>JAHSUH010004422.1:155000-582500 GCA_025388415.1 Cynanchum wilfordii | reverse complement strand
AACTTTTTAAGTCATCCCGTGCCATAAATGAATAAATAAAAACTTCATGTATTTTTCTTCAAGGTGACAAGTGGAAGAAATAGTAGGAGTAAAAATACAGAGAAATAAGAAAAAATTAAAATGCAACTCAAAATAGAGACAAATTAGGGTTCATATTGAGGAATCCATAGTAGCTTAGAATGGTAATCTATGTGGCTATTGTGTGCGTATGTGCGTGTTTGATGAGATCAGAAAAGAAAATAAATTGAAAAAGTTGATAGCCTAGTTAATTTAACTTATCTTATTTATGTGTCTCACTTGACTTATTAAGTGAGAGACTTAAGTTCAATCCATATTAGAAATGACCTAGTACTGCAAGTTTAAGAAGACTCTTTTCACGGATCTCTCACAAATTAGTTTAGTATAGTAAAAATACCGAGTAAAAAAAAAAAAAAAAAGAAATCACAGGTGTAGTTTAAAAATCTGCAAAATCCGTGTAACGTGAAATTGTCAGCAAGAACAACGGTGTGGACACACACACATATTAAAGTTTGTCTGTCCTAAACATAACATGTTCTCATTGGGAATCATGGTCCCTCCTCAATTCCACCCCCACCCCCCAAAAAAAAAAAAAAAATACATATATATATATATATATATATGTATATGTATATGTATATATAAGAAGTGTTAATGAAACAATTAGAGGAATATAAATCAATTTATTTAATATGATATAAAGAATTTTTTAAAAATAAAAATATAAAGAACCTAAAATTTGATATAATTGTTTTTAAAAGAAGTATTAATCTTTAATATATATATATTTTTAAAAATGACAAGAAAAAGAATATCTTTATATATAACTAATGTGTCTTTTTAATCGAAAAAATTAAAATATTTTTTAATAAAAATAATTAATGAGTATTTTATATTGAGTGTATGGGGTTTCTTGGATTCCAAAAATATGTGAAAGTTCTCCCACAAATATGACATACTTTGATTATGTGATATGTGATATGTATATATAGGAGTCAGTAGTCAGTACTCCACAGTTAGTTGCGGGAGATTTCGAGGGCTTTTATTCATCGTGATTTTTTTTTTCTTTTTTTCTTTTTTTTTTTATGGTCCCAATTTTCCATACATACAAAAACTGGACCACGTTCCCGCTCTAATAATAATTCCCTTTGGTGAAAACGGCGTTTCTATTTGTTCGTTAGTACCAAGTACTAAGTGTGCTGAGCTACAATTACAACCACCGTTACCTTTCAAATTTTGAGGTGTACAATTATTCACACCATGTTCCTAATAGTAGCACTAGTACCTCCTTTGTTTCACGAGTTCTATCTAGAGAGTCTATCTCTTGTTTAAGCGAAGGTTTTATTTATGATGCTTAGAATAAATATTAATTTTTTTTGTTAGACTATTAGGTATCTAGATTAGGCTCGAGTTGTACACGCAGAATCTAAATCTTACTAGGGAAAACACCTCATCTTTGTTCTTAAATGACGCTCATAGCGAGTGTCGTACAATCGAACTCTTGTAACATTCACAATGCGCTTTTCTATTGTGTCAAGCCAAAGATTTTAATAAATATTAAATTTGTGACTTTGTGTAACATTCAATATATATATATATATATATATATATATATATTTTTTTTTTTTTTTTTTTGAGAAAAAGTGATAACTTAATTGGTTTGATTTTGTGTCATAATTTTAACTATATGCTATAGTTTTAGGAGTTTTCTCCTACTGAATCAAAGTCATTGTTTTGACTAATTTAGGTTCGAGTGTATGAATTTAGCTCGGATTACGCCTATATAGTTTAACTCTAACTCATAAAAAGTTCTCACTCTCATTCTCACTCTTATATAACACTTACAATAAATATCAAATATATATAACATTTAAAATGCGTTTTACTTGTATCAAGTTAAAACGTTACATAAGTGTATATATAACTTTTAAGCAAGCTCGCACCGCTTCATCATTTGTTTATACAAAAATTCAATTGAAAGAAACTACATGAGTAGCACCAAGGAATTTCAATGAATAGCCATTTAAATTTCAATTAATAATTATTTAAAGAAAAAAAAGTAAACAGTGAATTTTCACATAGATATATATATATATATATATAATTGGTGTGTGTGTGTGTTTGTGTGTATAATTTGTGGATGACAAAAACAGTAATAGTAATAGTAGTCATTGTATTCGAAATTTTGGTTGGAGAGCTCACAAGAAGCGAGATAAAGGAATCCTCGTGTTCGATTTTCTCAAAGTTAGAGACATTTCAAAATCATAACCAATCAAAAACATTAATTTGGACATGGATGACCACGCTTAGGTAATACTTGTACTGCGTCCCTACCTATTATTACATGGACCAATTGAATTAAGTCTTCATTAATATATATATATATATTTTATTTAGTCTCAGTGTATTTTAGATGAGTTTCAAATTAAACATATTTTATTATCTATTTTTTTAAAAAAATAAATAAATATTTTTTATTATCTAAGATTTAATCTTACTAGAAATTGGTATATATGTATATTTATTTTAAAAATATATATATATATGTATATATATAGTGTATACAAACATTTTTTCTAAGTGATAAAATTTATCCAAAAATAAGATTGAGCATCTATAAGGGGGGGAAATTTAAATATGGATAATCAGTTCTACTTTCAGCATTGATTATTGATTGAATGTCATTTTCATTGAATTATTTAATGTTAATTAATTGGAGATTATAATTAATTGTATGTATAAAATATGCTGTCCTTATCAAATGATAAAAGTCCAAACTTACCCTCCATTTATTTTATGCACTATTTTAAGAAAATTATCTATTAAAAGAATATGTTTATTTTATCTTTATTTATTTATTTATTGACTTTTCATTAAAAAGGAGCATAAAATTCGTAAATTTTTATATTCGTAAATGAAAAAAAAAAAAAAAAAAAAAGAGTGAAGGTAGAGATGATTATGAGAGGGAGGTTTTAAGGTTGGAGTCAATTGTGCAAAATTAATTAGTCGGGCAATCATCCATCACTACCAATCATCCAAAATAAATACCAGAGTTGGTTGTACTGAATTAATTAATTTCTCAAAGTAAGGACTTTGATGTTGAAACACTGATAATGATTTTTACATTTATATATATATATATATATATAATGTCATTATTAATATTATTTAAGTTAATAAAAAAGTGTAACTTAATTGGTTAAATTATAATTAAGAGATTATAAATTTAATTTGTAATAATTATAAAATGTCTCGTAAATAAAAATGTATACTTAAAAATCCAAATAAAGAAAAAGAAGCATTTGAGTTTATTCTTATTAATTGTATGATATAGTGTTATTTATAAGATTTTTTTTTTTTTAAAAAAAATTGATAATTTGGAGGAATCATTTGTTTAAATATAAATAATTTAAGAATGAATTTATAAATAAAAAAATTAAGAATTAAAAGTTATATATTTATCCAATCGTAAAAAATAAATAAATATATACATATACATACATAATGCCTCGTTTATGTAAAAGTAATAATTTAGAAAGTAACACTTGAAATTTTCCTATATATATATAAATAAGGATTATATATTTAAATAGTTTAAAATTTAAGGTGAAAATTTACATTGTAAATTAATTTTAATGTATAATATACATGAAAATTTATAGTAAATGCCTTAAAAAACACGTTGGATCATAAGAATATATATATATATTTAGGGGGGTGTATTTACAAAATGGTAAGACCATAAATGAAAAAAAGTGGACCCTTTCAAAGTTTCATCCTCACTTTGGACTGACTGATGAGGCCTTGAAAGCAACTTTCTTCTTCCTCTTTCTTCTTCTCAAACTCACTCCTTTCCCCCTCCTTAATTATCAGCTCTGTATCTATTCCTTCGAGATTTATTTTGCTTAACGGGCATGGTGAAAAGAATCCAACAAAACCACAACCCATTATTCCTCAGGTGAAAGGAAAAAAAAAAAGAAAAATTGAAGATGGGTCATAATATGGGCACCCAAGAATCCTCCGTTAGCGGCAGCACTGAAAGTTCGTCCTCCTGCTCCGCCAGGACAACCGACCAGATCGACCACTTTCTTTCCGAAGCCGGTTACCGGGTCCGTTCTTCTGAACTCACCCAAGTCGCCAGTAATCTGCAGCGTCTCGAAAACGTCATCCTCCATAATCCGCCGGATTTTTCTCAACACCTAGCGAACGACGTCGTCCATTATAATCCCTCCGACCTCGGTTCTTGGGTTGACTCTCTTTTGACCGAACTTAATCAACCCTTATCCTTACCCGTTTTACAACCTCCATCGGATCCTAATTTCGGGTTGAACGAATTCCCTGCGGCGGTGGCTACGTTTCAGCAGCAACAGCGGCAGATTTTCTCTCATGTCGTTTTCGAGGCGATGGAAGAAGAACGAGAACAAGAAGATTCCAGCATTCAGTTGGTCCACGTGTTGATGACGTGTGCAGAGTCAGTTCATTGCGGCAATCTCTCATTGGCTGGCACATTGGTCGAGGAACTCCGTTGCCTCCTCAAACGTGTGAATACAGAATCCGGCATTGGGAAAGTGGCTGGCTACTTCGTCGATGCACTCAGCCGGCGAATATTTCCGGCAGCACATGGTCTCAATTCAATGGGCTCTCTTCCCGAGGATGAAATTTTATACCACCATTTCTACGAAGCCGCTCCGTATTTGAAATTTGCTCATTTCACCGCTAATCAAGCCATACTAGAGGCTTTTCAAGGTCACGATTCCGTTCACGTTATTGATTTCAATCTCATGCAAGGTTTACAGTGGCCGGCGTTGATTCAAGCATTAGCCCTCCGTCCCGGAGGTCCACCACTGCTTCGGTTAACCGGAATTGGTCCGCCGTCTCCCGACGGTCGCGATTCTCTACGCGAAATTGGATTAAAATTGGCCGAATTAGCCCGTTCCGTGAACGTGAAATTCGCATTCCGCGGGGTGGCGGCTTCGAGGCTTGACGATATCAAACCATGGATGTTGCAGGCGAGTCCCAAAGAAGCCATAGCAGTTAATTCAATTTTGCAACTCCATAAATTAGTCGGGTTGGATTCGCCCCATGGATCACCCATTGACTCGGTTTTGGATTGGATCCGAAGCCTTAACCCGACAATCATAACGGTTGTGGAGCAAGAAGCGAACCATAATCAAGCCGAGTTTATGGACCGGTTCACTGAAGCATTGTACTATTATTCATGCATGTTTGACTCTCTAGAGGTTTCCACCACTCAGCCGGAGAAAGCTTTAGCCGAGTTATATTTACAAAGAGAGATATGCAACGTGGTGTGCTGTGAGGGTCCGGCTCGGAGCGAGAGACACGAGCCACTTGAAAAGTGGAGGGATAGGCTAATTAGAGCCGGCTTCAAGCCATTGCAATTGGGATCCAATGCATATAAGCAAGCCAGCATGTTGTTAACTTTGTTCTCAGCGGAAGGATACAGTGTTGAGGAGAAAGAAGGGTGTTTAACATTAGGCTGGCATAGCCGGCCGCTGATTGCTGCATCATCTTGGCAGCCAGCCATATCTGAGCCGAGTCGCGAAGCATCAAATATTTTGTAAGTTCAAATTAATTTTAATTATTAATATGAATGAAATGAAATGAGATGATGCTATTTCTTTCCTAAATTAGAGTTTTACATTACTTTTTACCTGTGATACAAATTTAAAAATGATGATCTTGCCTAGCTTTTCTTTTATTTTATTTTTTCTTTGTATGATGCATATCTATAGAAAAAGGTGGTAAATGGTTGCTTGGTATAAAATTGGAAATTAGTCCTTAAAAGTTGTAAGATTTGATCCCTCAATCATATCAATCTCTCCATGAATTGCTGGTTGTAAACTAGACAAGCAACCTTTTTTTTTTTTTTTAAAAAGCTAGTATCCAATAGTTATTTTGTTTAAAAGAATCAAATTCGTTTGTTTCACTTTAGATACATATTTCATATTTGAATGAAAGTGAAGAAAAAAGAATAGTGGGAGTACTAATCATAAATAATAATGCATGAACTTGGACTGAAGATAGATAGATAGATAGATAGGTAGAAAGAGAACCTAGCTGTTGTGATGGTAACATGACCTATAAATTTTTGGTACAATGTGTCCTCGTTTCAAGATGCTCTTCCCAGGTTTATTCTTTGTACATAGCAATAACAATCTCATTTATAACTTAACTTACTTATGAAGGAGCGATTATTAATCTCATTTATGACTTATATGAAGGAGCGATTATTAAGATTAAGTGTATCAAAATGAAGGGAAGAAAAGGTAATTGTAATTAAAATGGGGAACTGCTCCACAACTTTTATATTCTTGTTTTGAGTTCTGAAATAATTGAATTAGATTATGATTTTCTACTTTTGTAACTTTGAAATGTATTGACAAAGTCCTCCTTATCTATTTTTTTAATCCAGAGAATTAATTTAATTTTTTTTCTTAAATTGAAATGCTGATTATTTACTTTTAAGGAAATAAATTGGAATAAAAAAGGGAAAAAAAAAAAGAAGAAGATGGTGGTGGTGGAAAGTGACGGTCGTCACAGATTCACATGCATGAGTTTTTTTCCACCAAGGCGTCTGACTATTTGGGTATCTGTAGTTTGGGCCCACAAGCGATGGGATCGAGGAGGGGACCAGATATCATAAGATAACGGCCCAAAGAGAACTGGGCCACAAAATCTCCTACTGTTGTTATACTCTTCAGTCTCAATCCCACCCCACCCCCACATGTCCTTTATGACTTTTGAAAATCTCACTTCCTTCCCCTTTTTTTACTACCTTTTTTATTTTCTCTCTTTCATTTTTTCCCCACTTGCTTTTTCTTTTGATATTCAAAAATATTGCTGAACTCATTTTTCTTTTGATATTCAAAAATATTGCTGAACTCATAATTAGAAGATTCTTTTAGATTCAATTTAAAATGCATCCACAAAATTTAACTCTTAATAATAACAAAAAAAAAAAAAAAAAAATCTCTCATACTAATTCTTTATATAGTATTTATGAGTGTTCAACTTCATATTACATTCAATATATATGTTTGTTAAAACTATATGATTAGCCACCCACAGAGTTCAATTTTTATTCAAGAAAGACTTTACTATAACTCTTACATAGAGCTCAAAAGCAAATGTCGAACTTGGACCTTGTGTAACATTCACAATATGCTTTTTTATTGTACCAAGCCAAAAACTTATATGCACTTGTTTTATCATATTTTCTTTTTTAAACATGTATATTTCATTATCTTATTAATTTAGAAAAAAATCTCAAGAAAAACTCTCAAAAATATAACACACAAAATATAGTACAAGACAGAAAATTTTTTACTTGACAAGTGATGTAAAAATACTTTGAGAAGAAAAGTCAAGACAATTGAATTACCTACTTTTTTTTTTTTTTTTGATAGGTAATTGAATTACCTACTTATTCTCTCTTTTTCTTCTTTTGAATAACAAAATTTAGAAGATATTTTTGGTTTTTAAAGACTACCATATATGCTAGGGGAGTAAGAGGTTGTAAAATATAAAGATTACAAAAGCTTGTTTATGTAAATGCAAGGTCTCTAACACAATTAACTATTTACATAACAAATACTAGGAACATTTTGACCCAAAAAAAAAAAAAAAAAAAAATCCTACACATTTCTCTCAGCTCTATCTATAGACTACTTGTCTAAACTAGAAATTTATAATAACAATTAACTAACTAACTAACAGTAGAACATAACATTCTTCACCTTCTCTTTCAATGCTGGAAGAGGGCGGACAGCTGAACCACCACCACCACGAGATGTGTTTTCATGGCCATCAGGATCCATGTAAAATCTCGCTCTATATGCTGCCAGATGAGCATAATATGCAGGAGGCACTGCATTAACCAATATATATATATATATATATATATATATATATATATATATATATAATGTGCATTATGAACAGTTTTTAGTTTTATATAATGGAATTGAATTACTAGCTTAAGTATGAGAGAGAGAGAAGAGTGATTGCAGATATATTTACCAACAGAGACGGATCGAGTGCATCGAGCATACCTGCGAAAAAAATTGCATCAATTAGTTAAAAAAAAAAATCTCAAAAGAGAGATTCAGATTAATGAAATCAAGGAGGGAGAAGATCGTTACGTATAGCAAAGGTTGTTAGTTAGGGATTGAATTTCATCTGGAGTGAAGTTGTTTTCATCCCACAGGACATGATAATGTGCTGGTCTGCTAGTACCCTGTCAATGCAAACACATGTGACTTTACGGATGGAAAGCTCAAAAAATGGAACGGAAATCTGTAAGTGTTCGTTCCTTCTGATTAGAGAATTATTTTCTATCTAAAGTAATGGTTTCGAAAATTTGTGTACCTGAATCCCAGCGTGACTGCATAGATAAAAGTCGAATTCAGTGGGATGACAAATTTGAGTATCCACCACTGTGCCTGATAATGAAAACATAAATTTTTAAAATCAAATCCACAGGAACACCATTAACTGCTTTGCCAAATTTTGTGTTCAATGTTGTTTCCAGCACATGGTTTTAGGTTTCTTTTGGTGGCCTGTCTACTTATTGAGAGGGTAATAAAGTTCCTCCAAATATGATCAGAAGCACATGTTGTACTGGTGACCACCAACCAAAAGGAAAAGCTAAAAAGGCACAAAAAGCTTTACCTGGTAAAATGTTCCCACTCCTATCTGTGTTACTCCTGTCGTTATGATTGTTCGGAAAAAGCCTAGTGTGGTGGCGCTTTTGGACAACAATGAAAGTCACGGGAGGTTGGTAACCAGGTTCAAGTGATGCACAAGCCTAAAGAAAGCAGCAACAGGATCATAAGCAAACCAATCGAAGGAAACCAAGAGCAGTAGAGAGATGACACAAACTAACCTTACGAATGGCATCAAGTTCGTAGAGTAGAACCTGGTAAAACTGTCCATCACTTACACCGTCCCTGTATAGTAGAGATCAAGTCACCAAGACATGGCCGTGAAGTAATATCCTAAATTATTGACTTGATTAGACTTGTAAATGCCTAAGTACCTGTAGAAGATTATTCTCAACGGTTTGCATCCCGTTGATTTCTTAAATGCTAGTAAAAGTTCTCTGCAGTTTAGTAAAATCAGTATCAGTAAGAAAGCAAAAACACACACATTCAATCAGGTACTTTTTGTTCACCATTTTAGCTGCCCATTTTTTGTATACTATACTTAGATCATCAGCATCTAAAAATAGATCAGTAGTAATCAAGAATGCATTTGGCATAGAATCAAGTAGAATCCAAGTTTTTAACCAGAAAATTTGCCAATGTTACAAGGGAGAAATGTTATGTATGTCAATCAGGTGACAGAAGTGGCTGAAAAAACTGATATGATAGGTGTACCAACCTAATCATGCCTCCAGATACCATGCCCCATTGAGGATCTTTCCAGGTTCTGTATAAATCTTGAATCAGTTCTTGTCTATGTGGCTGAGCACAAACCAACCCTGCATATGTAGTAACTTCCGGCCAGTCTTGAGAGGCCACAACCTACATTCAAGTTCAGGGCTTATAGATTAAAACTACTCTTTAGCCATGGAAGGAATTATTTTTATAGAAAGTTTTTGAATTCTTACCGCAGCAATAGATGGGCTAGACTCTTCACCACGCTCGGGATGAGTAACATCAGCTCCAAATATTATGGTTGGAATGTCACTTACCAAAGGAATTTTCCATCTTAATGCATCCAAAAGCACAGTATTTCTTCCTCCCATCTGGTAGATTGAAGAACAAACAAGAAAGTTTAAGTCCTCTCTCCATTAATAAGCCAACGCATATATGAATATTGATAATTAAAATAAAAAGAAATTTGTCAGATTGTCTCATCACACCTTTACATTAATCTTGAGGGATACATTTGAGAGGTACTGTTTGCTAACTTTTAAGACATATTTTGTAAGACAGCACTGGGAGATCAACCCCAGATCAGTTTCACAAATTCGCTTCAGATTACCTGAAAAGAAAAGTAAGTATATCAAATTTAGGCAAGCCAATGTTCACTTTCCCTATGCAGAAATCATCAAAACATTGAGCATAAAAGTTGAACAAGAAGATTTTGTTACTAGTCATCTAAGTGAAACTTCACCCAATGAACTATTTGAACATTTAACAGGTTGTGTATAAAAGGCTAAAAGAATAATCATAACTTTGTTCACTATGTGCTTGAGCAGGATCAAATGGACACACATACCATACAAAGAACCATTATTGTCAGGGAGAATGGCAATAAGGAGCTCTAGTTCTTTCCCTCCAAGTTTGTTCGTAGCAGCATTGCAAACATAACCAAGAGCTTTCTTTACTTGATCAGGTCTGGCAGAGTAGATTGGCATGACAGGGTCACTGTTGAATTCCTGAAATGGAAGAGTAACAGTTTGCAGTTTAAAGAATTTTACTACAATTCACATTTTACCAAGCCTTTTCAGAGATGTCAATAACTTGATTAACCCCAAAGATGCATAGAATAAAATTTTTACCATTCCAGAGATTTGACACATTTGTACAAGCTGCTGGCAGAAACTCATAGCTGCATTTTCTTGGACATTCCGTGAGAAGTTTATACAAGCCCAGTACTTAATAGTACTTCCATTTATCACTTTCTGCACTAAGATAACACATTTAATTGGTAGTTACATCCCCATCCAGGGATGATACATTTTGAGATTTTATTTTCATTGCATGAAAGGAAGAACATTAGATTACCTTATTAATCATATTCCACTGGCCTAGTTGAGGTAGATATTCTCTCTCTTTTCCAGAATCATGATACTTGAGCTACATGAAGCAAAAGACTGATTATAATTCCCAGTAATGAAGCAGAGGGTAGAACACAGGAATTTAGAAATTACCCATGGGGCTGGAAGAACCCGAGCCTCAACTGATGCAGGCTTATCAGCAAAACTGAGGCCAAACTCCTTGGCGAGAGGATCATGCTTATATGCATTTTGCTGAATTGTCTGGTTATGCAGCAGTGAACTTTTAGTATGACAGCCTCAACAAATTTTAAGGACACTTAAGAATCTTCTTGCTCTACAATCTTTCCCACTTTTTAAGGTTTATAAGTTTGCTAAACTCTTAAACCAATAGTATCCCAGAGTAGAATTTTCTTTTAAACCTTTGCAAATACCAAGAGCTTAGAGGTAATACATTTTGAATGAGATGATATTCTGATTCCAAATATGAGAGAAACAGGAAAATCGCTAGAAATGTTAAACCTGCACAACATCGGCTTCTTGTTCTTTGGGTCTTTGGCATGAAAACTTTAATAGGGCTGTTATCTGCTTATCATTCAACCTTTTGGTGTATCTCTGTCCCTCAACAATCTTGCAAGCCTAAATAAAATAAATAAATAAAGCTTCAGAGGTTTAGAGGAAATGTTTGAACCAAACAAATAGTTTCTACATTGATCACATACCTCCATTGGCAAGTAATTCACTTTCTTTTGACTCCCAACTTGGAGACATGGTAGATGGGGATACTGAATGGAAAATCCATACACCTCTTGGAAATATTCAATTACTGTTTTCATGTTTCTTTCCTCATCTACAGGAAAGCTGGAAAACAACAAACAATAACTAGTAGTCCAGAGCATAAATATATATGTGCAAAGGCAAAATGTAACTAACTCACATTAATTCCCTCGTAGGCTGTGATGTCAAACCTGTTATCCTGTATTTTCTTCGCATACTTCCTCTGTGTGTAACTTCAACCTTGACACCTCTAAGAGCCTTCTTGACCTAATCAGCAGTGGTTAAATTCGTATTAGCTAATACTATATTCCATTGTCAGAATCATCTGAGATACCAAAATCTTTGTTCTTAAGCAAGATATCAGCACATAGAATTGCATGGAAAGAAAATTAATGTAACTGAGATCACAAATCTACCTTTACCCGATCTGCATCAGACAGTGGCCTTAAACTTACATCTCTTCCCAGAACTTGAGCTACAAACTCAACCACAGGAAGTGGTTCTATGAAGGCAGTTGAGGACATGTCTAGTCAACAAATCATGGTCAGTAAAGCATAGTCATCATACCATTTCAGTACTTCAATTACTAGAATCATAGGCAAGTCATATGATAATCATACCAATGTTCAATGACAACCCCATCTGAGTAGGTTTTATACTCTGGTAGAAGCCTCGCCAAGATTCTAAGCCATTACCTAATGACTGTGGTCTCTTAAGAGTTGGTGAATAGAAGAACCTCCCAACACAAACATGCCTGAAAGCAAACAAACCAGAAGTTTTGGGGAAATGAATTTGTGAAGATTAAACAGTTCAGTTAGTTTTTCAGTAGTTGCAACAATGAACTATAGTAGAGATTAATTATCAGTAAAACAATGAATCAACAAAAGGTAAACCTCTGTTCTGCAAGTTCCCGAAGCACAAGATCAAGAATCTTAAGGGCTTGTGAGTTGGTGTTAACTCTTTTCGCAGAAAGAAGTTCACGGAATGGGTGCATATTAGCCTGAGCTACAAATGTGATAGTGACAGTAAATCTCCTTTCCCTGTTGTAATTCATTTAAGACTTAATCAAATAACTGATCAACAAAAAAAAGCATGAATGATGAAGAATAGGCAGTTACAAAACAATTCATTCAACGATAATAGATAAACAGTGATAACTGACTTTGTGATGCCTGAATAGTCGCCATCCTCTGCCAATGTTATGGTGAAATCTTTTGAGCTAAAAGGAAGTAATCCTGCTGTGTAAAGGGCTCTTCTTCCATCGTACACAGGAAGCATCTTTCCCAATTCTGTATCACCATGAAGTTTTACCAAATGTTTCATGATAGTTTTGTTCAGTCTAGTAGAATTGACTTCAGGACTTATTATAACCTGTATGGAGAATTGTATTTGAGATTGTTGATTGTTAAGGGGAAAAAAATAAAAAGAATATTAAGGATCAAAGTAACAACATACGTTATATTGGCTCAAGTCTTTGTCTGATACTTCAGCAATGAAATGATTGGTCTTCACCACACACTTGGTACCCAGTTTGCCATAACCTGGCCTAGAAGGGAAAGCAATACATAATTCTGAAGAAGGTGAAGAAACAATACTGGTTTCTGATGCTACATCCGGAATTTCTACTTTTGTCCCTTTTCCTTTTCTCCTACCCCTTCTCTTTACCACAATGTTTTTGTTAACTTGAATGTTCTCTTCATCATTCTGTGACACCTGGGATTGTGAGTTCTGATTCATGGACTCCTGCAACGGTGTCCTGGAAATATGATGCTTCTGCTGAAGGTGTTTCCTTTGCCAGTGAGGCATTTTTGTAGGTCTTAGCAGCACCTTTATATGACAATAAAAAACAGCATTAGCAGGGATTCTAAGACATCTTTACAATTGTTGGAATGAAGAAAGTGTTTTCCTTTACTTTTATATTATGCTTGTATCCAAGTTTTTAGGCTTAATGCTAGAGTTTTAGGAGGTAGATGAAAGATGCAGGAATAAGAGGGAATTACACTTACAGGGTATTTCTCTCTTAGACTTCTTATTCTTTTCAAATAGATTTAAGTAAAAAAGCAACAGGGCCATGCATCCATGCAGACACACCTATAGAAAGTGAATGGAATCACCTTTTAACCCCAACTTTCCAGACGTTTCCTGTCTTTCTCCTTCCCAATTCAAGAAAGGGAGGCAAAAAGAAAGGGAAACTAGGAAAGAAAAAAGTGCAATACAAAGTTCACAAAATTGAAAGCTGTATATTCAAATTAGTGTAGGCAGTCATATTTAACTTGAAACAATGAACATTTTAAAAGAAGAATTGCAGGAAATCATAAGGAAAGTTATATACGGAATAGCTTTTGAGTCAAATTGTATACTCAACAAAAATCCCAGTTTAACCCAAAACTGTAAATTGTATTTACTGCAGAGGTTAGAAAAGATCACAACAAAAATGATCGAATTCTTGAATTCCCATTAACAATTAGTATAATATAGTAGCTTCTTTCATAATCATTACAGATGTTCTCATTCAAGCACATGAAGTCTAGTCTAGCAAATATAGCTCAGTTGTTGTTTCAACACCAATTGGAAGTTGAAATAATCCAAAGAAAAAGAATGCATGCTAACCAACATGTACCTTGAGTAGAGTTTCTTTATTAGGATGAGAAAAATAGTAAGTGAAATGGCAAAATTTTGTATCATTAGCATGTCGGATGCTAGTCATCTAACCTAGTATTGTTGTCCGAAAGAAATTTGATGGGCTACTACTATACTTCTAAGCAATTAAGTTACACTTTCCAGCAACATGATGTCAACCTTTAATTTATGAAGTCATTTAAAAGGACAACCATCTAACCAATTTCACCTTTTTACATTTAGGGTCCAAAATGAATCAAAGAAGGAAAAAAGAAAAGAGAGCATAGAAACATGAAGAGGCCAATCAATATCTATATGTGTAAAATGTCTTTGTACAGAGTGAAGGTAGATGTTACAGGTAACTGATTGACCTATTAAGGCAGGTGCAGAATTGGGACACCACCGAAAATTTCCAACCATATGCAGTTTATTTCACAAAACAACAATATTTGGGTCACAAGTTAAAGTCTTTCTTTTCACTTTTCACATAAGCACTAATTCAGTAAGGATATAGACTTTGCAGAACTAGAGAAAGAAGAAAAAAAAAAAAAAAAAATGAAACAAGGAAAAGAAAGATCCACCAAAGAATTATTAGTTTAACCACTCTAACAAAGCTCACAGGCACTAATATTCAGAAGTTGAAATATAGTAATAATTTTGGGTGTAAAGCAACCTGTGTACATGAATGTGAAAAAAAAAGCAAGAGGGTGTACAAAAAAATGTCAGAGTTTAAAAGATGCATTAATTGATGTAAACTGTTGTCCCCACATAACCACAAACCGATGGTGGTATGTTGTATGGACAACTTGGAGTAAGTTTCTCCACAGTAACCATTGATAAGAAGAACTGAGAGGTGGAAGCAATATCAGGTGTAATTTCTACTGTAGTGGTATTATAAGTATGTTTCTGGAGTCAGCTTCAATGTCTAAGCAGATAAAGATTTATCACTGCTCACTGCCATTTTCTCTCAGCTTAATTAGATGCTTTACAAAGAGAAGGGAGGGCTCGGTATTCAAAGAATTGGATTATTGCATGTTGCAAAGTTAATCAATCCACCGGGTGATGCCGGAAACAAAACCCTTCAACAGAAAAGAGAAAGGAATAAAGAAAATTTTAAAACAAGAAAATTGAAACTGTTGTTTTGTTTCTCCATAGTCCACCACTCATAGTTAAAGGTAAGGAGGAGGTCCCAAATCCAATCCCATCCCATCCCACCCAGATAAAGAAAAAAGAAATCCCGACTTTCCATGGTCAGAAAAGAGAAAAAAACTTGATCAGACCAGACGGCCCCCATTAGAATCTACTGTGGGCTAGTCGCGCCCTGCGCCTTTGGCAATGGCAGTTGGGCACAGCACTATAGCCAAAAAAGAAGGTGCGCTGCAGCCTTCTTTTTTCATGAATTCTTTGCGGCCACTGCTAGTATTTTTTAAGTAGTAGTTAAAATCTGTACTCAAACTTCAATCAATACGATACAATACAATAGTAGCAGTTTTGTCCAAAGAAAAACAAAAATCATAAATGAGGCAAAAGAAACCCAGAAAACCGGTAGAATAGTATAGGACTGCGAATAAACAATAAATTACTCTAGCACAGATCCCTGAGAAGTAATTAATTAAAATGGAGAGATTTATTGGGACTAGAACAGTGGTAGTACTAGTATCATAGATCGTTTTCAAGAAATTAAAAAGAAAAAACAAAAAAGAAAAAGAAGGATAATCGGAATTGTCTGGGTTGCAGAGGACAGAGTAGAGTCTTGTTGAATGTGGGCAGCAAGTAAAGCAGTGAAACAAGAGATCCATTGGCCAATAAAGAAACCTCCCCTCTCCCTCTCTTTCTCTCTGTCCCTTTCTCTCTCACACACATACACACACAATGAAAACGACGATGCACTGCAAAACTGCAATCCCTTATTATTATTATAATTTTGTAATCCTTTTAATATATGTACTATTCTTCCTCTCCTGCAAGTGCATGCAGGCAGAAGCACTTCTGCAGCCTGCCTAGCTACTAGCTGTTTTCACATAACGATATCTGTACTGTAATTGCTAGCTGCTTTGCTTACACTCACCGCATCTAAAAAAGTCTACGTTTCGTCTCCAACATGGACTTGATTCTGGCTTGAATTGGAAAGGAAAGTACCGTAATCCTTCTACGCCTCTATGATCTATGTTCACATACATATATATATAAATTGCAGAGGAACCTCCACTAAAACGAAAGAAAGAACTTGCTCAAACAAAACCATTAAAAAATCCCTGTTCTTCTTCAATTCGGAAGCCCAATTATGAGGAAAAATATGTTTAGTCTAAGAACTTTACACTGATAGAACACTCTCAGACCTTCCCAGAACATGGGCTCCACCTCCACTTGGAGGACTTAGAGCCACGATATTCCTAAGAATCAAAGTATATGTATAGGAGGATGGTTTTTTTTATAGATCAATGAAAGTTCCAATTAAAAAAGCATAGCTCAATATGATGATCAGAGAGAAACTTTTTCTATACTACTAGCTAGCTAGCTAGACTTCCTGGGAAGTTTGCAATCAGATTCAATTAAATAAATGTATTCATGCATGCACTTAAAAGATCCTTAAGCAATTCTCAGTTAAGGTTTGTTATGTTATGTTATTAAGCTCATAAAATTAGAAAAAAGTTAGGATCTTGGAACAAGATTTTGTTCTAAATCGTCAATAAAAGGTCCTTAATCAAAGCAATTCTCAGTTAAGGTTTGTTATGTTATGTTATTAAGCTCATAAATTTAGAAAAAGTTAGGATCTTGGGACTATATTTTATTCTAAATCATCAATAAAATGAGCATACAAAAGGCTGTACAAACAGGAAGATGAAAAAAAAGTGAAAGAGCAATGTTGGAAAAGAAAAAAGGCAAAGATGAAATATGCAAAAGGAAAACTTTTGGTAGGCAAAGTACTGGAAATGAAATGAACATATGTTATTATATATATATAATATATGGTCATTGTGACGACCGTAAAACACATGATATGATATGATAATAGATCAAACATCGCACGCAAAGGTAAAGGAAAAAACTAGTACCCTCTTTCTTTCTCTCTAACCACCCATCACGTGTGACAGTGTGTGTAATCACCCTTTAGAGCCAAATAAAATAAATGCAACCACGACAAGATATCAAAGGAGAAAGAATGTCCTTCCACTTCCTGCAATTCTCCCTGGGGATCCATAGTAGTCGTAGTAGTACTGTGGCCGAGGCCAGAAACTTTAGATGGACGAAAAGAAAAACAACAAGAAGACTAAGCCTTATGAATGGGAAGTTCAATAATATATACATACATATATTCAATGATGAGTATGGGCATCATCAATGCTCAAGTGGGAATACATCTAATGAGTTGTTAGCCCAATTGACTTACTCTTCTTACTCATAAATAAAATCATACGTTAACTGGTCGTTGATTCAAATAGAAAGAACTTATTATTTTTTAAAAGCGAACTTCATGTATAGAAAAAGTTTTTTTTTTTTTTTTTTTTTTGGGGGGTAATTATGTATAGAAAAAGTTAGTGTTGGGAAAGTTTCTCCCAAAAAAATTTCATAATGGCTACTCGTTATTATCGGATGAAGACTATAACATAACTTCAAATTCAGAATTTTTCACCCAATAATGTTAAATAAAGTTAAATTATTACTTAGACATAAGATTAAAAAATGAGAGAGAGAGGGGTTGTTTTCCCAATGGGAAGAAGGTATAGGAGGTGGGGGAGTGGTTGAGACTTGAGAACGAAACGCCAAAGGCTAAAGAGAGCTAGAGCAATGATGAGAAGGAAGATATACATACATAAATACATATATATATATATATATATATATATTGTACCGATTGTTACTATTATTATGATGGAGAGAGAGAGAGAGAGAGAAAGAGGCCAAGTCCAACAACGTTGCTCCTAAAGTCTCTGTACAAACGCCACCACCTATACTGATCTCTCTCTACCTCTATAGTCCAGAAGTACTACTACCAATAAATACCCAAACACAAAATTTACCCACGACAGGGAAGAAAGTAAAAGAAAGCAAGAATTGAACAAACGAGGAATTAAGAAAGAAAAGAAGAAGAAGAAGAAAAACCTTGTGCCTTACGTTTTCTCCCCTACTACTAGAGCAGCCTTCTTCTTCTTCTTCTTCTCCTCCTCCTTTTTCTTCTGCTCAGCTCTCTTCAATCAATTCAATGTCTGTAATTAATTTCCACTACTTCATTAACTCCATCAAATCTCTGCACTTTTTTTCCCTGCAACAAGAAAATTAATTAATTGCTTTAATTATTGAAATTTACAATGCTGAATCCTAGAGAGAGAGAGTTAGTTTAATTTGATGTTACATGCAGCACACGTAGGGAGCGTTTGAATTTATTAAAAAAAAACAAAAACAAACAGATTCAAACAAAATTTACTCGAGTGCTAGCAGGAACAGTGGGCTTTTGACTTTGTAGCCAAAAAGTCTCAGTCAAACCACGCCAAGAACCGAAAACGAAACCGGAAAGCATATACATACATTACATACACACACACACAAACATATATATATATATATATATATATATACACAAGATATATATATATGAAACGTAACGGTAACACGCATAAATTGTTGAATAGTAGTACCTACTGACCTGATCATGAGAGGGAGGAGGAGATCAAGCGTAATTAAATTCCCTTCCGGAACTGCAAAATTGGGTAAAAAATAAATCAAATTCGGGGTTTGGGAAGAAAACAAAAAATGGAAGCCTCTCTCTCCGGTAACTTTCTTTTATTCGTTTGATCCACATGAGATAGAAAAAGACATGGAAAAGAAGAAGAACTTTCTGAAACGAAGCGCCAAACCAAAAAAAAAACTATACATAAATGGGGGAAGGAATAAAAATGGGTTTTGGGGAGTCGCAAAAAGAATTGTATGTGTAAGTGTGCTTTTCGAATATATATATATATAACAGAAGTTTAAAATATATATATATATATATATATATATATATATATATAAACATTAAACAAAGGCTAGAAACTCTTCCTTTGAGAGAAAAAGAGAACTTTCATTGAAAGAAAGAAAGAAAGAAACACGGGAGCGTGCACTTGCAGAAAAATGTGTTGTTTGTTTTTTGTTTTTTGCAGCTTTTTTTTTTCATTTTATACAAAAAAAAAAAAAAATTGCAGAAAGAAGAAAAATTAGTGAGATATTAAACAAAAGAATCGATCCCTTACGAGCTCGTGACACTGTCTTTCTCTGAGATTCAGATACACGATCTCTCCTTTCTCAGACGTGGGTTTCTTTTTTACTGCACTGCGAATATTTCTTGCTCAATTTTTCTTTTTCTTTTTCCTTTCTGGCTCCAAATTCTGGGAAGTTTTTTTGGGGAAGAAAATTAACAGTGGTTGTGAGGTTTCAAGATCAAATGGGGAAATGTTGTTGGGAATGAAATTGAAGAAGAAGAAGAAGTATGGGGTGCGTGGGTCGAAGAAGGCAAAACGAGTGGTGGCGGGTGATGGGCGATGGGCACCAGTTTTGTGTGTATATATAGTGTAGTGTATTTTGCCTTACTTTTTTTTTTTTTTTTTTTTTTTTTTTTTTTTTTTTTAATTTGATGCATTTTCGTTTTTATTAAAAATTATAAATAAACTCATTTTCATTTTTTTTTTTGGTTTTTTTATTTTTAAGTGTATCCAATTCATTTTTTTATATTTTAAATGAAATTGTTACTAATTAAATTACATAATATATAAAAAAGTTATTTCGTATTTTAATTAATTTAAATTTGACCACTCTTATATACGTCTTATAAGGTCAAACTTATAACTCTATGTAACATTATGAATGCATTTCTCAATTATATTAGCTTAACAACTTCAATAATATATTCATTTACATATATTGATATTAATTTGACGTTTGACATTATTTAACTAAATTAGTTACGACTTTAACTAATTTAGATTGAGTGCAAATTGCGTCCGTAAAATCTAACTTTTACTCATAAATCTCACTATGTGACTCTTACACAATCACACCAAGATAGACATCTCTACCAAATGTATTCCTCAAACTCGATGTTGATGTTGCCTGCATGGTCCAATAAACACAAGACCACAATTGAAGTAGTGACTTAGTATATCACAAGACACTAAAACAAATTTAACTCGATTCTATTTAAAGAATGATTAAATATACAAAAATAATATTAAGAAAACTAAACTTATTCTTCTTTTTTTTAAAAACAAGAAATATTATTTATATGTGAGTCACTCAATTCTCTTTCATATTGTATAACTATTGATAATCTCTAAGTATACCCTCCCAACAAAAAAGTAGAAAGTAGTAGAAAACTATGCAAGATTTTACTTTGATGATGGAATTTCACTTGCAATTGAAACCCTAATGATTAATAACAAAAGGGAAAAGAAAAAATTGCAAAGACTTTTATAATTAATGGAAAAAAGTTGTACTATATATAGTACCAAAGTGTGGATATATATATAAATAATTTTTATAAATATGATTCAAGATGAGTGTTTTTTTTTTTAAAAGATGTGTCACTCTAAATTCAACTCCTCAATCATAAGAATTGAGAATATATGGAACTTGAATTGATCAAAGATGGAAAGAAAAAAAACAAAAAAACAAAAGGCCCCAACCATCATCACCAAAGACAACAAAAATATTAATAACATCATGAGAAAATGCGCTTGAATAATCCCATGCTCAAGATCACCTTTATATATTATATATATATAAGCAATATATATACATCCCTAATGAATTTGAGATACTAATTAATCATCAACAAAAGTGTTTAAATTTAGAGTTTGAAACCCTAATTTATTATATTAATATCATAATATATATTCGATTAAAGTTCAAATACAAAGATTATATGAGAAGGGTAATGTAAGGTAAGGTGGAGTGGGGGGGAGTGGTGATGAGACGTGAGTGCTTGATAGCTATTTTGTCCAGGAGTTGCAGAGAAAGGGTGTAATAGTTGATGATGCATATCTTTAAGTCTTCATCACTTTCAACTTTTTTTTTTGTATCTTCACATTCTTTTTGCCCGCACTTTAGCATGGGAAGATGTTGGGTATCCATCTTCAGTCATTGTTTAATCATTTTGCCTCTTTTTTTTCCTCTTTCCACGCTGCTTACCTATATCTATATATATATATATATATATAATCATCTGTTACATATGCATAATTTCCAGATTATTCAGGAGAAGCAAGAGTGATATTAGGGTTCTTTTTTGCAGATAAAAAAAGAAAAGGTAAAGAAAAGAAAGCACGAATAAAGACTTACAATGTTGCAGTTGATGAATGAATGGTCATAATATTGACCAGAGTTTGTGAGCTTTTTCTGTTGAATAATAATAATAATAATAAAATGTTTCTCTCCATCTATTTAAAAAACAACCATTTTTGGAATGAAAATAAGTTAAGAAATAACAAAACATGTGAGTGGATGGAATTCAAAGAAATAATGAGGGAAAAAAAAATTTGAAACCTAATATGAAACCCTAGGAATGCATGACATATTTCATTTTTTGCCCGGTTGATCTCTTGCGAGATGAAGTTTTGACCACAAATTTTAAATAATTGCATATATGAGTATGAGTTTGAACCCAACCTCACTTAATTAAGCTAAAAGAGCTCCTTACAAACTCACTTACGCCTTGGGTAGACGACTCTCAAATTTTATAGTATTTTATATCTTACTTTGACATAATAAGAAAGTTTATTATGAATATTACACGAGATTACAAGTTTGAATATAATGTAAGAGTCAAGATGAGACTTTCTTCGAGTAAGGTTATACTCTATGGACGAGTAATGAACTCTTTGATTCAACACTCCTTTATGTAACAGTTTAAATCTTAGAGTCAGAGAGTACTTCAAAGAAGCTATTTACTGGACTCAAACTAAAATTAATCTAACTTTAAAGATACTATACATAGTTGAGACCTATTTATCGTACAATAAGATGAAAAAAAAAAAACAATAACATCTATTGATCATAGTTTCTATAAAAATCTTATCTAAGGAGAAATAATGTAGGTAGAGTTTCCTCTAATAAAAGTCTGACGCGACTTTAAATTAGTTAAAAAAAAAAACAATAATAATAGAGAAATAAAAACAATTGGGCTCGGATGGGCCCGGGTCAAGATTGGGCCACAAGCTGATTATATCAACTGATTAAGACAAACCACGTTCTACTTTAGGGCCCATTCTCAATCATTGAGTTTTTATTTTTATTTTTATTTTACTTTTTTCCTATTAAATAGCTGGAGAAAAGAAAAGTTCTTCAAATGAAAAAAAAAAAAAAATCTCTTCAAAAAATTATTTTAAAAAGTTCTTCAAAAGGTTTTTTGTTCCATTAGGCTTCGGATCTCTTAAATCTCTTTAATACTTGCAAAATTATAAGAATAATCAATTTAATTAATTCAAAAAATTATAATTAAGATTTAAAATATTTATTATTTTTAAGTTAAGACGTAGGTATGTTGGTTAGATTATTTTCATATATATTATTGAAAATTCCTAACATATATGAAAAATCCAAAAAAGTAACTTACAAAAAGAAATATAATTTAATCAGAGGTGTGGGGAGGAGTAAGGGCTCTTCCTTCATTAACCAATGATCTAACAGGATTAATTTGAACGTTGAATGACTTGAAGGTACCGCCTTCAGTGACATGACTCATCCCGAACACCAGTGAGATAAAAGGAAAAAAATGAAATATAATTTTAAATTAAAAAAAAAAAAAATTACTTTTTTGACCACTTAGATATTTGACTAACGCTGCAGACGGAGAAGCCGCGGATTGAGAGAAGAGCAATCGTCAGCGAATCGGGAAATGACGATAGACGATGACAGTTCAATTTACGTGGGAAACCTTCCATACGATACCACCGAAGAAAGCCTCAGCAAAGTATTCGACATCTATGGTTCCGTTGTCGCCGTTAAGGTCCCGCTTCTTTCCCTCTGAATATGAACTCAGAGAAAGATTCGGCTTCCTTTTGTTTTTTTCCCTGTTAGCTAGGTTTACTCTTATCGAGGTTTTGGGAGGATTTCTTTACTTCTACTTAGTTCGGAAAAAATATTCTGCAATATCAGTAATGTCGAGGCTTCATCGTATTACGGAAAAACTTCGTGTTTATTAGGTGTAGGAACTTTTTAGTTCTTGAATGTATTTGTTTGCAATTAGCTTCTTGGAAATCCATGTTGTATAATTCAAGTCCTATTCGGTATATTATTGTGGTTAGAACCTTGAAGATTTAGTTCAATTACGTTTTTATTTTATTTTTATTTTTGATATATATATTTAACACTCTTTGTCTTTGTTGATCGTTATTATATTTTTATTCTTTCCGTGCTTCAGGATTTTTGTTTCCTATGTTGGCATATTATATGAAGCTTAGCTTACTAGTTTAATATTTACTAATATTAGTATTATCCTCTGTTTAGTAGTTTTCTATTGATATTCGGAATTTTAGTGTCGTTTATGAATATTGGTCATTTCTAGGTTTATTATTGTGGTTTTAAGTGGAGTTGGAATGATGTCTTGTGTTCTTGATTAATTGTATATGTTTTGAGATATAAAGCTAGAATCCTAGGCTTCTATTATTGAGTTATTCAAGTGATTGTTTTTTCTACAATGGGTATCCTACATTCTATTTTAGTAATAAAGAAGTTTTGC
This sequence comes from Cynanchum wilfordii, assembly GCA_025388415.1. Taxonomy (NCBI): domain Eukaryota; kingdom Viridiplantae; phylum Streptophyta; class Magnoliopsida; order Gentianales; family Apocynaceae; genus Cynanchum; species Cynanchum wilfordii. The sequence goes on along the minus strand of JAHSUH010004422.1, from coordinate 558,630 downwards.
AAGTCCTTTGTCTGAAGTTGTGTATTGTCAAATTGCAGAATGGGGATGTTTTTGGTTCATGCAGTTTGGTGTACTTGGTTAACTTTACCCTTTACATTTTAAAGTCTTGATATATGAGATTCTTGGTTCATTTTCATTTACAGATGATCAATGATCGTAGTGTCGGGGGAAAATGCTATGGATTCGTTACTTTTACAAATCCACGATCTGCAACCCATGCAATCAAAGATATGGATGGCAGGGTACTTGTTTCTTTCACCCTTCTAGGATCAATTGATATTCATGATCCAAGTGATATAAAGTTGTATCATCTTGTTGGTATTTTATCAATTTTCTCCTTTAAACTTTTCTACATGTAAGTGTACTGTTGAGTTTAGTGCTGTACAGTTCTTAGGTCTAACTTGATTTTGTTTAGACTATTGATGGGCGAATTATAAGAGTAAATGAAGTGAAGACTAGAGGTGGGAGGTTCAGTTTTGGTCGTGAAGATTTCCGTAGAAGTTCTGAGAAAGGCATGGATCGTAATCGAGGTAGAGATAGAGAAAGACAATATGATTATGGAAGGGACTTGGATCGTGATTATTTTAGAGAACAGTCTCGTGACCGTGATCAAGGCGGGGGAAGAAGATATGAAGAAATATATGATAATAGTCGAACAAGGGGCCACCTTATCACTAGAGATGGAGTCCATGATCAGAACAGAGATTTAGAAAATTTTGGTCACCAACAGGAAAGGTTCCATGATTATGATAGAAAAAGAGACAGGGATGTGGACAAGGAGATACAGAAGACTCCAGATTATCATAAACCCAGTGAGAGGGATGACGATCAAATGAATAAGTTACTGGATAGGTAAGGTGTTTTTTTAATTTCAGCTCTAAAGTCTTTGGAAGGTGGTTCATTTTCTGAATTTTGGTATCTTATTTATCCATTTATTTCTGGGTGCTCAGTTGTTCTTACTTATTTATCCCTCAGTCCGAAGTGAAAGAGCATGCATCAACTCATGAAAGAACATTAATATTTGCTAGAACTGAAGAGTACTATTGTCCTCTCTTGATTAACTTTATGTTAGACTCCCCAATCTAAATTTTGGAATGCCTGAAATTTAATGTTCGTCTTTCTAAAATAAATTAATTTTTCATCTTAATTTCCACATGGAACCTCAATTTAAGAGATTCATATTCCATTAACATGTTTGATTCCTCACTAATCACTTTAATTAGAATTATAAGGATCACGAAGTAGCAAAATATGGCAATATATATATATATATATATATATATATATATATATAATCAAAATTCTGTTTTTTATACGAAGTCAAAATTGAATATGTAAAAGTGGATTGCAACTGACAAAAACTTCATATGCTACTGATTCTAGTAGCAAGATTGGTTTTGCTTAATTTGAAACATTAAATTGTGTTTGATCTAGTTCCAGAATCTCCAAATTAATGGTTGATATGTTTGTGCATATTTTCCATGTCTGGGTAGCTTTTTTTTTTTCCCCTAGACTTATTTCCTTAAAATTTTCCATAAATACTGATGATCTGTTAGCTGTTGGCTCATTTCTGTTTACAATTTTGGAATTTCTATTTCAAGGTGTTTGTGGATTCTTCTATCTTTTTCTTTTGTTTTACTTCTTTAAAGATACACAAAGCCATTATCTGACTGTTGATGTTTAATATCAGCAGATCATATCCAAGTGACCATGGTAAGCGTGATTGTTCATCAGAGTCTACTGATAATGATCAGCGAGAGGTAGAATCTCAGAATATTGGACTGGATGTCATAGTCTTTTTGTATGTTTTAAAAGTGTGTTTAGTAATTAATCACATCTACCTTGTGTTATGGTTTTTGTTGCTGGTCAGTTTACTGAGCAACTAGAGATTTCGAAACAAAAGGTTCAGCAACTTCAGGAGGAGGTACATATGCAACTAAAATATCTTAATCTACTTGATATAGGACAATGTTATAAGTTTTCGCCCCTAAAATGCAGATTATAGGGATATGTCATCAGTATAAAAAGTTTCAAGATATTTAATCTTCCATCTGAGGAAATTAAGCAACAATAGTAGTCATATCTAGTTTTGAGTTTATTATTCCTGTCCCTGATTTTACATTTACTGCTGTATATCATCTATCACTTTCAAAATATGTAAGCTGTATAAAATCAGTTTTCGGTTGATTGTTCTAGCTGAATTCATTTCTTCTGCTCTTTTGCACATATTCTTGCCAGTCTAAGCAAGGATATTAATATGCTTTTACTGCATAGCAAACTGAGCAATATTTTGGATTGCTTGTAAGAAACTTCTGGAGTTCACTGTCTATTGATATTCTTTTTTTCTACCTATCGATGTATTTCCATCAGGTATCTCAGATGGAAGAGATGATTGGAAAGAAAAATCAAACTGTAGTAAAGTTGCGGGAGCAATCTAAGGTTTGAGTCATCACACAATTTCACTTTCAGCTAGTATTTTGTTTTCCTATTTATATATTGTTTAATCCTGTCTGTCTCTACTTGCTTTGAATATTAGAGTTTGGAGGACTCATTGGCAGCTGCAAAGAAATTAACTTCTTTTCGTCAGATGCAATTGTCTAAGGTAATTCTGATGAATTTCATTGCTACTCATTTTTACCCCAGTTGAGACCACTTGCATGATATTTTTTATTTTGCAGTTACAGCAATGTTACCAGCAAGTAAGAGACTGCAAAGAAAGACTTAATAGCTGTGAGATGGAGCTTCAGGTTGGTCTGGCCCTCAGAGATGCCATATAGTCTTTTTGACTTTAATTATTGTGTCCAGTTATTTAGTATAATGTTCTTGTACCATTTGCACATTTTAGAGTACTTTACTGTGAATAATTGAAAAAACCAGCTGCTTTGCAACTTATACATCATTTGAAGTAATCAAATTACTTGAGAAACATTTATCCTAAATGTTTTTTTTTTGGCTTGTGCAGTCTCTTGTTGATTCAACAATGTTGGAAGTTGGATATGGAGATGGACAAGGGATGGTATCCTGAAGAACAATGGTGCTAATTAAACTGAAACATCCAAAATTACCAAAAATTGTTGTTGTCTGTAATTTTTTAGCACTGCTACTAGCAACCTTACTTTCTGTAGATACAGTAACCGAAATAGTCGGACACGTTCTTTCTTATTAATAGTATGAAAATGTTATATGCGGTTATTAATGTGCTTTTTTGCATCACATTGTTTTTTTTTTCTTTCAGAAATTTAGGTAATCATCCTTTTTCTAGAACCAGAATTGTTTATCCTCAAATATCTTTTCCTATTTGCATTTTCCTTAAGAGGTTATAAAAGTTGATCTGAATGCAGATTGAATAGCTTTTCTCTCTCGGTAGAAAACATGAGGAGTTGGGAGCAATTGACAGATAATGAGTCAGCCATCCTAGCCTCAGCACTAAACTTTCCATTTAAACGGTTAGTTATATACTTTTTCATTTATGAATAAACAAATGGTGTGATCGGGGCAATGCTTCTAAGACTTGAGTTGGAAAGCAATTCTATTTTGCTCTTTCGGTGCTGTTTTCCTGTGTGCTGGGGCTTTCCTCATCTAACACCCCCCCCACCCCCCTCTTCCTTTACTTCTCTTACTTTACCCAAGGATGATTCATGAATTCCACTTTATCTGCTTTCATATTTTGGATCTGGTAAAGTCTGATATGGTTTTTTCCTTTAGGACCCGTGAATGTGGGTCTAAGGAAAATTCATCCCACTAATTATCTTCAACAAGGTTATCTTCCTACTCTTGCTTTCCTTACCATTGTTGTCTACAGCGACAAGAAGAATAACTTCTCAAGAAAAGAAAAACACTGAATTAATTATAAATCCAATCTCGAGAGTTTATCGATACGACATTTGGATATGGAGGGATACAATGGATACAAACTCCTATGTTTTTTTTTTTTTTTTTTTTTTTTTTTTTGTCATATTATAGGCCTCTTTAGTAGTAGTAGTAGTGATAGTAGATACAAAATGATATTGGATTTCATCAATAAGATGGAACCTCTAATTAATTAATCTAAATTAAAAACCTCATTGATTAATTAATTAATTAAAATTAATTTCAGAAAACCCTAAATTTAAACTAAATGTTCTTTTTTTTTGGGGAAAGGGTTAGAACTTGAGGGTGATCTCACTTCCGTTGCTCTCTTCACCATCTTCTCCTCTGAGTGCCAAATTTTTTCTTTCTCCACCATTTTCACCATTGCTATCATAAGCTTTCCAGCTGCTGCTCTCCGACTTCCCATCTTCAATGCTTTCCGAACGATCACCCGCTGCAGTTCCGCCACGTATATCAGACTCTGGAGAGCTATGTACTGTGGTCTGTGAAGCTGGATGGTACACGTGGTGGTGGAGCTGGTTGTGCAAGGAATGGTGGTGCAACTGATGGTGGTGGTGGTGATGAGCCGTAGCTTGCGTCGGCGGAGGCGGTGGAGGCGGCGCCGTCGTTGGATAAAATTCTTGTGGAACTGGTGTGGCGCAGTAATGGTGAGGTGACGATGCATGATGTGCGCTGTAAAGAGTGGGTGGTGCACCACCGTGATGAGCAGCAGCTGCGGCGGTGGCGTACTCGGATGGAACCCATATTCCTCCTAAGACAACCAACTGCGGTGCTGCCGCTGCTGCAGCTTGCGGACTTGGACTTGGCCTTCTCGTATGAAGTCTGTACTTCTGTATAAACATAACACAACACAACATAATAATAATCAGCAAATAAACAAAAAAAAAAAAAAAAAAAGGGTCAGTCAGTTATTTGGTAGGTACTACACACAATCACTCCAAAAAGCAAAGAAAAATGCAGAATGCAGAGAGCAGATTTGGTTGTACTATAGCAACAGAAACAGACATACAAAAGTACAAACAACTTTGCCTATACATACATATATATATATATATATATATATACACATACACAGACTGACAATCAATCAATCAATCTTTCTTTTTCTTTCTTCCTTTCATGCATGCCTTCTTCTTCTTTCTTTATTTTGTTGTTGTACTTCTTTTTTCTTCTGAGTACATTTGTGTTGTGTGTTTGTGAGAGTGATAGAGAAAGAAAGAGAGAGAGAGAGAGAAACCTGTAAGTGGCTTTTAACTTCATCATTGGTCAAACCGTCAACCTTCATCAGTTCTCTGATTTGTTTTGGTGTGGCCACTGCAATCATTACACCAAAAAAAAAGACAAAATTTTTATTACCATTTCCTATACATACATACATATACATACACGAATTTTCACAAATCATTATGATAATAATTATATGATAAAAGGCTGATCTCAATTTTTTTTTTTTTTTTTTTTTACAAGACTTAATTAAAACCTAATTGATTAAAACAACATACCTTGAGAGCCACCTAACATCTGGAGTGCATTTACAAAACGCCTGTGTAAATCAGGTGACCAGCATCTCCTTGCCTTTCTATGAGTCTGATTCGTCGTATTATTATTATTATTATTATTATTAGTATTATTATTGTTAGTCGTCGCGTTTGTCTGAGAATCACCGGCCACCAGCCCCTTTGCTTGATCCATCATCCTGCAAGAACTTTCTAGATTCTTCTTATTCTCTTCCATGTCTTTATCATGATGATCTGGAGGAGAAGAAGAAGCAAGAGCCAACTCTGGTAGTACCAATTTTGACGATGAGTTTCTTTCTTTAGAATTAAACGGAAGAAAAGCTCCACCTCCACCGCCAGTAGTATTACTACCACCATTTCTCTGCTTATTATTTTCAAAAGCTTGCTTAAGATTCACACCAAACCCCATAAGTCCAGAAGAATCCAATTTATTGTTATTATTAGGAGAAGAAGAAGTTAAAATAACTCGCGGGTGCTTCTTGTTTTCTTCTTCTTCTTCTTCTTCCTCTTGATCTTGATTGCCTGGTTGAGCAGCAACAGCCTGATCACTCCATAGCTGAGCTGACGTCATCCAATTTGCTTTATCAGAACAAGCGTTATTGTTATTGTTAGTTGTAATTATTGCATTCTTCTTGTCTGATCCTTCTTCACACATCATAGGAATATGTTTCAATGGAATGAATTCTTCAAGAACTGGTTTTACTACTCTGTAGGACTGTAGTTGCTGCCTTGAAGCTTCCATTGCTAATTAAATAAATAAATAAATAAATTATTAACACATTAATATTAATATAATTAAAGAAGATAATTAATTAATTAATGTATGTGTACCGTTAGTAAGGAGTTGCATGCAGAGAGGAAGTTCTCGTTTGAAAGCATCAATCTTGAGACGTTCTTCTTCAAGACGAGCAAGGAATTCTTCCAGCTTCTGAGTTTGATCCGACGGCTGTAATTGTTGTTGTTGTTGTTGTATCCCCTACTGATTTTAGAAGCATGGAGTAGCTGTGGGGTTTGCATTCAAGGCTGAGCTCTGAAGGTGACGCCATCATTTCACGTTATCTAATTATATGTATATATATATATATATGTATGAATGATCAAAACATGGAAAAAAGAAGAAGAAGATGAATTGAGTGTTTGCTTTCTAGGTTTTTGAAACTCAAAGTTGTTTGTTTTTGGTGTAGAAAGGAAAAGAGAGAGAGAGAGAGAGAGGGGAGAGAAAAGGGAAGAGATGTAGTTTGTGAACACAAGGAGGATTGAGGAGGGAAGGGTGTGGGGAGGGATCGTCTTCTTTTTAGGGTTGAGTTCGAGGGAGAATCAATAAAGCAGTGTTTTGAAGTGAGAGAGAGAGAAAGAAAAGAAAAGAAAGAAAGAAAAAAGCAAAGGGAGAGATAAAGTAGAAGGATGGATGGTAACTTCTTTGCAAAGAGCAAAGGCAAAGGCAAAAAGCTCAAAAAAAAAAAAAAAAAAAATATGAAACTTGAAAATCTGTACTGTGTAAGAGAATCAGATGGACTTTCTCTCTCTATCTCTATATTTCTCTTTCTCTGACAAAAACCTGAAGGGTGAGAAGAGGTCATGTGGTCTCACTGGTTAGAGAAAGTGTCTCTCTCTCTCTCTCTCTCTCTCTCTCTCTCACTGCATCTTTGTATACAACAAACATAACCTTTGGGTTTGGGATAGTTTGTATGGTACGAATTCAAAATCACATCTCTCTAACTGTGAAGAAAGAAAAAAAAAAGAAAAAGGAAAAAGATTCTTCTTATTCTTCTTCTTCTACTACTTTTTTTTTTTTTTTTTTTGTGAACGTACTTTTTCTTTTCTTCTTCATGTACTGTTCATGTTCATGCATGTTTCCCTCTCCTCTAAAATTAACATCCATTTTACCATAAGATTCTCATAAAGTTGTCATGCATGGATATACATGTATATATATATATATATATTATAACCATCATTTTCTTTACCTAATTAATAATCAGGTCTTGTATATATATATACTTTTTCGTTAAGAAAATAAAAAGTTTTAGACTTATCTAAACAATATACATCTTTTAATTCTATGCTAGTAATTATTATCATAGTAAAATTAGGCTTTCTTTCTTTTTGGTTGATCGTTTGCATGGACATGCTAATAGTAGAATATTATTGCATGCATGCATGCTTTGTATGAGCTTTATAGTGTTTCATGGATATACATATATGATTATATATATATATATATATATATATATATATACGAATACTCTAAAATAATTTATACATCTTCCTTGAAGTTGAAATTAACACTCGTACGTGCAATTATATACTAAAAAAAAATTACATCCTTAGACGTGTCATCATCATAATCAAGCTCTAAAATTATCTGGTGATTCGAGTAATAATACAATCAAAAGGAGAAAAAAAGTAATTTTTTTTTTTTTTTGGGCAGAAGCATATACTATGCCATTCATCTTAATCTAAACCATTAATTAATAAAAGAGATGAGAGAGAGAAAGAAAAAAAAGAAGAAGGATATATTCAATGGCGTTAAAGAGTATCCATGCATCCACCAAGCAACTTACTTTTTGGTTTCAAAAGTTGCATAATTATCGTGTATTTTAGAGAGAGAGAGAGAGAGAGAGAGAGAGAGGGAAGGAAAAGGAGAATATCTAATCTGGTTTATGAGACATTCATTTGGAAAGAATAAATTATTTTTGCTTCTAAGGAAGGAATATCTTCTTAGAGTTCCAATTCTATGACTCTTATAAATTAATTTATTAAAAAAAAAAAAAAAAAAGAGCAATAAAAAGGAGACTAACAATTAAAATTGGGAATCTCCATCTGTTCTGCATACTTACTTTAATGAAGTGGGTAGGAAGGTAGCAAGATTCTCCTTCTTCTATGCATATTAACTAAATTTTAATTATATATATATTAGGGTTATAAATAAAAGTGATAAAAGATTAAAAACGATTCTTATATATATATATATATATATATATTTCTAAGAATCTTTGATTAACTAATTAAAATATTCTAATATTTTTTGATCGTCTGTCTTATATTCTAGAACATACCTTATATGAGAAGATTATTTGAATTAGTCCGTGTTGATTCGTAGAACATAAATTCAACTTTAAGTTTGTTTATTGATTCTTATGATTGTTACGTATGGTATATATAGTCTACTTTCTCATGATAAGATGTAATATTATTTTTGTCGTATATGCACAATTATCTTATTTCTATCATAAAAATACAATGTACTCTTGAATTTTATTTTACTTATATCATAAAAATATAGTATCTTTTTTTTTTTTTTTTTTTTTATGAATTGAAAATATTATGGAAGAAAATGAAGAAAAAAAAAAAAAAAAAAAGGAGAAAGGGAGAGTGCGTGAATGACCTTCCCTTAGGAGGAGAGAGGAAGGTTGGTCGTTTTCTATATAAAGAGTCTTCTCGTACAAGCCTCCAACCCACGCCTTTTCCTTATATTCTCTCTTTTTTTCTTTTTTGTCTTTTTTTCAAGAATTATTTTCTGCAAATTATTTAACTCTTGATGAATTCATATACTGTAGTTTCGTAGAAGAACTTTTGATTAATTAATTTGTTGAATATAATTATATTTTCAGTTCGAAAATTTTAAGAATGCAATGCACATATATATATATATATAGAATAAAATCAAGAATTACATTTCTTTAAAACTATAGAAATGATAGGATTATTAACATACATATTTTGGAAATTAAACATCCGTAAATCTTGTAAGTACATAAACTTTTTCTTTTGCACATATTTCTCTCTCTAGAAGGAGAGAAAGAAAAGAAAAAGTGGAAAAAGAAGGAGAGAGAAAGAGATTCTTCAGTTGCCACGTTTCATAATATTCCTCTCATAATCGTCGTCCTGAATATCCCTTTTGTCTGGGGGAGTACATATATATATATATAAAAGAAAGAGAGAGAATATTCGCTTCAATTTCCCATACCAATCAATAATACAGTAATACTACTACTATTAGTATACTTCCCATTCCTTTGTCCAAAACCGAGAACGATGATCCATCATCATTCCCTTTCTCCCTCCATTTCCAATTTTAATCTTTTAATATTCGATAGTGATTTTGAGTTCCATTAATCTAAAATTATATCGTGCCGGATATATATGTTTTTTAGGAATCAAAATACAAACATGAGTAATTATAAGAATGAAAATAAACAATAAGAGAAGACACAAAGATTTACGTGATTTGGTCAAAAAATCTACATTCACTGTTGTATTAGAATTGTATTTTTTACACTCACTTTACAAGTTACATGAATATTTATAAAAAGAGCCAATAATTAGGTCAAACGTCATACAAATATTAGCCTAAAAAAACGTAACTCTATCGAGGCGCTCGTACCCTCCCACTCTCACAAACGACTCAACACTTTTTTTCCAAACAAAAAATCTCCCATTTTTCCTAAATACTCATATATTTATATACAAAGTTCGAATTCAAGAACTTACTTAAAATAACCAAGTTTTTTCAATTTAAACCAATATTTTTTTTTTTTTTAAAAAAAAAAATTGATCATTTTTTTTAAAAGTTTATTCTTATTTAATTTGTTATATACTATATTTCAATAAATTATTTAATTAGTTTTGAATTAAATTTTTAATAAACTATATAATAGGATATCCTATAAATGCCAAACCATTAGTATAATATCATGAAAAATCCGTCAGTCCAATCGTTAAGAATCTCTTAGTTTGTTCTTTATCTAACCATGGTGAGGAATTCCAGCTTTTATGTATTCCTATAAGATATCTAAAGATTCTGTTTTTATCCTTCACCATCAATTCAATTTAGGGTTACTATAGTGGATGAACCCTACTTTACATTCTTGTGTAAAAGGTGTCGGATGCTGATTGGTTGGTTGTTAACTATAATGTTGGGAGCTATAATGTTGGGAGCAATTAGTGTATTGTGAATGTTATACGAAATTACAACTTTAATGTTCGTTGTGAAGTCATATGAGAGTTAGAGTGAGAACTTCTCGAAGTCAAAATTTAGACTATGTCACTACAATGAGGGTCGAACTTGAATTAATGTTGACCCTAGTTTGGGATAATGTGTAGTGCAATATAAATATTATACGAGGTCACGAATTTGAAAGTCGTTGTGAGGTCATGTCGGAGTTAGGGTGAGAACTTCCTAGAGTAAGTTTAGATTATGAGAGTGCGACTAGAAACAATTCTTGAATTAATAGTGAACCCCTAAGCGCAGTGTAAATGTTATATAAGATCACAAGATTGACACTCGGTGTGAGCGTCGTAGGTAAAGAAGTTAAAAAAAAAAGAAATAATTCTTGATAAGGCGTTATAAAAAACAAGAGTTTAGACTTTGCGAGTGCAACGAGAGCCAAATTTGAATTATTTGAAACAGTATAATTTTTCGATACCGGATGGTAAAAAAAAAAAAAAAATGGTGGGTTGGGAATATATATATATAAGGGCATGCATTTGTATTTTGCTATAAATCTAATTAAGCACTTTTGCAAAGCCCATCACGTGTGTTCTGGTTGAAGAAAAGCCCACCATTAGGACCACAAATTATTCCAAATATCCCTTTTAGGGAAAGCCTAATATACTACTATCAATCAGCTCCTCCCTTTTTATCCTTATAAAAAATATTTTGTATACTTATTCTTCCTTCTTTCTTTCTTTCTTTCTTTCTTTCCTCTTCTCTTTCCTTTCTTTTTTCTTTTTTTTTTTTGCCTTTGCCTTTGCCTTTGCCTTTGCTACAAATTCCTAAAGAAAGCATAGCTTCTAACTCCTAACCCTCCCACATGAACCACTCTTTTTAGAGAAACGTACTAACTTAAGTGTAATCTTTTTCCGAATACCGGTTTAGATTCTAATTAATCTAAATCATCTCTTAATATCTATAATTTTTTTCATGCGTAAAACTTGAAATATGGAAATTAAGAGTCGATCTTGATCAGTTTTTATTTGACCTTCAAAAACCAGTATATAGAACAGTTGGATAAGATTAAATAAGTATAAATAGTATCATTGATGTGAGGAGGATTCCCTATACTTGTTAGGGCTTGAAGTATATATGGGGGGAGAGAAGGAGATAATGGCAAGAGCAAAAAAGAGTTAGAAAGAACCAAAAGTTATTTTATGCCATTGGAACAATAACTTTTAAGTATAGGTTTTAGGTCAAGTAATTTCAATGTTATTATAATATATATTTTTTAAATAAGAAAAGAAATCGTAATTCAAACGTATCTATATATATATTTATTTATGTATCAGTGCTTTTCTTTTGGTTGATTCTAATTCGATATTAAATGATTTACAAAGATGCTTAGCTATCTAAGCCTACAAGAATCTACTACTACTAAGGTGACATATGTAATTTTTGAATCACAAGATTTTATATAGTATATTTTGTATGGACAAATTATAATCAAAATAAGTGCAGCATATAATATATATATATATATATATATATATATATATATATATATATATATATATATAGATACATATATAAATAGGTACTTTGAGAATAATAGGAAAAAAAAAATCAAGTAAATATGAAACAAATACAAAAGATGATTCCTATTCCCTTTAATCCAATCCAACTAACTAATAACTTTGTTTGCCTTCCTTTATTAATCAATTTGATTGGAAAAGAAAAGATGGAATTGAAAATTCCATTCAACCCACAAAATTTCAAAGGCAAAAAAAGCAAGTAAAATAAGGAAAGAATGGTCTTTATTTTTATACAATGTATAAAAATAAAATCAAAGAAATATTCTTTTTTTTTTAAAAAAAAATAATAATAATAATTTTTATATAATTAAGAAGGTGGCTTTGCGGAAAGGTAATGACAGGTACATTTACGGTCTGTGAAGCTTTCTAAGAGAATAATTTTAACTGGCAAAAAGTATTACACCATTCATTCAAAAGATGATTATCTCAACCACCACAACAACATGGTAAAACACTATATATATATATATAAAAATGATATAGGAGAGCACATTAATATTATAAAGGTATAAAAGGAATTACAATTCTTTTATTCGTAATAATAATATAATAATTATTCATAATCAAATAAAAAAAATTTCAAGGAGATAGAATTTTAGTACAATCATAATTCGAGAATGAAACCTTATAAAAGACAACCCCGATCGTAGAATTTTGTTTTTCATATATATAGAGAGAAAAAGAGTTATAAGAATAGGATCGGATTGATCTTTACTCAATAATATATTTTAAAATTATGAATGCATATAAAATATATAATATATTATCAACACACGATACTCACATAACAATATTATATTATTATTAAAAAAAAAAGAAAAAGAGGATAGATTCGGCCATTTGCCCATAAAAACCTTCATTATTCGTCAATCATTGATGTATGGGATTTGCATTTACATTTGATACTTATCCTTGTCTCCCTAAAGTTCTTCTTCCCTTCTAAACATTATTGCTTAATACGCCATTTTTTTTTCTTCCCACTTTTCTCATCGAGTTGTCATGAATTTTCAAAACATTATTTTCACGATATAATTTTTTATTTTTTTAAAAAAATATTGTTATTTATTGTATTTTTTTAACTTATTAGTGTGACAAAAAAATTCTGCATTAAGTTTGACTTGAACAATAACAATGGAGGAGAGAGAGAGAGAACAGTATAAACAGAATAGAATAGCATCTTAAGCAAAGAGGAAGTGGGAAATGAATTCAGAATCAAGGGTTTGTCGGCCTCTTAGTGAAAAGGAAAGCTTACTAAATAAAAATAATAATAAAAAAAAAGGATGAATTTTAAGAGTATTGTTGAAGACAAGAATTTTGAATTGAATTGAATTTATTTCTCTGACCTTTTAGTTGTAGTGTGGTGTGTCAACTAAAAGTACAGAATCAATTGTAAAGCTCTGTTTCAATCTCATCTTCAATAAGAAAGAAAGAAAATAAAAAACAATACATTTGCATTTCCTTATTGACTCTGCTTGAATATATGCCTAAACACCACCTTCTTTTTTTTTTTTTTTTTTCCTTTTCCTTTTTGATTTCTGAGAGAAAATGTTCTTTTCTTTGACCCTTTTTTTTTTTTTTTTTTATAAAATTTTCCCCAATGTCATCTTCAACAGATGTGCAGAAGGAGAAGCAAAGAACATGAATAATGTTCAAAAGAAAAAATCTGCTTACAAGGGATTTTTCTTCTCTGACTAGACACAGCAGAACTGCAGGGAAAATTATCTGCTGAAACAATCTCCTTGTCGTTTTAACAGTCATCAGTCAGTCAATGGTAAAAAAATCCCTGAGTTTCTGAAGGGAAAGAAAGAAAAAGAGGGCAAAAAAGATAGTGCTGTAAGACAGACAGAAAGTACAACTAACATAATCATCTTTGATATTTGCATACGAGAGGCCTCCAAAAGTAAAAAAGAAGAAATAAAAAAAGTTCAAAGGTAAACACTATAGAATTACCACAGTTAACGTAAGAACTCTCTGCAGGACTGAGCTGAGGCACACCATAGGAATCTAATTCTAAGCAGTCTGTCTGATAAGAAGGAACAGAATTTAGCATGTGCTTTTCTGCAACATCCCAGATGAGGATCAAAATCATATCCTCTGAAACACACTGTACATGAAACTTAGCCCATTTCTCTTTGAAATGACAAAGTAAATCCCATGTTTAATCATAAATGCTTAATCCTCCATAGCTAGGGGTATACATTTGTTTGAAGTTTAGGGGTTCCCAAAAAATGCTTTCCTTGCAGTGTAACATGTCTCTAGAAGATGGAGTTCAATTAACACATGGAATCCAACTGATGCATGAGATGGAACTGATGGAGAACACCAGTTCTTCATATGTTATCCAACTTTTGTCATCAAGATTACAACGAACATCTTGGTGGGGCCTTAAGATTACTAAATGAACCAACTTTTACTAAACAGTTGGGCCAGACACCAGAAGCAAGAAAAAAAGAAGAAAAGAAAAGGGGGTGGGGAGGGGGGTTATAAGGTCCTCTTAAATGGTATAGCCCAGTCAAGGTCAAGAGTACACAACTTTAACTGAGCCATTCTGACCTGTTCCCGAAATGATCCAACTTGACTCAACTTGAATTAGTTAGACCCAAAATCAGGTCTGGAAAAAAAATGACATCCTATATTCTGCATCATCTTTCACATGATGTATTACCATTATCAAACTAGCTGGGATCTGGGCAAGTAAGTAGTATTTTTTTTTTTTTTTTTGATAATTCAAGTAAGTAGTATTTTGTTATGTACAAAAGATATAATAATGCTTATTCACAAGAAAAATAAGAGAAACTATTAACTCTAGTTGCCTGTTGTATAATCCATTCATTCACCTCTGAAGCATAACTTATGTTATAATCCAAGAGCTGCAACATTACAGCTGAAGAAGTACAAGTGTGCAATATCCTCAGTTAAAAAACTAGTACCAACCCTGAAAGTTTGTCATAGAAATGGATAACCTAGTAAAGGAAACCTGCCCTCTCCCAGATACTCTAAAATCAATCGATTGTCAATTAATGAAAAAAACCAATAGAAATTTCACATTAATGACATATACAGTAATGCTCTTTTACAACATTGTGCAGTAAGAGAAGGAAAGAAGATAAAAGAAATTTCAAAAGCTCCTTACATGGAGCTCCTCTGATTTGATAGTACTCCAGGAAACCATCTGCCAAAAGAATGAACAATCTGTGCCTTCTCTACTGACTTCCATTCTTGTTCTCGATCCTTGTAAATTGATTTACCATATTCTTCTCTCTGCCTTCATCTGACCCTCACTTAACAGTAAATGCTGAAGACAAAGAAAGATATAATCCCATTTTTATTGAACAGAAAAGGTGCCGTAAGTCAAAGGAAATAATGGCAGTCATCTTTGAAAATTTTGCATATAAGACACCCTAAAAATGAAAAAAAAGCATGATTGACAAAAATGTTTGAAGAACATCACCTAGTAACAAAAAGATTTTCGTATTTGGGATGGAACTGAAGTAACTGTAAAAATGACGTATGGGTAGATAGCAATCCATCAAAAGGAACCATTTTTAAGACATGTATAAGCATGCATTTAATCCTTGTCAGTTTTTCCCTTTCATCCTTCTCAAAATGATCAGGAAATGTGCACAGAAAGGTATCAGTGGGCTTAGCACCTGAAATTTGTAAAACATGGTCATTAACCTCCCAATGGACAGGGCAATCAAAACATATTCCTCAGAAAAATGCAATATGGAAGGCAAAGAGCCTAGAGGAGCTTAGCAGGTATGTGCACCTCAGGAATCTGAATCTAATTCTAATGCAGACAGTCTGAGACGTACAAGAATAGTGCATTTTTTTTTTTTTTTTGGCAACAAACAATATGCCTGAGAGAATCCCAATCATATCCTCCGTGCTACTAGACATGCATTTGATACAGTTAACCTTTTTTCATTTAAAAGGATCTATAAATCTAAAGTTGATCATATAATAGTTAATTCATCTGTAGAACAATTATTTGAAGTTCAAAGTCATCCATGAAGCCATGAAAAGTTCTCATGTCTCTTCCATTCAATAGCAACCAAAAGAAAGTAGTCCATGTGAGCTTTATTCTTATTCATAAATTTATTCTAGCTTTTCCAAGAGATATGAGATATATCATTCTTCTTGCATAAACCATAATAAGCAGAAATGCAGTCAACAATATGCATGAGAAAAGTTACAATGATGTGCCCTACTCATGGATCATGTCACAGGCAAGGAACCTATTGAGGCTCTTAAAGGCAGCACTGACTTAAGAAGAGGGAGCTCATAACACCTCAAGAAGAATAGACAAGTTAGAGAATAAATCTACTTTTTCTTCCTCTTTATTATTCTGAAACAAGGATAACAAATTTAAACCCTAATTAAATTAACTAATTAGGTAACAACTATAGTACACCTAAAGCATGTCTAATTAACAGGATATAACTAAAATGAAAACATAAAATAGAAAGTTCCAAAAGCTTCAAGAATCCTGTTTGGAAAGTTCCTAATATGGATCCTTAACAAAGGTGATCAAAGCCTTCCACACTGTTTTGCATAGAAAGCACCAACTCATATTTATTCCTTCTTTTCTTCAAAACTTCAAATTTGAAGGGTATATTTAACAGTTCATTTTTCTTTATCATTCAATTCCTAGTTAGTAACTAAAAAAAAAAAAAAAAAAAAAAATCAAACCATGTCTTAGACAATTAATTAACATTACTTTAACTATATTTAATATGTGGGACCCAATTAACATCAAATCAATGATTTGAATATAAAACTTAAAACTCCAGCCTGAGTATATTTATCCTTAAAACTAAAACAAATGTTTGTTTTAAAACTCAATCCAAATACCCCTAAGAATTGCACCTGAAATGGCAAGCAAGAAAAAATTCCATTTAGTTTGGAGCTTTTCGCCTACTACGGCTTTCCAAGAAAAGATCCTCTCTTCTCTACCCATGAAATCTTTGTCAAAGTATGGTTATAGAAATCAGAACAAGTAGTCAACACAAACACACTATATTACATTACTCCAGGAATTTATTGACTGCCAAGTCCTTGTGAAACATATATAATATTAACAAAGTTCATTTTCTCTATAATGCAGAGCAAAAGACAACAAGATCCTTTGCATCCAAAGAACTAGAAAAACAGGAAACCCAAAAATAGGAAAAATGTAAAGAATTAAAGGGAGACACCAAATTGCATGCACAAATAATTACTTCATACCATTTGAGAATTCTTTTAGTTAAGACAAAAAGATTTGAAATGAAAGGAGAACTCAAAAGGAGAAAAAAAAAAGACATAATGGGGGAGACACAGACAATCAATAAAACAAATATCAACATACCTGCAAAATGCTTTTGTTGCATTAGAAGATAGACACTGATTCAATGATAAATACCTTCATTTTGAAGACAGTCGAGATCTGCAATGCGTGAGGATAAACTGTGCCACAAACTGAATAAGGAAAAATGGAAGTCTAGGAAAAGAACTAAAACAAGGCGCAATGGGGTAACAGGGGATCAATATATGACCTACTGCAGTTGCTTAAGATCAAGTCAAAGCTGGAAGTAGTTGTGCAAAATTCGATGTCTAATTAATTTCAAAGGCATCCATCCACATTAATCAGTTTCCAGTAATTCAGTGGAATAGGAAGTGAAAGAAGAAAAACTGTGAAAACTTCCAATTAGGGTTATGAAAACAAAATCTTCCTGGATAAAAATGGGATAGAAGGTAAAAGGCTAGAAGCATTAAGTTAAAATATTCAGAAAGGGAACCCTGTACGTAGTATTATCTTTGAGGATTCTGCCAAACGCTTAATACACTTTGCACTGGTATAGAAATCCATCAATTGATTAGCTATGTTCTCTGGATGACAATTAATAAATGCCTTGATAAATCGCTTCTCCGTCATCCTTAAAGCTCTCATCATATTCGGTCCCTTGATCTTAGGAACAAGACCCATATCATCTATCTTTTCACCAAGAAAATATCGTGGCTTTAACGAATTCTCCAAATTGAAGTACAGAAAGAATGGATAAGTTAGCACTACCCTGGGAGATAGCTTCATTACACCCACTATGAAGGTCATGTTTCTTTGGACTTTATCAGTGGAGAGTGTCAATAAAAGAGGAGAACGTCCGAAAAGACTGAAAACTTCATCTTCAGTGAAACCAAATTTCCCAAAGTTTGCCATCTTTTCTTCAATGGTTGCAATGCGTGAGATGGAAATGATAGTAACTACATATTTATACATCCTTGAATCCTTGGGGGTCCCAGTTCTTCGTATGTAATCCAACTTTTTCTCATCAAGATTACAGCGAGGAATCATGGTGGGCCGTGAAAGAAGCATAGGAACCAAGTTCTGTTTGCTAATACCTACTTTTTCATACATGGAAACAGCAGGTTTCATTGTTTTATGTAAATCATAAGTGAGCAAAGATGGATTTCTCACTATAGCCTTAACCAGAACTTCTCGTGACCCAAACAAGCTCTCAAGATACTCAATGCGTTCATTCAAGCTGTGGTTGATTCGAGAACTAAGAAAGCGAGGACGACAGTTAACTATCTTTACAAGGTCAGATGAACCAATACCCAAATCACTGAGCAACTTTAACTTGGACTGAAGGTTGTTTGGATCCATTTTACGCATTGAAGGATGCCGCAAAAAGACCTTGGCCACCTCATTTTCACTGCAACCCCAGCACCTCAAAACATCAGCTGAGTCCGGTGGTTTGCTTCCATTGTCTGATGATTCAATCTTATCATCAAAGGTTTCATTCAAGAGGACAGCAGTGGAAGAATAAAATCTCAGGTCCAAAATAATGGCTTTCAAAGAAGAAGGAATGAAGAATGAATTGTAGTTTTTGGTGGGGAATAATGGGGCACACAATTGTACTAAAGAATTTAATTTGAATCTCATAGCAAGATGGAAAAGGGGAATGTGCAATATTTGAGGTTTTATAGAAACAATCAACTTTACAATATCAGAGAGGAATTTGTATGCAGGTTTCAAAAGCACAGATGAGGCTGTAGGAGACCACCAAATAAACTGCAAGCAAGTAAAAAAAAAAAAAAAATAGAAGAAAAAAAAGAGAGATCTCAACAATGACCAACAACCATTAAACAGGTAGAGATAGAGAAACGCAAAAGTTGAAAGCTTGACATAATTGGCACAAAAATATCTTGCGGAGCATAGATAATGTGAGAATTCATGAGTGTGAAGCAACAATACACATAATCAAATTGCAAAAATAAATTCCGGAAAAAAATATAGATATATACATATATATATATATATATGAGGAAGCTTACAGTGATTATATTCCCAGCGTTGGGAATTCACAAAAGTTCTCAAATTTACAAGACGTACTCATTTATCATGCAACGGTTCGACAATTTACAAGTCACCAAGACCAAGGAATTTTCTTTACAGTAGTAAAAGTTCAGGGGCGAATACAGAAAGAAAAATATAATAATTTCTAAAACCTAATCCAGGTTAAATCAAAGTTTATTCAATCACATTCTGAAGCCACTTCTAGAAGCAGAAACTCACAGGGGAAATACATTCACAGAACACGTGCGCACATATATATATATATATATATATCGTAACAAACAATAAAAAAGAATTAAAAAAGAATGCAATAAATTTTCCAAAGCACAATAGAAACTATTAGTATAAAGAAAACAATAGTTAATTGCTGGAAACCATCGAAAAAAATTAGCCGAAAATTGAAGCCATTTGATAGAGAAATCATTACACCATTACAGAACTCACTCTAAAGAAGGATTTGGAGAGACAGAGAAAGCAATTGTTGATATCTTCGGCAAGAGGGCTTTTCCAATGTGCCGCTACTGACTGCAAATTCTTCAGGAGGAAGAGGAGAGCAGCAGCGACTATCCCTGAAACTAAAAGATTATGATTTACGGCCAAGATGAGACGACGGCGTTTCAATCAAACCTCAAAGCGTCGAGTTCATTTCGGTCTTTTTCAAATTTCAAATTAATGTCCGTATTATTATCAAATTATATAAATATAATACAAAAACAAATAAACGATAATAAAATAATAATTATATAAATGGTCTCTTTACAATCCCTTTTTTTTTTTTTTTTAAAAAAAAAAAAAAAAAAAAAATCTGTTTAATGGACTTAACTAAAATTGAATGAATTTTCTCCTTGATTTATAACAATATATATCTATATAACAATGTCCAATATGATAATTTCAAGTCATATTTAATGTGAAAAAAATCTATAATTTCAAAATAATAATAATAAAAAAGAGTTACATCTTAAACTGTTACACTGCACCACATCAAAGTAGCCTGTGAAGAAACCCAATGAAAATGTGTATTATGAATACTACAGGATGTCAAGGTCCAATACTCTCCGAGTGAGAGTCGTGGGAAATTTTCTCCGAATAAAAGTCAAGTCGAATCTGAATTAGAGTAAATAGTGAGAAAAAGAAAAAATAGCCTTTGAAAGCTACCAGTAATCACCACAAGAACATTTACCATCCCTGAAATGGTGAAACCTGTAAGGATCTCTCAGAATGATTTCCCTCCCAACAATGCTACTCACAAGCTTGTAAACAGAATGACAATCACCACAAACACGAAGGTTCTTGAAAATCCGAACACTTGTACCTTTAGGAGTACTAATCAAACCGTATGCAAGTGCAATTCTTTCACTGTGATTCCATAAGTTCTGCTCTTTTTGTTCTTCATCTGTATCTTGTAATGCAAAACTTGTATCTGGGACATACCCTGCTGCTTTAACTTTTTCCTTGAGTTCCATCAGTTTTACATGAATCTGGTCGAATTCGGGATGAGTATTATCACCCATCCCAAATGTATTTACTTTGTCTCGTAATTTCACCCAACTGTATGCAGGTTTCTTCCTTATGCTGTTTAAGTCCATTTTTAGTCTGATGTTCTGCACATCATTCCATTTTCCAGAGGCTGCACAGACATTTGAATAAAGAACATAAGCTGAATCGTCTGTTGGGTCTGTCTCGAGAAGATTTTCAGCTGCTTTCTTCCCCAGATCCATATTTCCATGTATCCTACATGCTGCTAATAAACTGCGCCAGACAAAGTCATTTGGTGGTACTGGCATTCTTGCAATAAATGCTTCAGCATCAGCAAGTCTTCCTGATCTGCCAAGAAGGTCGACTATACATACACAATGCTCTATTCCAGCTGGGACACCGAAAACTGAAGTCACTTCGGTGAAATATGCAAGACCTTCATCCACTAGACCACCATGACTACAGGCAGATAGAAGAGAGACAAAGGTGACATGATCAGGTTTTGAACCATGCTTCAGCATCTCATGAAAAGTTGCTCTAGCCTTTTGAAAAAATCCATGTCTGGAAAATGATGATATCAGTATATTCCATGATAATCGAGTCCGCGAGTTTGGTTCAGGGAGCATCTTCAGCACATCACTGAGTTCACCACACTTTCCATACATATCCAGTGCACAATTTGTAACATAGTGATACGAGTCGAAACCCAATTTAATTGCCAAATTGTGTAGTTGTTTGCCTTCTTCTAAAGAAGCTAAATCTGCTGAAACTGCAAGTGCAGCAGAAAGACTAAATTCATCGAAATCAACTCTAGCTCTTTGCATCTCCAGCAAGAGCTTCAGAGCTTCTTCTCCATAGCCATGATGAGCATTTGCAGCAACCATGGCATTCCAAGTTGCGGATGTCTTGTTAACCAATTTGTCAAATATGATCTGACTGGATTTGAGATCGCCACAATTTGCATACATTGTAATGAGACTATTTTTCACATATTCTTCTGTTTCAAATCCGGTCACAACTACATGCGCATGTAAGGGCATTCCAAGTTTCAGCAGGTCACATGGGGCTGTGCAAGCACCAAGAACACCAATCATAGTAATGTAGTTCGCGGGCTCACCCCAGTGTCTCATGAATTTAAACATCTTTAATGTTTGTTCTGCATCCTTGTTCTCGGCATAACCTCCAATGAGTGCATTCCAGGTTACCAACTCTTTCTCTGACATGTTATTAAATACCTGCTTAGCTTCAGACATCATGCCACACTTACCATACATGGTGACTAAAGCATTGCCTACTATCAAGTTTTCATGAAGTCCATACATGATGACAAGTGCGTGGACGATCCTGCCTTCAGCAAGGAGTTCTTCAACTGAACAGGCAGCCAATCCACTTGTAAAACTCACATAATTGATCATTTTTCCCGTTTGTAAAAGGTTAGCCAATAATCTTAAGGCATCTATTCTCTGCCCTGCTGAAACATAGCCAGCCATCATCGAGTTCCATGAAATTAAATCTCTCTCTTTCATTCCATGGAACAAATGTTCAGCATCACTGCATCTCCTAGCATCAGAATACATAGTGATAAGGGTATTACATACACAAATATTTGAATCCAATCCCATTTTTACAACTAAACCATGAATTCCTCTACCCCACTTCAAAGCTTCCAGAGTACCACAGACTAACACCAACGTAGAAAGTGTAGTTGAATTTATTTCACCATGATTATGGCGCATCAACTCAAAAAATCCAAAAGATTCTTCACAGAGCATATTATCTACATATGCAGCTATCACTGAGTTCCATGAAATCATGTCACGTTCATCCATGTGTTTAAAAACATAGCATGAATCTTTCACATCACCAAAACTGCCAAACATGGAGACAAGTGAATTAGCTACAGAAATGTTATCCTCAAAACCTGACTTCACAACATGACCAAGCACTTGATGACCCAAAAACTTGTTATCAAGAGCCGTGCAAGAGCTAATAACTTTGGTAAATGTATTCTGATTACAGCAGACCCCTTCATTTCTCATTCTTTGATATAGGTCAATAACCTTCTGGTCATCTCCAGCATCTGAATACCCAACCATCAATGATGTCCAAGAAACAACATTTTTCTCTGGCATCTCCTCCAAGAGCTTCTGAGCCCCAGGCAATAATCCATATGTACCATAAAAGTGCAACAATGAAGTGCTCACAAACACGTCACAAAAAAGCCCATTTTTCAGGACCAAGCCATGGATTTGAAACCCTTCAGAAACCATGCTGTTAGACCTACCAAAGGCAGTCAATAAACTCGCAATAACAAACCCATTTAGCTCAACCCCTCGACTCCACATCTCCATAAACAGTTCAGCTGCATCCATATAGAAACCGGTCCGAACATAACCAGATATCATATTATTCCAAGAAGCAGAGTCTCTCGCAGGCATTTCGTCGAACACATGACGCGCCTCTTTGATTCTTTCGAATCTTGAGTACATATTCACTAACGTATTGAAGTGCAAAATGCTCCACCTGCTCCATGTGATCAAGAAGCAAATATCTTTCAGGAAAATCCCGTGCAATGCACGTCCAACCTTTTCGTTGGTAATTTCCGTGAAGCCCTTGTAAGGAAAGACCGATATCTCTGGGTTTGGGTGGTCGAGGAGGCACTGAATAATGCTTTTCTTCTGGCCCAACGGTTCTCTTCTCCATGGTGTTGAGATTGGTTCGGAAACAAATTTAATGCCGTCTGCTAGAGGGGAATTTGATGAAGATGTGGTGGTAAAGAACTTGAATCGGGATTCAAGTTTGAAACTTGCCAACTTTCTCTTGCAGTGACTAGCCAGCTCTGTTTATTTGGAGGGAGGGCGGCGGTCGGCGGTGAGAAATGGCAGCGAAGCATAATAGTGCAGTTGGCTGCGGCGCCGTGATTGGCAATTTCTGCAATTATGGATAGACAAGCAGTTTGAAACGAAATAAACGAGGGAAATCCGACAGATTCATCTGCAAATCAAATTATCTTTCCAACTTTTTAGGAAAATTAGTAGTAGATTTTTTTTTTTTTTTTTTGTTTTTATCCCAATAATTTTTTATTTAGTCAAATAGATCCTTCCAATCTCTCAACAGACAAAAAAAAAATACAAAAATTATTATATTTTTAAATTTAAAAAACTAAAACCTATAATTTTTTTTTTCAATTAAAATAATTTTTGTAAAACATTGATTACTTAAAGTTGCTAAGTAAGAGTTGAACCCTGTAAGCACTTCGTAGTCCGAGTCCAAATTAGTCTTACAAAAAAGGTTGGACACCAACGCCCATGAGTTAAAAAAAAAAAAAAAAAAAAGACTTTATTATACAAAAGATGGCTTCTTTGACAGTTGACTTTTTGAAATCATATGTATTACATTTTCCAATATTATATATGAAATTTGGACATAATTGTAATGTCCTTGTCTTCCCATAACATTTTTCTTTTTCCTTTTTTTTTTTTTTTTGGGTAAGCTTTCCATAACATTTTTCTATTTCTCTTGAACCTGCACATGTCAGCGAGGGCAAAAAGGGAACTTTTGGCAGTAATGCATATAATATATATGCACACATTGGTGGCCTTAGTCAAGTATTGTTCAGTAGTTATTTCAATCTCAATCTGTTCAAATGACTAAAACATCAATTTTTTCTGTCTCAATCCTACTTCAATTCTTTATCCTCTGTAGATTTACAGTTTCATTTACAGATTTTATGTACTTTGATTATCCGCCATTAGTCTACAAATACAACCGCTTATCAGAAATTGAAACAGAATGCAGCCCTTTTCTGTCTTCAGCTTCCCAATTGAAACCAGATGATAGCAGAAGTTACAAGCTTAAAAAGGAGCTGTCTTTTTTCAATGGAGACTGGAATCAAGAATCCAGTGGATCTCCATTGATGCCTTTTGATGACAGTGACATTTCAAGAAGTAATTATTTACCTTATTCCCCTTTAAGATTGGTGGGATTTGAAGTGAAGGATGTTAATCCATACCATCATTTCCAAAATGGGGTAAGTCTGCAAGGAACTATGTGCATTGGCATTGCTAGAAACACTACTTTACTTTATGATTCCTTTTCAACCTTCCATTTCAGCCCTGGAATGTCTGTCCTTAAAATTTCCTTTGAAGGAGTTTATATGGAGATGGTGAAGAATGAAGGGGAACGGTTACTCTGTATGCTGGGAAACACAACTCTCCCCATCTGGAATCTACAGTATGATCGCATTTTGTTGATTCTTCGCTATCCAAAAACTTTCAGATTGAATAAAAGAGCAATCTTGGGAGAATTAAGAAGTTTGAATGACAAGTACTTTGATTTAGTACATATTTTTTCTCAGTTGGGTCAATACTCAAAGTATGAATTCAGTTCAGAAAACCTTAAATCAAGATCTTGTGATTCGAGTTTGTACCAGGTTGAGCTTGAAGAAGATGGCACCAACTTGTTTAGCCCTTCTGAATTCTGTAATTCCCTACGCCATTTTTCTGCTAACCTTTTCACCCTTGTTCCAAATTGGAGATTCACTGACAGTCACATAGACAATTATTTGAGATATGAAAATGTTAGTCTTGTCATACAAAATCTCAAATGTGAACAAGAAACCAACAACAACAGCAGGGTTGCTGCAGTGTTTAGAGTGTTTCCTTCTCAGCAAATGGATCAAAGCATAGCAGCTTCAATGTCTGGACTTTCATCAGACAAGACATTATCGATCGAAGGAACGTGGGATGCCTCGAAAGGTCAACTTTGCATGGTGGGATGCCTTGAAGAATGTAATTATCAGGTTTTATTGTACTTTCCTCGTTCTTTCTCCATCAAACAGAGAAGTGCCGTTTTTGGAAGCATATCCAGCTTCAGAAATGAAGGGAACAACACATATGTTCCAATAAACTTTGAGTTTGAAACCCGTGACACTGATCTCTTCTTCTATAATCATCCACAGTATACAAAATCATATCTATCCTACAATTATTCAAAGATTGAATTAGCTAATGCATTCAGGGAAAGAAATCACTCTCTTGGATTCTTTACTGATTTCAAGAAATTGTTGCTCACTTATCCTGCTCTACCAGTACCAGATGGAAATCATGACATATTGTCTCATTTGAGTGCTCTCTCTTTTGAACTCAATATTCGGGCCCCTTGCATTCAAGAAACAGAGGTTTTTTTCGTTAAAATTGAGGTTGTTTCTTTAGGACCTTTACTTGGTCAACATCATACCTGGTTGCAGGGAGGAGATAGCTTTTCAATAAAGGGTCGAGATGAAATAATCTCCAAATCCGAGCTTCTGAATGTCTCCCTCTCTCTGAGGTTCACCGAATCACGTCTCAGCTTTACAGAGAAATACTTACAAAATATATCAAAGTTGACTATGGAGGGTCTGTATGATCCATCAACTGGCGAGATGCACTTAATTGGGTGCAGAAAAATCCTTGCTAAACCTGCAGAAAGTTCAGATACAGAAAGGGGTTACGATTGTTTGATTGAAGTGAAAGTTCTTTACGCAGCTAAGACAATGAAATGGTTGATCAATCCAACAGCAAAAATTACAATCACAAGTAAGAGGAAAAATGGTGATTCCCTTTATTTCTCTCCAATTGAGTTGCAGACTTCCATGGTTTCTTATGACAGATATGAGCAAGATGCAGTTTTTAGAAAAGTGTTTGAACAAATTCTTCGAAATCTAATGATGGCCGTGGTAGTGGTACTGATATTAGGCCACTATAAGTACATTCAAGAAAATGTCGACTCTGTTCCATATATATCAAGGGTTATGCTTTCTTTCCAGCTTGTTGGCTATGGACTCCCACTGATTCGTGACACTAAGGTTTTATTCCCGGAAAAGGAGTTCCAAAGCCCATATAACTTCTACGGATACGAGAAGCTTCTAGAAGTACTAGATTTCACTGGGAAGGTTCTTGTTTTGGCTGCATTTCTGCTTACAGCAATTCTTTCTGGGCAAGTGGCTAAGATCCGTAAGAAACATAAACATTTCTCTTGTGATAAGCAGGTTCTTCTGATCACATCAGCCATCTATGCAGTCGGTTATCTGATATACTGCCGTAATTACGAGGATTTCTTTCAGAATCTGATGAAAAGTACAATCAAGAATGATCAGAAGATGAAAATTTTGACATACAAGGAAGAGGAATACCTAGGGTTCATCCAAGATTTGTTTCTTCTTCCTCAAATTATTGAAAGCATGTTATGGAGAAGTCGAGTTAGACCAATTTGGAAATTTTACTACATTGGATTTACTATGATAAGGGTTTTTATAATTTTTTACGATTGTGTAAGGGATCCAGTGTTGTATCCCTACTCAGATGAGACAGCAGTCTTGAATCTGTACTCGATTTCCACTTCCAGAGAATTGAAACTTGTGGTTGCAGTTTCAATGGCTGTCTTAACCGTAGTAATCTACGTGCAGCAAAACCAGAAGTATTACAGACTGATGCAACTTCCAAAGACCACAGTATTCAAATTTCTTTCTTCAAAATCTACTTAGGAAATTCTTGAAGTACTGAATGTGTTGGATTAGACTTTTTTTCCCCTAGATTCCAATTCTGTTATTGTATATTTTCCAGAATGAGGTTCATTGCATGTGGTTTCATCTAGATCAATCTATTTTTTTTAATTCTACTTGTAAAAATATATATATATATATATATATATATAATAATATATATATTGATTCTTTATGAATCTTATTGTCTCTCTGTTTGCTAATAGTCAAAGACAAGTACAACCTATATCCTTATAATTATTTACCTCGTCCTTTGTCTTTTAATCATGATAGAGTAGATATGATAGAGTAGATTTTGTGACTAATTATTTACCTCCAACGAAAGAACACTTGCAATGAAGGAATTAGTCACTACTCTGAATATAAATACCTCTAAATAAAAAAAAATTTTATAAAAAAAAAATCAAAGTCAAACATCAGACCTAGGATCTGATCTATGCAGATGCGTGAACAATGAAGCATTTAAGTAAGCAACTTGAAAGAAATTATTACCTCTTCTTCAATGGAGAAAAAAAAAAAAAAAAAAGTCAACTCACTTTCGGGATAGTTGTTACTACTATCACAGCTGCCATTACTGTTGTGCTTCTGCTCTCTCTCTCTCTCTCTCTCTCTAGACTAATGTTTTGATCTGTTGGAAAGGAAGAATGGACTTTGCACACACTGAGATTCATCATTTTGGGCTACTCATCTTTCTCATTTGCAATGTTGGAATTACTCTTTCTTATCCACACTATGATGAATATTCGACACCTGATAATCCTTCCATAACCTATACATACACCCGTTTTCCTGAGATTGAAAAGCATTGTGGTGCTCTTATCTCTTCTGCTGTAGAGTTACCACCTGATGATAACAGAGGTGAAAGACTGAAGAAAGAGCTCTTTTTCAATAATGGAGATTGGAATCAAGAGTCCGACGGAGCACCATTGATGCCATTTGATAGCAGGGAATTGCCAAGTAATACATTTATGAACGGACCTCCACTAAAATTAGCTTCTTTTTGGATAATGGATGTTGATCCTGTTCGCAGAGCCAAAAACACAGTCAGTGTCAGTGGGACATTGGAGATCAGCATATCAAGAACCGATCCATTATACTACAAGCCTTACGATTGGTCTCCAAAATTCTACATGCAACAGGGAACTACTAAAATGACAGTTCTCTTTGAAGGTATATATGTTGAGACAGAGGAGAATGGAGGGCAGTATTCCATGTGCTTATTAGGGAATGCAACAATGGGTACTTTAGTTCAACAAATGAATCCTTGCATACCTGGAGATCCATGGAATCCATGTCTGCTTCAAGTGAAAAATAAGCCATCCACCTTTCAAGATGATCAAATCATGCTTATTCTCCATTACCCCAGTACTTTCACATTGACCAAGAGAGGCATTACTGGTGAAATGAAAAGCTTAAACAACAGAGACAAACCAACCTATTTTGATAAAGTTCACATATCTTCACAGATGAGTGGGCGTAAAACAAAGTACCAGTTTGGATCTGAAGAACTTCTGTCAAGAGCCTGTAGTCCATATCCTTATCAAGATTCTTTTCTGAATGATGATATTGAGATGTACACAGGGGATGATTATTGTGAGAAGCTACGACAAGATGTATGGAATGAAGTTTTTGAATTTGTTTCCACTAGAAAGAATGTCAGAAAAGGGGTCGAAAAGAACAAACTTGGTCCATTCTTACTTGATAAAGACCTTGAAGCTGCTGCTGAACACAATAATCTTGACAAACTCAGTTTGATGATTCAAGAATTAGAGTGTGAACCTGAAACTGCTCCTCATATTGGCGGCATCAGCAGAAGTGCTAAGGTATCTGCAGTACTCAGAGTCATTCAGAAATCAGGATATGTTTACAGAGAAGAGATGAGAACAGGTCTTTCCAGAATGACACTTACTGCCGAGGGAATTTGGCATTCTTCTGCTGGACAGCTTTGCATGATCGGTTGTCTTGGATCTCCTAATGGTATTTCAGATTCATGTACTTCCCGTATCACTTTATATTTCCCTGTTACCATCTCCCTCAAACAACATAGTAGAGTGTTGGGGATCATAACCAGCTTAAATGGATCAGAATCACATCTTCCTCTCGTGTTCCAAAAGGTTGCAACTTCAAGAGAAATTCTGAACAGACTCCCATGGGAATTACAGTTAAAGTGGTCATACAACCATTCAAACATAATCTTCTTAGCTAAGGAATTAAGGAAGAGACACATGGCAACCAATATGGAGAGGACTCTGAGAAAGTTGTTCTTTCGTTATCCATCATCGAAGGGAGATGACATTGCCAATTTCTCTTTCTTGGCAGATGTGCTATCAGTAAAAGTTTGTGCAGCTCCACTAAGTTCAGCAGATAGTGAGACAGCCAAGACTTATCTTGAAATAGTTATTCTGTCAATGGGTTCACTTTTAGGTCGTTACAGATCAAACCCATATCAGGAGAAACCTGCAGGAGATGTTCAGAAGGTCTTTCATTCTGCTTCTGAAAATATTGAAATCTCAGGACATCTCAGTATAACAGGTGGAAAATCAAATATCTCTTTTTTCTTTGAGGGATTATTTGATCCAACTATTGGAGAAATGTACCTAATTGGTTGTCGGGGCATCCTGGAATTTCGAAATTTCAGCAATGGAACCAGAGATCTTGATGAAGATTCTGATTGCTTAATAGACATCAAAGTCCAATACTCTCCTAGAAATGCAAGATGGCTACTAAATCCAAACATCAAGTTCTCAATCATTAGCAGAAGAAGGAAAGAAGATCAATTATACTTTCATCCATTAAATATTAATGGCTTTGTTTTGTCCTATCAAAAGAAGTATGAGGATATAGTTACCAGGAAAGGTGTTGAAGAGGTGCTTCGTCTTCTGCTGCTTGCTATTTCAATCATCTGCATTTGGGGTCAAATTCGTTGCTGTGAGAACCAGGAACATCCAGCAGTCTATATATCTCTGGTCATGCTTGGAATCCAAGCTCTTGGATTCAGCCTCCCATTGATTATAGGCAGTGAAGCATTGTTCAACTGGAAGGAATTTACATCATACAGAAGTGATAGTTATCAACTCGAGAAGCATCCTTCATTTCAGTCACTCAACTTTTGCATCAAAATTCTACTGCTATTTGCACTTGTGGAAGTTGTAAAGCTTCTAACAGAAGTACTGGATACCCGTAAAATGAAGAACAGTGAAGCTAAAATGCTAAAACTGATGATTCCTGGTGATAAACTGGTCTTCTTACTCACCATGCTCATTCATATAACAGGGTTTTTCTTTTGTCATGGAATTCGTCAGATGTACAAACTCCCCATACTGTATGGGTCACAGAACTATGCATTTGGAAGCCAAAACATGAAAAGGCTGCTAATATGGTGGAAAGAGCTGGAAATTTATTATGGAGGTCTAGTTCAAGATTTCTTCTTGCTTCCACAAATTATTGGCAGTGTCTTTTGGGGTGTTCAAGGTAAACCTTTGAGGAAATTGTACTATGTTGGATTCACAATGATCAGAATTGTGATCCTGGTTTATGATAATGCAAGAGATCCTGTTCCAAATCCCAATGGTAGTGAAATTGAATTTCAATACTTGAGGGCAGCATTCTATGCTAGGGTTGGAAACATGATTATCAGTGTTCTTGTAGTGACACTAGCAGTCATAGTGTACATTCAACAAAATACTGCACATCAGCAATGTAGACAGAAAAAGAAGCTAGAGGAGTGTGAAGACATGGATTTCAAATCTGTTTCATATCAAAGACTGCTTTCAGAGTAGAAAACTGAAACAGCAAACTTTTTTATTATTAATGACGTTAAATCCTACCCTTTTGTTTTCCTCACATTCCCTTTCTCATTGTCTAAATTCTAATTAAAAATATTGAATAATTTATCACATTTGAACAAAAATTGAAAGCACTAATAATGTCATAAACATTTCTCCTCTTTAGGGAGAGCGAATTGCCTGCTAAGCCGTGATCTAGTCCAGGGATCCAAGGCGGTCATCTGGAGCAGTAGTGGAGTCCGAGGCTTGGCTTGTCTAAGTTCATCCATTCTATCAATAAATTCAACGTAAGCCATTGGCGTTAAAAATACGAAAAACACCACTGTATCCACTGGCTCTATCTCTGAATCTGTAAGCCAACTCCGCAAACAGCTTGTGGATGACATCATCACCCCCGCACAAAAGCGGTGGTACGTCTTGCTGCACAGAGTGTACCTTCTTTTCCCAACTACACCATTGTTATTTGCAAGCCTAGAAACCAGCTTTGCCTTGGCTATGGTAGTTTCGATCCGCTCGTGCTTCACTAATTGCGTTACCATTGTCCTCAACATAGACATCCGATGACCAGTTTTCTAAATTTAGTCATTTCCCCCAATTTTTGCTCAGTTTCTTCGAGAAAAATTGCTCAGTTCAGATTACTGCTGCGAGGACGAAAGAGGTTCCCAATTATTACTTTTTTCCGTGGTACCAATTCAGAATTCTCAGGCCCGTTTCATTTAACCTTTTCAGTGCCAGAGCCAGGATGAATATGGGCTTTTTCTCTTGGCCCACTGATCAGAGTATAAATGGCCCAAATCGGATCTTAAATTTTTTTTTTAAAAAAAAAAATGATTAATTGCATTTTTTTTTAAGTTCTAACTTCTAATGTGTCTCAAACTCATGATTTTCAGGTCATAAGTGAAAGCGTTTATCAACTGAACTATATCTTCTTGACTTATAATATATATATATATAACGACTGCATTTGTTAAATATTATTTTTAAAAGTGGTTTTTTTTAAAAAAAAAGTAAAATTAAAATATTATAAATTTGAAGGAATGGTAATTTGTTTTTGAAGTTATAAACATCACATATATATATATATATATATATATATATATATATATATTCATCCTTAAAATGATACCTTTGTGAATTTCAGTCGATAATATCACTACCGCTGCTTTCATAACTCCAGCACGCTTTCTGCATATCATTAATATGTTTGAAATATTTTAATCATTTTATATATATATATATATATATATAAAGAGAATGACCAAAACAGATAACGACTTTTCACTTCCTCCTTTATTCCCCTTTTAACTTTGTCTTAATCTCTATATTTTACGTTAATAACTATAACTGATATCAACTGTTTTCAGACATTTAAGTAAAATTTAATATAATTTAAACTCATGAATTATAGAAGAATGTTAGTTATCCTTCTATAATTATATATATATATATATATATACTACACGAAAGAATTGTTTGTAATAATTGAAAATCTGTGAAATTATGATAATCTAGTTGGTTTGATTTCTCTTAATTAGGTTGTCAAGTGAGAGATATAAATTCGACACATGTCGGGACAACTTTATGTTGCAAATTCAGTTAAATGTTGTAGTCTTGGGAATGACGTACGTGTCATCTCATGAATCTCTAAAATTAATCGATGAAGATATTAATATTTGCAAATCTCAAGCAACAAAGAAAAGCAAGAAGAAGAATAATTGTGAGTCAAAATAACAAGCACTTACAAGAGAAAGAAACACAGAACCATAGCTTTATTAATGAATTATTTCCCTTTGTGAGCCCTAAAAAAGCATAAAAATGCTATTTGTGATCCTCCTCCTCGTGGATAAGGATGATTCAATAATTCCCTTTAAAATATGTTTTAGGTATACAAACATCCCTCAATAATATATATCACAAACATCTTATATTTTTTAAGTTTATTTCTCAATAAACAAGAAATATATATGTATTGATATTATTTTTTCACTCAAATTCATAATATTTTGTAGTCATATATGTATATATATATAAAACTGTTATCACTCGAGTCGAGTTCAACAATCACTTTTGGTCGGATATATTTATATTATCTTGAAAGCATATTATTAAAAAGAAACATTTGCTAATGATAATACAAAAGGGATTCACCTTCTCCACTGATTTTGGTTCCTTTTTTTTTTTTTTTTTTTTTTTTTACGGGGAACCCACAACCGCTACTCTTCGAGTGCGCTCTGGGTAAACCCCCGGGCATAGCGCGCATGTGAAAACTACATCGCCAGGTAAGCTACACTAGATAAACCTAAGCGAATGCGCGGACCAAGGAAGGGCGTGACAGGATTCGAACCGGGCCTTGAGGGGACAGCGCAACCCACCAACACCACCACCGGCAGGCTTGTTGTTTTTTTTTTTTTTTTTTTTTTGTTGCTTTTTGTAAAGGTGGCATGTGGAAGAAAGCTATGAAAACTCAATAACTATCCAAACAAACCCTTTAAAAAAAAAAAAAAAAAAAAAAAGCAACTCACTTTGCTGAATCTGCAAGACAAAACCAAAAAAAAGAAAAAGAAAAAGAAATGAAGATCCCAATTAAAACCACAGAAAAAACATCTTCAAGAACACGCGGACCTCAGCAATGATGTCCCCAGCGGCTGAAGAAAGAAGCTCTTCTGCAAAAGCATTCCAACGGATAAGAAAATTTAAAAAAAAAAAAAAGATGAAATTTTTCGGTTTCAAATTTATATATAGACGTTGTAGGAGCTTGCCTCTTTATAATTTCTTCTCCTGTAAAGTTTTTTTTTTTTTTTTCCCCAGTGCAGAGCTGAGGGATTAATAAATAAATAAATAAATAAACTTGTTTTCATGGGGAGATGTTCTGGAAAGTTCCATGCTTAATTTAATTTGATCTTAAGAAGAGTCTACTCTAACAAATGTCTTTAGATTATTGGATACCAAAAATTAAAGAACTATAAGAAAAGGAAAGGAAAGGCAGTGGGTTAAAGGAAATAGGAATCCTTTTTCTCTTAGGTCGTCAGAATTGTTGTAAAGAGCAAAAATAACTAAAAGGAAAAGAACTGAAACAAGAATCCTATGTTTCAACTTCAAGTTCACAAGTTATGAACATTTTTTTGGCAACCCTAAATTTTCTCGGAAGGGATTCACGTGTGCAAACTCTCAAAATTACAATACATCACTGAAAATATGATATATAATCATCTATCAAGTAAATTGAACTTGCATGTATGTGTGTCATAAGATATATGTGGCATATAAATATAAACCCTAAAAGTATATATATATATACAATTGGTGAGCAGTCCACAGAGAAAGAGATAGATGTTTTCCTCCATTCCCCACAATTCTTGATTCTTTGCAATGTACTTATAAAGAATTGGTTTACATGAATGGTGGACATGAAATTATAAAAACTTTGAAAAAGTGTGTGTGTGTGTGTGTGTGTGTGTGTGTGTGTGTGTGGGGTGGGGAGGGCAATGCAAATATATATATTATACATATATATTATAAGCATCAAATAAATCCAATAGTTTGGGGTCGGTAACAAGTGATGAATGAGGATGGACTAATTTTAGGAAATTATTGCAGGGCAGGACGGACGAGACATTCTTTTGTTCTCTCATACATGTGTTATAATATATATATATATATATATATATATATATATATATATATATGTAAATCTAAAGCTCATTTATCAAAAGTGCCCCCATCTCCCAAAACAACTAAAGTATATAGTGATAAAGTGAGGAAAAAAGCCATTGTTAATCGACAGCTTTCCTATCCCTTCTTACCCCACCGCCATCTCAGTAGATCAAGATTTGTTATTTATGTGGTAACATTTTGTGATTAACTATTTTAAACTAATTAAACTGGATTCGAGTCTTATCAGATTTTTATTGGAGAAAGTTCTTTTTATATCTGTCTCGTCATAAGTAAGGTTCGAACTCTGAGACGTTACGGATGGAGAACCACATTTTGTGAATATATTTATATATTATTTTTTATTATTTAAATTTATTTTTAAATATAAAAAAAAAATTGATACATATTTTTTAATTAAAATAATATTGGATTTATCAATAATTTATTTAAAAGTATCATATTTTATTAGATCCTATAAAGTTAATTGAGGTAATATACATCAAGAATAAGTATGAATTCGTATATGTTGATACTTTATTCCCAGGTTGTGATGAGTTAGCTAGAAATATGATAATATATTAATTATATCAGTGGAAGACTATCGAGAGTTGTCTATTTTATATCTCGTTTGTAGAATAAAACATTAACTCTAGTAGATTTCTTGAAAAATCATAATTCCAAGAAATGAAGATCGTCAAAAAGTTAAAGATACAAGAACTTCAAGCACACTTCTACAAATTTAATTATTTGATTAGTTTTAAAATTTATTTAAGTAATAGATTTATAATCTATATTTTTTTTCAATAAAGAAAAAAAAAAAAAAAGTGTGTAAAAATTATAAAGTTCAAATAAAGCAGTGATTGGTCCACCAAGAGAGATAGTTTTTTGGAATCCTATGGATTATTACAAGATGAAGATTAGTACTACTACGTACGTACATTCCATCAAGAAAAGAAAATAAAAATGGATTAGAGGCAAAAAAGGTTTTACATTTGTACTGTAATAATAATAATTATAAGATGTGAAGATTAATTTTGTTTGATTATCTTTATCCTTTTTCGACCACCCAATCACGTACGGCACAAGCTATGTATGTCGTCTGCATTTTTACATTAGTACTCCCAATCCAAGAGATTCACGATTAATTAATATTTATTTATAATTTTATTTTTAAAAAATAAACTCAAATAATTTCTGAACTTTTAATTAAAAAAATTATAATTACATTTCAAATATATATATATATATATATATATATATATAATATAAAAAGAGAGAACGCCTCTCATTCCGAGGAGAAAGAAAGGGAAACCGACAAATTAGTGGGAGACTATTATTCTATTGGTCTTCTCGTTTTTTATTTTATTTTTTTTTTTTAAAGGAGTCTTTCGGTGCAGCAAAGCAAGAAATGAGTGTTTACTAAATATATTTCAAATATTTATATATAATTTAAAAAATTATTTTTAGTACAATAAAAATAATATTAAATAATTAATTATATAAATAAAAATACGAATTTATGGGCTCACTCAAGTAATAGCAATCAGTAGCCTATGCGTCTTTTCTCGAATTTTCAATTATACCATTGTTTATAATCAAATGTGAAGTTTATTAATTAAATTGTATTTTCTTATTTATTGCTATGTCACACGTTACATTATCGCAATTTTTTTTTTTTTTTTTTAGATGAGCAGCGGAAGCTTCTCCTTTTTGTTTATTAATTTGAATTAGAAAAAAAAAAAAAAATAGTGGGGTGCGTGTCAGAAATGAGAAGAGAAGGAGGGGAGGGCAGTGTCAGTATGTGTCTACGACCAAAAAATCAGACAGCCTGTTTTCTCCATTACAATCTCACACACATACACATATGATGATGATGCCAAGATACTCATTCTTTTTCCATCTCCCCCCACCAAAAAAAATTTTTAAGTAATTCAAATTTAAGTATGAATTATATTCATGGATAAGTAAATAAATAAATAATAAAAAAAAGGAGTGTGTAGTCAAATGTAAGTGAAGTTAAGTGGAGGCCAACTTCAACCTCAAAGCGTAATTAAATTGGCCGGCTCGGACGCCCTGAGTAAGCAAAAAAAAAGGTTGAGGCCAGCTTCTAACTGACAGCAAAGCTTGGTAAGTTAGCAGTGACAGGATAAAAACAAACCATTCCTCGGAATTTCAAAACATATTATTATTATTATTACAATATAATTTTTTTAGTTACCAACTGTTCAAACCTTTACCTCTGTTCCTCTTTTTGTTCCAATCACAACAAAGCTTTTCCTATTTGTAAAAACCGAGGTCCATCTTTTTCTTTTTCCCTCTTTCTTAACTAAATACACTTATTGGTTCATAGAAATAGATTTAGGTCCAACACAGCTCAATTTCGGATTAATTGGGACTCAAAATGACTACTAGACACAAATAAATAAAAAAATAATAATAAAATAAATTGTTATAAAATATATAATGTAAAAAAACGTATATTGTGACATGAAATTAAATAATAGTTTACAATGACGCGTTTAATTAAAATAGACTGTTTATAATAATATATTAATAGACACATTTAATAGGGAAAGAATAATTTTTGGGAAAAAATAAAATATTTAATTTCAATCAGTACATGGAATGGAATCCCTCTTCCCCACTTCAACTTCAAAGAAAATCAATTTTTAAATCTCCAACCACCATTCACCGCCCCTTTATAGAATCAATGCACAATTCAAAAAAATA
Organism: Cynanchum wilfordii; assembly: GCA_025388415.1. Classification (NCBI taxonomy): domain Eukaryota; kingdom Viridiplantae; phylum Streptophyta; class Magnoliopsida; order Gentianales; family Apocynaceae; genus Cynanchum; species Cynanchum wilfordii. Next base: position 521,184 of record JAHSUH010004422.1, on the reverse strand, counting down.
AAAATCGAGAGAGAAAAGAAAACCAGTAATGGAGTCAAAACCATAATAATCTTTCCATCTGCTTCTAATTCTTCTGCAATTCATGGTTTTTGACTCCATTTTTTCTCTTTTTCTTCCTTTTTTTCCCCATTCTTCTTTACATTATTTCCATTTCCCCCACACAATTTTACTACTAATCTTTATTACGGAGTGGTCACACTGGGAGGTGAACTTCTGGATTCCTGCGGAGGAGTATGGCCATCCGACCCTTTCGATGGATCGTCCGACGATTGCCGTAGGCCATCGTCAGTGGTGTCTCCTCCGCCTCTATTCATCTCTTCAATCATTTTCACCACTTCAGTCATGGAGGGTCTCTGATCAGGCACGGTGGCAACGCATGCCATTCCTATTTGAAGAAGCTGCACCATTTCCTCTTCTGCATTATGGTATCTCATTAGCTCAACATCAAAAACTTCAGCTGTCCATTCTTCCCTAACAACACTTTGTACCCATCTTGGCAAATCAATGCCTTCTTCACCCAATGATGCTTGGTTTGGTGCTTTCCCAGTTAAGAGTTCCAGTAATAGTACACCAAAACTGTACACGTCCGATTTGAATGTCACTTTTCTGGTTTCCAGTATTTCCGGTGCTCTGTATCCTGCAACACGGTGGTTTGGTGGAGATGTGTTGGAGAATAGCGAGTTTAGACCATAATCTGATACGCAAGCATCGTGGATTTCTTGTCTGAGCAGGATATTCGATGATTTTATGTTTCCATGAACTACTTTCCCCGATACATGCATGAATGAAAGACCTCTTGCAGCTCCTAATGCAATCCTCATTCTGTTATCCCAGTCTAATGGTGTTCGCCCCGACCCTCGACTCCCTGCAAAAATTAAATTTAACCAATCAGTCCAAGATGCATAATATACACACAGTCTGCTATAAAAGAAAAGATATTAAAAAAAAAAAAAAATAATTAAAAATTGGGACCTTGAAACTCAAGAAAAAAGGAATGCCAAAGAAGAAAGGAACAAAGAAAAAAAGGACAAGAAAGGTTCGTGTATAAGCGTCAATAATAACTGCCAACATTGCTTTCTTCCAAAGAAATCTGCCCATTAGCAGCAGTGATTCAATTATTAGCATTATTAGGAAGTTGGGGACATGTTTGATTGACATTGCCACTCTTTCTTCTTCTTTTTTTTTTTTTTTTCCAAGGACACCTACAAAGTATAATGGGGTAGTAGAAGAATTGAGTTTGGTGAGGTGGGTTTGAATTTTAGATGCTCTACTCATCCTTTAGAAAAGAAGGAGAGAGAGAGAGGGGGGGTGGGGTTTGTTGTTTTAATGGCTAGAACATAAAAAGGTCAAAACTTTACCTGCTGCCATGTGCTGAGCTTTTGAAAAACTTAGAAGTTAGAACCCATTAATACGAAGAAGATAACGTGAAAGAAGGAAAGAAAATAATAAAAGCAAATCATTTCATTATAAACAAAAAAGGGAAAGGGAAGAGAGTATGTTGGTCACGGAAAATGGCTGTTCTTTAAAATATTGCTGAGAATGTTAGTACGATAACAGTAATCAAGACACCAACCAAGCTCCCCCATCCCACCCCTCAGTTGGTGAAATTATAGTATTTTATGAAGAATGTAGCAGAAGTTAAGGAACTAAAAAAACTGATGAGAAACTCTCTCTGCGCGCATTTATCGCTAGTCAATGTACAGTTCATAAACTAAGCCAAAAAAAAAACTCATCAGACATTTTTTCCTTTCATTTTCATAGGAATGGATAATAGTAATAAAAAAACCCACCACACAAATTAAAAAATCATTCTGGGGCGGCATTAGCCCCAACAAATTTAAAGAAAGAAAGACCATTTCAAGAATCAAGTCCTACCAGTTCTTGTTAAAAATCAGAAGCATATCTCCAAATATACACATATATATATAATGTACGGACATTGAAGATATTAATGGAATGGGCCAAAGTCTCAAAAAACATATTTACTATGAGGAAGAAAATGTCTGACTGACGTGTTATTTTCTTTTCCAAGCTTTCTGTTTCCACATCTGGGGATATAATTAGGCCAAAAATGATTCCCATTTCATGCCATGTTCCAAAAATTCAATTACGAAATGCAGAATGAAGACAGTAGATCCTAATTTCTGAAAAAAAAAAAAAGAACATGATACCAGTTGAATTTATGACTCGATATTCAATTCATAGCACAATTTTGGAAATTTTCTTTTTTAATTAAAAAAAAAAAAAAAAAAAGTGCAAGAAAGAAAAAGAACTCACCGTGAAGCATAGCAGATAAGCTACCGGCAGGGAGATAATCATAAACCAACAATTTTTCATCCTTGGAAAAGTAATAAGCTCTGAGAGGGAGCACATTTTCTTGTTTGATCTTCCCCAACATTTCCATTTGCTGCTCAAATTCTTTCTTGCTAACCACCACATCCTTTAACCTCTTTACCACTACGGTAGTACCTTCTTCCAGGACGGCTTTATAACTGGTGCCTACACTTCCTTTTCCCAATACCTCTGCAGAGGCCCTCAATAGGTCCTCCAAATCAAAGCTATACCCACCACCGTTAAAGAATACAAGCTTGTTTCTTTCTTCTCCAGCGGATCCACCAGTAATATCATCTTTAGAAGATGATGTTCCGGCTTCTCCTGCTCCCGCTGCCCCTGCTCCTGCCGCCCCCGCCGCTCTGGTTGTTGCGGAAGGCTTCTGCGCTTTTGTGGGCTGCTGTCGTCTTCTTGAGCGGCGCCGCAAACAGAGGAAAAGTATTAGCAGTAAGAGTAGTAGCGCCGCGGCGGAACCCACTGCTATTCCTATTATAGCTCCTTTAGACAGTTTCTTCTTGGATTTTTTACGGGAAGGCAAAATTTGCGGCTCTAATCCTGGAGAAGGAGCTGGAGATGGAAAGAATGGACTACATGGAGGCAATGGCCCTCCACAGAGATCAATGTTGCCGGCAAAAGATGATCTAGGGAATTTTGCCAAAGTGCCCGGGATTGAGCCATTCAGATGGTTGTTTGAGACATCGAATTTCTCAAGGTTCGGCGGGTTAATGCTGGGTAGGGTGCCATTAAAGCTGTTGTTCTGCAAAAATAGACCAGTTAAATGAGTCAAATTGTTCACAGAGAATGGGATTGGACCGGTGAAGTTGTTATCGGAAAGATCCAGACGAGTCAGCCGAGTCAACTCACTGACACTGGAAGGAAACTCGCTCGAGAACTGGTTGTTCTGGAGGTAAAGATTCCGTAAGGACTTGAGATTGGAAAAGTCCGCCGGAATAGAACCAGTAAGACGATTAGATCGGAGACTGAGAACACGCAACTGAGTTAAACGACCGAGCGTGTTTGCCGGAATTTGACCGACGAGACCTACGCCCGGAAGCCTTAAAGAATACACATAAGATTGATTATCATTACATACGACACCGACCCAGTTACAAGCCGAGTCAGAAGCATTCCAACGCAAGCGATTTTCATGAGGAACCCGTGAGAGAAAATCAAGAAGTGCTTGCTTGTCCTGAGTGGGTTCAGACTGAACTCGAACAGAAAAACCCAAAATCAAAAAAATCAAAAACAAATTAACAAGAAAGAATGCAGGAAAAACAAACCCAAAATTCGAAAACAATGCCATTGACATTAGAAATCAAAAAATTTCCCCTTCTACCTAAACCCAGAAAATTTTTTTCAAAGAATGAACATTGGACATCATTTCTGGAGAAGAAGTAGTAGTAGCAGTAGCAGAAGTAGAAGAAGAAGACACAATATTAGTGTTGGCAATTTCGGGCTGACGAAAAGTGATTCTCCAGCAAGATGCCATCATGTGAAGGAGTGCGTGTATGTGTGTGAGAGAGAAAGAGAAAGACGGAGGAGAGAGAAAGCAAGAAGAAGGAAATATAGAGAGAAAAAGAGAAGATTATTGCCTCTGAATCCCTATTTTTTTTTTTTTTTTTTTTTTTTTTTTTTTTTCCGATAGAGGAAAACGAGGACTGTCACGAGAGAGCACAAAAGCAAGTGAAAATAAAATTAAAAATTTTAAAAAAAAAAAAAAAAAAAAGAAGGAAAATAAATGCGAAGATTTTATGATAGACGAGATTGTAGTGGCATTTGGCAGCGGTTAAAGAAAATTTAGAAAACGCTTTTTTTTTTTAAAAAAAAGGAATATTTTATTGCAATTTTTTTTGGCAATAATTTTGTTTGTACTGGTAAGTAACGTAAGGATTTATAAATAAATACTAATTCTTAGAGTAGTTTTTGAAAATTATAGATAGAATAATTGTTTTTTTTTTTTTTGTGATAAATGAGGAGATGATTATTTCTGTGGTCTTTGGAATTTGTGGACCCTTTGTTAATATAAGGAATGATATGAAGTGGGGCATATTTGCATAAATTATTATTCCTCTCATATATATATATATATATAATTATTTACTATGGAATAGATATTTAAATTTCTTTTTAGGTGATATCTCAAGCCCTTTCAGTTTAAAATTGTTGGAATTCCGAGTGAAGTTTAAACTTTTAAACTCTTAACAAGTCAGGAGGTAAGGGAAAGACTCTTAGACCAATGGTTATGAGAGATTCGAACTCTCAACCTTTTGATTGAGGGAGAGACTCCTAGACCATTAGGCCAGTAGAGGAATTTCCAATAGATATTTAAATTGAATTGGTTATTTGTAGTATAATAAATATGTAAGTTTGTACATGAGTAATATGAGAAATAATATCATTAAGTATTTTTCTTTCTATTTTTGGTTAGTGATAATATTAGTATAATATTTAGATTAAATTTTAATTCAGAAATACTATAAATCAACATTTGTAATGAATGTTTTGAATAAATGAAACTCAATGCAATTTTTTTTTTCTTTGTTTAAAGAATTAAAGTCCCAAATTTTAAATAAAAGTTTGGATTCTTAATTGTTTTCTTTTATATATATATATATATATATATATATATTAAATGGGCTTTAGGGCTTTAGTTTGTTTATATTTCGTACGTCAAAATAAGTTGGGACTAGTCATGGTTAGAGTTTGGTCTTGGCTACTTATCCTTTATTTTTTGTGTACTACAAAACTAAAATTTAATTCAATTCAATTATAATCTTGATAGGGTGGCAGAATTATATATATATATACAAAAGTAAGTACAATCCATTATAATCGGAGAAAGAAAAAAAAGCATAATAAATTTATAAAAAAGATTATTAACATATAAAAAAATTATATTAAATTACGAATAAGAGTAAATAATCCAAACTTAATTTTGAAAAAATATAATAAAAAATTATATAAAATTACCAATTTACTACTTTTTTAATATATATATATATATATATATATATATATAGCTTGATTGGGTAACGGCGACTAAGAAAAATAACATTGACCAAAAAGGCAAAGCGTTCTTTGGCTTTTAATTTATGTTGACGTGTAGCGTTTGGCCAAACAGTCACATTGTACATTTAACTGCTCTTTTTTTTCTTTTTTTCATACACTGCTTAATTTTGCCTATATATATATATATATATATATATATATATATATATATATATATATATGTGTTCCGATTTTTATATGACTAATCTAATACTGGAATTTAACAGTATTATGATTGAAATGAGATGTCGAACTCTCGCTCTTTAGGCAAAGAGAGTGTTTGTGGGCGGCTAATTTGGCTACAAACACTTGACAATTTTGCCTTTTTTCATGCTTTTATAATAAAATATTTAATTTAGATAAAAATTATGTAAGAAAGTAAAATACTTAATTTTTGTGTTTTTTTTTTAGACATAATTTTTTATGTGCAATAAAAATTTGTTTTAAAAAAATAGAGAGAGTAAAACAAAAGATAAATGAAATATATATTTGATAAAATCATAGTCTAATTGTTTTGGTTTTCTTTGCTAGCTATCTTAGTTTATAACTCACGTAATAAATAATTTTATGTCGCAATTTGAAATATATGTTATAGTTTTGAAAATCTCTTTTTATATATCTCTTATAAATTAATCGATAAATATATCCAATCACAGTATGTATATATATACACACGTGAATTATTAAGCAAGAAGGGGTTTACCACTTTCAAATTGATCCATTGGTTCCGATATATTTTGGGCAGGTAATTGAATTGAACCTATCACCTAAGACTAATTTCGAAGTAAAGGTGTCCAAAAAATCAAAATAAAACACCTGCAGGGACCAGCCAAGTGGATTTTATCTCATGTCATGGTCCATCCCCTTCTTGCTTCACTTTCATTTCAATATTACTTACAATAATACGATTTGCTTCCGCATAATAGAACAATAATATTTGTTCGTATAATACACAAAATCAAAATTTAATATTGATATGTAAAAGTTAGACTATGTGAACTCGATCTGAATTGAAAAAAAAATAATTATCTATATTATTTGAACAAAATAACATTATTTAGAAGTGTTAATAAAATGTATTTACCCATTTCGTTATATATATATATACTATGGAGGTTAAAAAAAGAAGGTAAAAAATATCATCAATATTACTTTTTACTTTTTTTTCTAAAAAAAAAAAAAAAAATCATGCGTTCAGTGGGTCTCTGACTATCTGATCACAAATAGTCAGCTTTTTTGTATTTCCTGAAAATTGTTCATTGGAAAAGGCTATAAAATCTAGAACAGTAAAAACATATCATGTCACATTCATAAGCCCAAAAAAAAAAAAAAAAATTCAAAATTGTAAAATTTGAAGAATTTTTTTGACCTTTTATACAAATGACGTCATTAAGTAAGTTTAATTTAAATAAATTTTTTAATTTAATTAATCGCGTTTTAAATTCATAAAATAACTTAAAATGTGCAAAAACGGATGTGTTTATATATATATATATATATATATATGTATTTCAAAAAAAAAACAAAAGTAGATTTATGATGGCAGTTTCTCACCTTTGGGGAGACGAAATGATTATTAAGTATGAATAGTGGGAAATTTGCGCCCACCTGTCCTCTGCTCCACGATCCATCGCAATATATATATATATATATATATATATATATATATTTATATATGTGTGCCTGATTCTCCCATCGGGATGGATCGCTTCCTCATCTAACTTTATATTAGTATGATATTATTCATTTTGGATCTAAGCTCTCACGGGTTTGTTATTGAGAACTTTTCCAAAAGACCACATACTAATGAAATAGATGAAACTTCTTATATACTAGACAACTCATGCATAATATTCTTATGTGAGACTTGAGTTGACACATCAACCCTAACAATATGTATATATATATATATATTATGTATTTTTTTTCTCCTAAAAATAAAGTTCCCCTTACCCTTTACCAAGCAAGGATAAAATTAACTAAAATGTCCAAACATAGATATAGTAAACAACTGAAATTAATTACCAAAAAAAAAAAAACAACTGAAATCAATAATTGCAATAAAATGAAAGTTCAAATTTTCCTACATTTTTTAATGTATCATTTTGCATATATGATATATACATATATATATATATATATATATATATATATATATATATAAATATGGTTCTTGAATATAGTTTGGTTTTTGCTTATCTTGTTTTGGGTATGTCAAAAACAAACAAGAAATTGGAAGTCCCATAATTATATGAATATACTATGCAAAAAGAGAGTGGAGACAGCCAGGCAAACCAGTAGTAATACAAACAATATATATATATATATTTTTTGTGTGTGTGTGTATATGTAGATCCATTTGTCAAATGCTATCTTGATTTTCTTTTGGCAGATATAAAGAATAGTAATATATATATATATATATATAGTTGTCTTTTGAATTTGTCATTTTTCACTCTGATAATTAATTAATGGAAGAAAGAAAATGAACTAGGCAAAAGCTTCTCATGTTGTCATCACACAATTCCATTCCGTTTCCCATTTTTTTAACTTCTTGTTTTCTTATACCCTTTCATAAATCTCTACTAAATATACACACAAATATATATATATATATATATATATATATATATATATATATACACAACCCGAAGTGATATATGAGTTTATAAAGAGTTTTCTTAACTTAACTTAAGTAAGATTTGAAAGTTTAAATTCCAACTTATGTATATCAAGAATTAGTCCGAATCTGAATTTGCTTAAAAATATTTTTCATAATTGAAGACTCATTTAAGACATTTCATGCCAAAACAAAAAATATATATACACACATATATGCACTCAAATACTAACCATCTCGTCTAAGATGATTGTTTAAACTTCAAATATGAGATTATGGGACTTTTCCTAAAAATGATATTTTACAAGACAAATTTTACCTTTATTAATTATTATTATTATTTTTTTGATAAGCACCTTTATTAATTATTATCACTTATATATATACTTATATACATGCCTATATATACACACCATTATGGTACTAAATATTTAACTATACAATTTTTTTTTTTTTTTTTTTTAAAAGAATTTTTTTCTTCTTCTTCGTCTAACATATCCTAAAAAGTCTAAGGTGGGGGGACCTCGCAGCTCAAAGTTCTGTCGGCAGCCTCCTATATATATATATATATATATATATGCCCTGAATTATTTGGTGTATTAATAGCCCTATCTTTTTTTTTTTTGATAGGTTATTAATAGCCCTATCTTATTAACCCTAAGGGTACCTCAACATTTTTTCGCAAGAGATCAATCTACGGTAAAATGAAGATTAATTTATATATAAATTTAATTTAAATGTGCTTTCTTAATAATATTATCCACTTTAATCCATTTCAGATAAGTCTTACGAGTTTAAAATATGTCATTAAATAGAACACTTCAGGTACCTATATAATAACTGTTCAATTGATTTCTTAAACAAGAGACGTGAATTTCATGCTACAACAATATATATATATACATATCAATATGAGATTTTTTTTTTTTTTTTAAAAAGAAAAACAAAATCCCAAATAAATAGTAAATATACATTCTCCACCATATGTTGAGAGTATCCAACCACATATTTGGACACATTAGAAAAATCGAATTTTGTTGGCAGTAAATGCTACTTTTTTTTTCGTTTTTCCTTCTTTTTTTGTCTATAATTATTTAATATATATTTTGTTTGTATTATTGGTTATATTAAGTTGGGGGAAACGTCTTTGTCAGATTCATAATGGTGAAAACTTATTAAAACTACTTAAAATGATTTCTCCATTTTTTTTTTTTTTTGGTCAAAATGAAAGTGATTTCAAATGATTATTGATCCTTTGTTATTCATGCCTAACTCCTTATAAAACAAGATTAAATACAAAATCCTTATATATATATAGAAATTGTTAAAAAAAAAAAATTAAAGAGAAAAGAAAAACTTTATTAGGAGTCATGTTAGAGTGTAGTATTAATAAAATTATAATTTTTGATTTAATAAAAAATAATTGTATTAGTTTTTAAATTAATTTAATTGACATGTATTTTAGAAAATGATATATATATATATCTTGTAATGTAAAAAATACTCATTTAAGCCAATGGAAAAAAATTCACTAGATTGAGACATTCTTTTGAATAAGAATTGAATTGAACTCTAAGGACATATATAGACCTAATTTTTTTTTTTTTTTTACCCATTTGGAAAGCTTGGTGTCCCCACCTTTTTGGTGAGACTAATAATGACTCGACTTGCGGAGCGCTTACATAATTTAACTCTTACTTGAAGATTAGGGTTTGACCGAGAGCTAAAGTTGTGAATTAAAAAAAAAAAAAAAAAAAAAAACTCATTTTGGACTCGAGCCCAATAAAATTTCCATTCTTTGGCCCGGGCTTTAAGTTGGGCCTGTAACAAAAGATTTTATATCTCTCTTTAAATTTCTAACTTGCAAAGTTTGGGCCATAGTCCAATAAATGAACAATACCAAAAAAAAAAAAAAAAAAAAAAAAAACTTGTTGGTCCAAGCAGAAAGGAGTTTGATTTCATCTGTAAGGTCTTGAGTTGGGTCCAAAGTAATTACCGGATTAATTACCAAAAAAAAAAAAATGAAATCACTTTGGAATCTTTTGAAATAATTATTTACCATGTAGTTTTTTTTTTTTGGGGTAACACTATCTACTTTCTTTGAGTTGCGCTCACAGTTCAGTTCTAACTCGAAAGAAAAATCTCACAATTTTTACAAAATGCGTAAGTGTCAAACGCTCGATTTTGTATTTCTTATAGAATTCTCAATGCATTTTCTGGATTGTGGAATATAAGATGTTTACAATGTTTGAAAGCAACAAGCTTCATTTATGAATCAATCTTAGAAATGAAATGAAGATATTTTGGATATGGGCTAGGACAAGAAGAACATCACGATCATGCTAGCCAATGTGTGGTTCATTGGTTTCCACGATACTGTTGAAAATCTGTTATCCTTTCAAGTTTTGGAGCCCGAATATCCGTACCAATTTTCTCTCCCATTTTTTTTCTTTTGTTCTACAATTTCCCTCCACCTTTCTCACTCAAAACTCATGCTTAAACCTGCTCTCAATTTGGAAACGAGATAAACAACAAGCCTTGCCCCATCTTCTTTGATTCCTTGTTTTCAGTTTCTTGATTCAATAAACAAAATGGCTTCCATATCCAGATGTGTTACGAAATGTTGTAAGTTGAAGTCTCGTGATGTTTTTCAGGGACCAAGTTGTGACGGTTCAGGGAGGAGGAGATGTCTAAGCAATTTGAGTAGGGATTTCGTTTTTAATTTTTCTATATTTCCCCTTTTCTTCGTTTTCCTTTTCTTGGCTTGGCGTTTCATAATTTAAATTTCAGGTTTAAGAGGTGGAATTGCTGTACCTGAGGCTGGAATACACAGATTAGCAATCCAGGATGGGGCACGCCGTCCGTTTCCTGCAATCTCAGTTCCTTTTTTATTTAACAAAACGATTGGGTCAAGGTCTGTTGTTGTATGATCCAGGAAAGCTTAATTACTTCCTTTCTGTAAGAAGTGTTTGCTGCAAGTTGTCTGATACTGTTTACAGTATCATCTCCCTTGAAGGGTTGAACTCTATAATGTGTGCCTTTCTGCTGCAAGTTTTTGGAGTTTGTTATAAACAGACAAAATGTAGGGAAGAAGACCAGTTATCTGTGAATTTTTTTAATTTTTTTTTTTTGAAATTTCATTTTCACTTCAAATGGACTTACTGAGATCCTTCTGTTTAACATATTTTCCTAATTTTGATTGTTTCCGGTGCTAACCGTGTCACAGTGTTCACTCACTTTTTCAGGAACACAAGACTATATTGTAGTGATGCAACAAATGTATCTGGTGATCTTCCCAGTGGCAGTGGCAGTGGCAGTCCTAGTGGAATGAGCCAATACGAGAGAATAATTGAAACATTGACAACTCTTTTTCCTGTGTGGGTAGGGAGTAGAGAATTGTCGCTTTAGCTGAACTTCAATCTGATGCTTAACATTCATTTTCTTAGCTGAAGTCTATTTGTCAGTCCTTACACAGTAATGGATTACATGTTGGGAAATTACTCACTTTAGATTTTATCTGTTTCACAGGTTATATTGGGTACAGTAATTGGCATCTACAAACCTTCTGCTGTAAATTCTTCATTCTCTCACTGAAATGTATTTGTGGAAGGTGTGGAGATTTGGTCTCTGATCCATTGTCATCATGCAGGTAACTTGGTTAGAAACGGATCTTTTCACCGTTGGATTGGGTTTCCTTATGCTTTCGATGGGATTAACACTGACTTTTGAGGATTTTAGACGATGTTTAAGGAACCCATGGACTGTAAGTACCGATTTTTTCCCATTGAGCTATTCAAAATTCATGTTGCTAGTAGGATGAGCCCTCTCTTCTTTAATCTAATTAACAAAATAAGTTTTTTTTTTTTTTTTTGTCAGGTTGGTGTAGGATTTTTGGCTCAGTATATAATAAAGCCAATGCTAGGCTTCTTCATCTCAATGGTAAGTCTTCTCCACTTCTGATTCTGGATAAATGGCGTGCAATTTTTACATTTTACTCTAGGATTCAAGGAATGAAACACTGAGTTTTTTTATTTTGTTGTTGAACATTGTGTGTAATAACAAGGGTTATGCAGAAAAATGACAACCCAATTAACTAATCACGTTGATCTAGATGGTAGTATCAAGTATGCTTGTGTATTCACATATCTAGCAAGGAATGTTTTGCCTTGAAAAGAAATTTAAGGTCATACTTTGAAATTCTTAGCTCTGCCCCTTAGACATGAGCTTATTTATGAAGTAGGATGCCCCCTTATTCCTGTATCTATAGGTGTGCTGTTAGTTGAAATGTTCAACATGTTAGACAAATGCTGATAAATTTGTTAAATTTCAGACTCTCAAGCTGTCAGCACCTCTTGCAACTGGCCTTATTTTGGTTTCTTGCTGTCCTGGAGGTCAGGCGTCAAATGTTGCGACTTACATATCTAAAGGGAATGTAGCACTTTCTGTTCTCATGACAACGTAAGTATATTTGCTGCTCTTAGAAGGGGAATAGAGTGGGTCGGGAAATGATGGTGACTGTCACTCAGGGAGGTAGTCAGATGAGGGTGTATTCTCTTGTTGCATCTTGAGATATTCTTTTATGCACCGGAATGAAAGAAAGGAACTTCTTGTTGCATATAAAAGCTAACTGTTGCCATACCAAGATACTAGTTTGTGCTTGTGATACATTTTTCTACATGAGAAAGAACCATAATGATAAAGAACAATGACAAAGTATTTCATATCATCTTCAACAATGTTTTCCCCCCGTTGAATTGTTTCCTTTGCCAAATAAGCTTGCCTGTACTTACTAGAGCAGTAACTGGAAGATTATGGAGTTGTTTGAAGGTATACATGTAACCATAAGCATATCTATGGATCATTGCAGTTGTTCAACAATTGGAGCTATTGTGATGACACCACTCCTAACTAAGCTTCTTGCGGGTCAGCTTGTCCCAGTTGATGCAGCTGTAAGTCTGCATATGCTTAACCATTTACTAGGAGGTCAACTAGTTTTGAAATTTACTTCAAATGCAGCAGGCATTCCTAGATAAGTGGAAATTGATAAACTAGGGAAGCACTATACAATATACTTAATATTCAGGTTATCCATGGTCTAAAGTAGTGTATGCTGGTTGCCTAGAAGGAAAAAGAAGCATCGTGAATAAACTTGTTGATCTTGTGTATTTTTGTTCAGTCAATTTAGTTTTGCTTTGTTACCTATTTACCATATATTTGGATTGGCGCTGATTATTCACTATTCCTTGTATCTTAGTCTTACTAGGAAAGATTAAATACTTTCTTGCAAACATAATACTAACTTTTATGCTCTCTTTTTCAGGGCCTTGCCATCAGTACTTTTCAGGTTGTCTTAGTTCCTACAATTATTGGAGGTAACCTGAAGGTGTTAAATGATCTCTCACGAACATATTGAAATTTCTGAAAGAAAATATTTCTTTTATTTATTTATTTATTTTTGGATCTCTTTAATGCTTAGCTCCTGGATCTCATGTGAATAAATGCAACTTGAGTTTTAACTTGACTTTTTTTTTTTTTTTTTTTTTAAAGTGTTGGCAAATGAGTTCTTCCCCAAATTCACTTCCAAGATAATAACTGTTACACCTTTGATTGGGGTTATTCTTACCACCCTTCTTTGTGCTAGTCCTGTAAGTTTCTGGAGATGCTAATTTTTAGTTTAGAAATTTGATTTGGAGGGTTTAAATACCTTCCTTTAAATGTTCATCATCAGTATAAAACATGTTTATGCTCTTGGTTTTGAAGATTGGACAAGTTTCAGAAGTCCTGAAAACTCAGGGGGCACAGTTATTGTTTCCCGTGGCTCTCCTACATGCTGCAGCATTTTTTCTTGGTTATTTGATTTCAAAGCTATCATTTGGTGAATCAACGTCAAGAACCATTTCCATAGAATGCGGGATGCAGGTGATCTATCCTTCCATTAGGACATTGGAATTTACTAAATTAATAAATTATCTGAAGTGTTTTCTGTTTGGCCAACCTCATTTGCTTCCTGAATATGAGCTATTGAATAGTCAGATCAAGACCCACCTTTCTGTTGATCCGCATATACATAATAATACTGAGAGCTACTTAGTCCTCTGGGTTTAATGTTGGGACTTGCAGACATATTTCAAGTGGCACTTTCTTTATTGGCCACTTTGGTGAATGTACACCATATCTACCACTCAAAACTGATTTTTTTACCTTGTTCTTCCACCCTCCTTTCCTTGGTTCTTTTTATCATAGAATGATTATGCGTAGCATAGACAATTGCTAATTTGGAGTAGTGGACTATATAAGTGCATTGCTACCCTTGCTAATTGGCAGAAGAGGGGAGACAGAGAGTTGGAGCTATGATTACCATAGATGTAGCATTCTAAGAATTAGTTTTACTCATAAATTTACATGCTACATTATTTCATAATGTTTTTCCTTACTTCCATATTAATCTGTGGGTCTGTTCTATCCAATATATACCCATACATAATTCTTTTGTAATATAAATTTTATAATCGATCCGGGTTTCAAACCATATCTGTGATACAGAGCTCTGCGCTTGGATTCTTACTTGCCCAAAGGCATTTCACGAACCCTCTGGTAGCAGTTCCTTCAGCTGTCAGCGTGGTCTGCATGGCGGTATGGCCCTTTAATTGATACTTTTTTCCTTTTCATCTCATTGCTGCCTTTTCCATCTTACTACTACTAATTACTAGATTACTACCTATCTCTAACTTAATCTTCATTAATTACAGCTTGGTGGAAGCGCCCTAGCTGTATTCTGGAGGAACATGCCCATTCCAGTTGATGACAAGGATGATTTCAAGGAATAGAACTCAGATGATGATTGATAATATTAATAGTGTGAAGCTTAGTTTCGATTATTTATTTTGTATCTCTCTATTTCTTTAATGAGCTTCCTATTGAATGGAAGCAAACTTATGGACTTGACTGACTCTGGTATCTGATATTGGATCATCATCATTCGGGCAAAAGAAACTACTTCTTTGAAGAGTTGGTTTGGAATTCAGGAAATTAAAAAAAAAAAAAAATTAATTTCCATTCTCCAACAGAAGAAGATAGTTTTTCCTGTCACTAATGGTAATATATGTACAAGTGTTGTAATGGAGTCTATTGGGGTTGGAGTGTCAACCCAAGTACACATTGAAAGATTGGATAAAAGTTGTCAAGTATATAAGGAATTCTATATACTCCATTAGAATGGAACAAAACCGTGAAAGCTTAGGTCTAAAGCGGACAATATCATACTAATGTAGAGTTAGATGAAGAAGCGGTCTAGGAGAAACCTGCCAACAAAATCAAAGTTTGTACTCAATTCATGGATGGTTCAGTATTCGACAGCTCGAAAATGAAGGGGACGTTTCTCAACAACTTTTTGTTTTTTCCTTTTTTTTTTCTTTTTTAAAATTTGTAGGGATCATGATTTTAATTAATTTAAATATACATAACATATATAGGAGTATCAACTCAACATCTCATAAAACAATAATAATTTACTTTTTAT
Source organism: Cynanchum wilfordii (assembly GCA_025388415.1). Taxonomy (NCBI): domain Eukaryota; kingdom Viridiplantae; phylum Streptophyta; class Magnoliopsida; order Gentianales; family Apocynaceae; genus Cynanchum; species Cynanchum wilfordii. Next base: position 505,666 of record JAHSUH010004422.1, on the reverse strand, counting down.
TGTGTTAAATCAAGGCTCATGTCTCAATAACCTTATTGTACTGTTCTCATCCAAGTTGATATTGGGTTTGTTTTTCGGGTTTCTTGCGTCTCAAGATTTCTTTTTATTTAATTATTTTTCCTGAGTGAAGATTTTTTTAATAAAATAAAATTAAACTATAAAAAATTTAATTCTTTTTAATTAAAGTTAATTTAAAATTTAAATGAAGAAATTAAATTGAATTAGTTTTATATTAGTCTAAAATTGGCACAAAATTCATTATATATTGAGTAAAATAGAAACTTTGTTTCCAACAAATATACATATATATTCTTTTTCTTAAAAAAGGTAAAATATTACCAAATGACAATACAGAAACATATCCAAGATTGGAGAATGAAACAAGTTTCTAAATAGTTGAAGTGAGATAGTAAGAAGTTTTATTAGTTTTCTCGCAATGACTAACTCATCTCGAATGAGAATTAATTTGAATGCGAATTGACTTAAAAATGCCTTCCATAATTTGGAATCCATTTAGGACATCTTGTATCCATGTCCCTTACAAAAAAAAAAAAAAAAAAAAATTGAAGTGTGTACTGATATTTTATTCTTCAATACATTTTGTCATTTATGAATTTCCCAATCTTTAAATAAATTAACATGTTTTACATTATGAATATGGCTGTGAATTAACTTTAATATTTTTTTTTTAAAAAATTGCAAGTTATAATTCTATTAATTTATTAAAAAAAAAAAACACAATTAAATTTTTTTTTTTGATAGGTCAAATTTAATTATTTCAATTTATGCTGACATTGAGTGTGAACAACCTACCAAAGGAAAGGGTTTTTTTTTTTTTTTTTTTCAATAAAATAATTGCATGAATACCACATATATGTTCTATTCTATAATCAAAATTTAAATACAGTTAAAAATCAAAATGAAATAAGTAATCAAAAAAAAAAAAAAATTTATATATATATATATATATATAAAAGTGTAGTAATTTTATAAAATGGAGCTGGTAAATGTGGATGAAAAGCTTCCATAACAATCCATCCTGACCTTTTTATTGGAACATGTGAAAATATAACATATTGGGAATTTAATTTTAATTTATTTTTCTTTTTCTGAACCATTGGAATGTCTAGTAGTACTAATTATTGTATCTTTCTCGTGATTTCTTTTCTGATATTTGGTATGCTTTTTTTGTCATTTAATGGCGATGGGGAGACTACCAAAGTTCTGAATAAGTACTCAAAACCATTTGCAGCTTCCTAGTCCTCTCTCGTCTATTCTCTTTGATCCTGAACCGACATTCAAAAAAATGAAAAATTCAAGGGTTTGAGGAACATTCTTCTTCACTGTTCTTGAGATTCTGCACTAGTTGTCGCCCATGGCTCATCTCAACATGGAAGATGACAAAATGTGCGTTTTCGTCCTGTTAGGCACAAAACCATTATATACGTGTATATATTGTCACCTTTTGACGTTTTCTGTAATTTTTTTTTTTTTTCGGTTTCGTATGTACGTTTCTTTTTCTTTCTGATGGTTTGAGCAAGAAAGTGAAATTCAGTTTGAGAATGTTTGTGGAATCTGTTCTGTATTTTTTTTTTTTTTTGTTTGTTTCTGGATTTTTGTGTTTTTTATTTTTTTCCACCTCTTTAGTTTAAAGTTTCTCGGGTTCTAATGCCACTATTTTATCGCCCGATTACAAAGTTGGTTGTATACTGTATGATTTTGTGTTATGTGTGGATTTCGGTACTAGGTTTTGATGCATGTTAGTTCGTCAATGTCTGTTGCCTAATGTTTCTCCCTTTTCTCTTCATGCAATGAAATAATTCACCTTTTTTGTTTTTTTTTTTCCCTTTTTCTTGCGATGATCATCTGTTACAGTTATCCTGATTTTGATCCTATTTTTATTTAATGGGACAGGTTAGATGTTTACATTTATGATTATCTCATGAAGAGAAAATACATCAATTCTGCCAAGATATTCCAAAGAGAAGCCCACATATCTACTAAATCTTCGGGTAATAATGATTCCGATCCTCGTGAAACTGAAATTGATAGTCATTTTTTTTTTTTTTTTTGGGATAGTGGTGGATGGAGGGTGATAAGGGATAGACATGCACTGGATAATAATTTTCTTGATTTTCCTATTAATTCATTATATATTTTTTTCAGCAATGGATGTTCCAGGCGGATTTCTTTATGAATGGTGGTCAATCTTTTGGGCTACGTATATTGCTAGATACCAACAACAAAGTTCCAAGACTGAAGTACGTCTATATGTCTACAGACTCTTCAATATTTTGGTTGGATGTGCTCTTCTGATTACTATTTTTTTGGTCTCTCGCGAGTATTGCGAAAGTTCAAGAATTTAACTGCCCATTACATGCTTTTTGATGAATATCATAATCTTCTGCGTTTTTTGTTACTGTCCTCTGCCTTTTGTACAATGTAGCACTTATCTGGTTAAAAAGATAGACCTGGAATGTTGTTGACCAATCATTTTCTTTGTTCAAAAGAGATGCTTACATCTGGTTGCAAGGGAATAACCTACATGGATGAAGTTCCCGAACTGAATGGCACAAATGGAATCTTGTACCATGGTCCTAATTTGGAAAACATTACCAAGTTATCAATTGATGCATTTGTTAACGTAGTAGGATAGGATGCATTAAAAGTTGCCCTGGGTTTTAGGTGATACACTGAGTGTGTAATGTAGACATGCACAGATGTTTTAGACATCCTAAATTCTCAACTTAGGAAATTACAGGAGCAGGTGCATCAACCAAAGCAACAGAAGAGCTCCCAACAGCAGTGGTTGGAGCAGATGCAGATGCAGCATATTGTTCAACAGCAATATCAGCAGAAGCAAAGAGACAATATTCAACTTCAGTCTAACACTACTGCCAACAGCAACACTGCCAGGCAAAACCTTGCGGTTACAAATGCGTTGGCAAGAAAGGTACTGAAAGAAGTGCACAAATTCTACTATTCTGAATGCTTTTGACTATGTCAGAAATGAAGGCCGGGCCTTTATTCACTGCAACATGATGAACAAGTACAAGATTTTGTGTGTGAATTGGCCTTTACATGCATTATGTTGCCACAGAAAATTCTGCAACAAAAGAGCAATGAGAATGCTAATCAGCTTTCCAATGCAACCCATGCCACATTATCAAGATCTATGGCAAGTGAAATCCAGATTCCATGGTATTTTCTTGGGTTTTAATTGCTTAAGAATTTCTATTTCTTCACCTAGTTTTCTATGCTTAAGTTTATTTTGATGTAATGACTTTTTCTCTTTTCAGGCAACTACCATGTGATGTGTCTCTGAGCAACTTGAATTATTTCCATCAAGTGAAAGATCCAAAGCAGCAGGTTTTGACACCTCAAGTATTTTTTCTTTACCTTTCTTCTGCAAAGAGTGAGAAAAAGATTAAAGTAAAAAAAAAAAAAAAAAAGGGAAAGAATTTTGAGAAGTATCCTTTGGCTAATTTCTTTTACTTTTTCCTTATTTGCATCTGAAACTTAAAGAACATGATAAATCCTGCAACCTGCCTCAGACTACCTGGTGCAGATGGATCACTGGACAGAGTTACTGGTATACTTACTAGCCTCGCTGGAACATGTCGTACTGTATTATATCTGCTAACTACTTTATTGCCAGTTTTCTTCTGCTAGATTTGTTATCTAAATCTGCTTTTCATGTCAGAAATCACCAAATCACCAAATCACCAATAGAAGTCTTTTACAGGAATAAATATTGCAAAGTTTAGTAATTCTTGAACATTTTGGGATATAAATAGGGTAATCTCATAATCTAAACCTGTATGAATTGCAAATTGCAATCTCAAGTCTAACTCTGAAGATATGTGAAATATGAATGCTAGTTTCTTGCCCTGTTCATCTGATTCTGATGGTTTTACCCGAGAAGTCTGAAGTATTTTAATCAATTTAGAGTTTGCAGTTCAAGAACTTCTTAGAAGTATGTTATTTCCACAGAGAACAGATTAATTTGTATCCCACATTGACCAAATGTCAAACATCTCGTTAGCTTTTGCTCATAGTTTGGCTAGATAGTTTAGGTCTTTGTATCTTACTTTTTTGTTATTTGTTTATATCTTTTGGTTAGAAGCACAACTGAACTCTATCTCTGGGAGGTTCAGAGTGATACCGCAGCCCACCTAGAAAGTCATTTTAAGTAAATAGTGGTCAATTTCTCTCTTATAACTTTGCTGTGATATTACCGATAATAAGCAGATTATTCTCCTAATTTATATTTGTAATGAAAGGTTCCTATTGGAGTTAAAACTAAAGTGCTGGTGTTGTTTCAGGATCAGATCAAGATGCAAGCAATTTTCCATTAGAAGGATGGCCACTTTCGGTATGTTGACAAACCGTTTCAATTGTCATAGAAATGTAAATGGGTGGAAAATAATATTGTACTTTTTCTACAATGTATTTTGACTAATGAATAAAAAAAAAAAAGAAAAAAAAGAAAAGGTTGCATGTCAAAATTTCATCACCATTATATTTGGCAAGAGTATAGGCATAGTCTTTATTTTTTGTTGCTGCTTTCATGTTTTACATGTATTTATTGCATATATCAGCTACGAACTCATTTTCTTCTGCACAATGAGCATGCCAATTTCCACTGGATCCTTTCCCTTATTCAGTTATGCTGCAGGTAGGATTGCTTATTCGTGAAAAAATTGTATTAAAAGACCATCTGCGGATGACCTAAACTCATTTTGTTGCGTATTTTTTAAAAAGTTCGGAAGAACTGTTCTTCTATATATTCTCTAAATGCCAGCATATCTTCATGAATATTCCAATTTTTTATTCCTCTTCTCTGCATAATTTAGTTATACCTAGATTTGGGTGGATCTCAGGTACTTCAGCAACAAATATTGAAGAATGATCAATGGCATAGAGAACGCTTCCAGTCTCTGCAATCACTTGGTCAACAGTTAGACCATCCAAACTGCAGATACCAGCAACCAGATAAAGTGGATGCTGCTGAAAGCAACAGTGGCTGTGATGCCGTGTCAAACACCTCTAGAGACTATAGTCAGGTATGGAGATTTTCCAGATGCTATTTTCATATGGACATCCCTGATTATCTTTCTGAAGGCTTGATAGCATCTATTATGTACATATTCAAGTAACACTACTTCAAATCTGTAATTAACTAGTGAGGTTTTTCCATGCTATACAAGTTATGATACCTAAATCTAGACACATTTGTATAAATTTATTGGAAATATGATCCTTCATAATTTAGTTCCTTGGTTTTGTCTATCTTATGTACATAGTATTAGAAGAACCTTATTCATAATAGAGTTCATTTTCAAGTGCTTGGATCATTAATTTAATTTTTTAATTAAGATAATCCTTTTTGCTCTATATTTTTATCTTTGAATACTTGAGACTTCAATGATGATTTTCTCATTTAGGCTAAAGAGAATCAGATTTTGAGGAAAAGAAAGCAGGCAACTTCAACATTAGATCCTGCCAGAAGTTTAGGAACTGGAAATGCTGGTGGAATGCAAAAGTCAACTTCAATGCTGTCAATAAATGAAGTTGGGCCTCATGCAGACATTTCCTCTAATACACATGTCTTCTGCAGTGGTAGTTTTGGGCCACAAACATCTGCGACAGATCAATTGGTAAAGCTAATTACTTGAATTAGCTTATCTATTTAAGTTTGAGAAACTATTCAAGGAAGTTTTTGCAATCATAAGGCGTGTTCTCACCTAAAAGTTTCTAATTGAAGTAAAATCTGTTGTTCTTTATTATGAATTTACTAATGAATTCTCATTTAAACAACTGAAGACTTTATATACCTTTTCTGCCCTTGATGTTGTACCTAAGTTATTCTACTTGCATACAAACCCTATTATAGACTTATAGTAAAGACGCTTAGTTGAGAATGAAATTAATAAAAAATGCAAAATTTAGATGTATAACTGAGGATAGGCTGTAAGTGGATCTATTTTTCTTATAGCATTTGATGCTTAAAGTCTTGAAAGTTCACCGAACTCTGCTAAAGGTCTATTTTCAATCTACTGTGAATCTTTCCCTTACAAAAGATTTCTTCATGAGCTGATGCTGCTTCTTATTTTAGTTTCTCGAAAGTTGAAAGAAGCTTTCTTCCATATCAAACTACTCTAGAATGAATTTTATAGAATAAATATTAGTTTAACACGTGGAGTTGCTATTTCAGCTGCCGTCTAACTCACAGGCATAAGCCTCCTTCAAGCAATAATGTACTTATAAAGGGAGGATTGTAGGTGATGTGTGTTTTCTGTTTACTTTCTAAGTCTGTCAATAATATTTATTGCAGGCTGATTCAGATAACAGTGGAGCTTTAGCTCACAATGTTGAATCCTTTCTATCTTCATCAAATCCTGAAACCAAGAATGCCATTGCTGCATGCTTGGAGGCCAGTCAAGGTAAAACAAATGCCACATTGTTGGGCTTTGTTTTGTACATGTTATGCTGGTCTATTGTTTTGATTGATTTGAATCTTTTGGCTGTGAAAAGTAGGTAAAACATTCTCAGAGGTTGGGAGTATCCATGCAAATTTAGTAAATCACTGTGATTTCTCATATGATGGCAAGCTTATTGCAACTAGTGGCAATGATGAAAAGGTAAATAATGTATTGCATCAAGCAAATTATTTTTAAAATATTTGCATGGGCTAAAACTGGGATTTGATGTCTCTTGTTCTTGTTTTCTCTTAAATTTTTGGAAACTTATTCTTTTTGTTGGTTCTTTGTTATAGATCATGTTATGGTCTGTGGACTCAAGAGATCAAAAGTACTTAATGGAAGAACATTCTGCTGCAATCACGGATATTCGTTTCTGTCCAAGGTTGCTGAGGATGGGTTCTTCTTCTCTTGACAAGACTGTCAAGATTTGGAATGCCAGCAACGTAATCTAAACTCTCTCTCTCTTTCTTTATAAATTCTTCCGCATGTATGTTTAATATTTATACCCTAGCGAACAGATTATGCATAAGTTTTCTCGAAGGTAAGAAGATCCAGTCCTTGCCTGATTTTTCAAGTTTTTTTTTTTTTTTTTTTTTGTAGGAAAATTATGCGTAATGGATCTTGAATATATTTTGCATGAGTCAGTTCTTGTAGTCTTAAATGATCTTCCTATGCTGGTTCTTGTCTGACATCTATCTTTCTCATTTTTTCCTTACAAAATTATATTTGATTGTTATTAAGACAGCATGGGTAAAAGATCTCAACTGATCCTAATAGAGTAAACTTGATCATCATTTGAGGTTCTCCTATTGAAAAGCACTAATAGTTACTGATAAATAGAGTATATTGCACTTGGTACTCTTTCTTGAAAGTGGAAGCCTATGGTGAAATTGAATGGTTGACAGCAATTTTGTTCTGAAAGCCTGTCAATCTGCTTGTATATTTGAAGACATTTATGTTTCTGATTAGATAGGTTCACCATGCAGCCAAGGTATACTCTAAGAACTTTTGCTGGTCACTCTGCCCCGGTTCTGTCTCTGGATTTTCACCCGAAGGAGGAGGACCTTGTCTGCTCTTGTGATGATGCTACTGAAATTCGCTACTGGAGTATCAAGTCTGGTGGTTGTACTGGACTCTCAAAGGTACAAGATCTTGAAATATTTCTAAATATTCATCCCCTCTTCCAAAATCCACATGAAAAAACGGAGGAAAACCATTCTTTTGTATCAGTAATTAATGTTGTTTGGCCTCTTTATAATTGTTTTCACTGTCCATCTTTTAGGCTGATGCAACTCAGGTGAGGTTTCAATGTATCCATGGGAAGTACCTTGCAGCTGCAGTTCAGAATGGTGTATCTATAATTAATGTTGAGACAGCCCAAACTTATGGGTACTCACTTCAGGTTGGTTGGATTCTCTCTTTTTAGCAGGATCTACATAATTATAGGATTACTGATGGCCCAAAAACTTTATTTTTCCTTTTCCACTTTAGGCATGGATACCAGGTGTCTGTTCTCTGCTAACGATAAAAAATCTGCTACTTAGTATTTTGCTCTGGTAGTCCTGCAGCCATAAGGCAGAGTTCAAAACAACACAGAAAAATAATGTTTGAAATACATATCTGTATATGTAATAACATGACATCCACATGTTTTAGTATATTCCAACATAACAAAGCAGTCCGTGACTTTTGAGGGCGCCCATCTTGCCCCTGATGCTTGAGAGGAGGTGGAGAGAGAAAATGTGATATATATGAAAGCATAAGAGAATGGGCATGGATTAATAATTGCTCCAATGCTTTTACTCAAGATACTACTTTTTTCTGTCTTTAAATACCCACACTGATGACTGACTTTCTTAATGCTTGTACCATTGGATTTTATTATGAGACCTTTATTGCTTATTTATTTTCGTTTTTTATTCTTGTTATCGTGAAGGGTCATGCAACAAATGTCATTTCTGTTTGCTGGAATCCCTCTGGTGAATACATGGCTTCATTGAGTGAGGATTTGATTAGGGTCTGGAAGATTGGTTCTGGGGAAATGCAACAATGTGTACACGAGTTAAGCATCAGCACCAAAAAGTTCCAGTGCTGTTTATTCCATCCCTCCTGTCCTTTGTCACTAGTCATTGGTTTCAATCAGGCAAGACTCTCTCTCCTTTATGGTCAGTGCACATTTCCCTGCGCAATACTTAGTTTCCAGGGTATTAGATGCTATGCTGCATTTTGTAGGTAATAAGGTCTTTATAAATCAAGGTGAGGAAGAACCTTTAATCTAAACCTTTTTTGCTAAACATACATAAAAATAGGAAACAGGAGAAGTTACACTACTTGTTTATCTTGTAATTTCAATGTACTTATTCTCATGCTTTGAATTTCTGCTCTCCTTTATACAGTCTCTGGATATCTGGCATTTGGCTGAGAACAAAATGATAACTGTGCTTGAACAGCCAATCAACGCCCTGGCAGTATCTCAGTATTCCGGTTTAGTAGCTTCAGTTAGCGATGAAAATCTTATCAAGCTTTGGAAGTGATCTCTTTTAAAGTTCATTTTGCAGTACATATATTTTGGAAAGCTGAGGTACAGGTAATGTATGTCAATACCATGTATGTTAATGTTATAGGAGATCATGAGATGGATACTCGTAAATATTTTAATGGTTTTAGAGTAGTGTTTTTGAGTATTTAAGAAAGATAAAAAGAGAAATTTGAGAAAGGATAATATTGGGAAGAAATTTCTTTGATACATATATATATAAGCACTAACTAATTAGGAATTGAGTTGGATCTCTACTTAGAAATTCTGCCTATACTTGTCTTTTTCATAAACAAGTTCAAACTTGAACTTGATATCTTGGAGGTAAGTTATAAAATTTCAAAAACAAAAGAAACATTTGCATTCATTCATATTAGGAATAGCATTGACGAACATGGGGAAAAAGTACTGATTATAAATTATAAATTCTGAAATAAAACTTCATAATTATAAATTTCATTCTCGAATAATAAACTAGGCTAGATCGAGACGAACATGTTCCAGAGCCTTGTTGAAATACTCATTCTTCAATTTCAAATACTCTTTCCATTTAACCGATCGATAAAGAGGAAACTTTCCCTGTTCCACCAGCTTCCCGATCGGAGAAATCTCTATATCTTCCGACGGGCCAAAGAAAAACGCAGTCGAAATCCGTTGCTGGGAATTATTCACCAAAACCCTATGCAGTGCACTCTTGAGAATGCCGTTGGAGAGGATATGGAAAAGATCACCGACATTAATCACAAACGAATCTGGTACAGCTGCAATGGTGATCCAACGATCTTCTTTTTCATGGAAGACTTGGAGACCTTTGACATTACCTTGGTATAATAAAGTGAGCAGAGATGAATCTGTATGTTCAGGTATACCAATGGCCTTATCTGGATCTGGACACACTGGGTATGAATTGAGTTGAAGAAAAGGTTCTGTGCAAATGGGTTTTTTATTATTTAGCAACTTAATCCATTTCACATCTTCATCATCATCATCATCATCATCATAGGGTCAAGCCTAATGACATCAACATCATGCTAAATATCTTCTGGGATAATCCATTTAGTGCTTCTCGATACTCATTCATCACCTTGCTAATTAATCAAGAAAAATTAAAAAAAAGAGAGGAAAAAATCATTAACTATTCATAATCACTCATCATTCATATATATATATATATAAAAAAAAAAAATTAACCAATTTGATCCCTCTTTAAACTTCTGTCTTGCCAATAAAGTCTCTTTTTATGTAACTCTTTGTCAATAAAGATCTTCTCGTAGCAAAACGAATAGTTAATTTTTTCACATAAAATTAATTGAAAATCAACTTAAAAAAAGGGCATATATATATATATATATATATATATAAATATGGATACCAAAAGGTGGTAGCAGTGGTGGAGTCTTGAGGCCACAACAAGTGAGCATGGTGAGAAGGAGAGCCTTGAATGGCGAAACCTTCATGCCACATGAACTTAGAGAAAAATGGTGAAATTGGTAGATAACCATAACCAGCAGCATTATTAGCAGACCTTAAAGCTTTTAACTTTTGCTCTAAAGGTAGTGCAAATAACTTTCTTGATTGATTCTCCAGTTCTTGTAGAAGTTCTGTATCTATACCGTGATTTATGATCTGAAACATGCCGCATTCTACGCATGCGTTCTTCATAAGCTGCATTGCATTTGGATCCTTCATATCTATCACTGGTAATACAAAAAAAATTTCAGGTGAAATCATCAAGGTTTGATCATCATGGTTATTAGTACTACTTGATTTGCTCCAGTTATGTGATTCAGGTAGCTCCAACACTTTGTTGAAATCTATTGGGATAATGTGCTCAGAATTCATCTTCTTTTTTTCTTTTTTGATTCTCTTCTTAATGTCTAAGAAGGAAGGATTGTAGAATGTAGCAAATACTTCTATAAGGTGAGGGTTATATATAGTTGGAGATTTCATATGAACTGTCCATCCCCACATACCTATCTAAGGTAAATTTTTGACTTCAAATCACGAAATCCAAAAGATTTTGTCCCAATATCCCAAAGTTAATAATAGATACTTACATTTATTGTGACTCCCTCACTTAACTTCTGTGGAGTGGTTAACTGTTCACACACAAACTGTCTAAGTACATGACACAACTATGAATCTAGTAGCACTCTCAATCAACTATTTGACAACTGTTTTCACGGTAAAAAAAAAAAAAAACTCAAACATGAACGTTTAATATATGATAAGTTCACCCAAAATATTCAAAGTGAATCTACCCATATATGGAGGTCTCCTTTGAGCATTGATTATTCCCTATTTAATAATATTACTAAATATTTATATTTGTCCCATAAGAAATATGGTAAATATATACCAAGAACCATATGACATCACACCACAAGTTTGATTATGTCATATGTGACGTTTCATCTCTAAGTATTTAAGTCTACATACCTATCTAGGGTGAGACCAATAGTAGAGAATCAATCAAAAAGAGTAAATTGTTATAGAGTCAAATAATAATATTTGCCTTAAAATCATTAAGTATATAAATTTTTGTAACGTTCCTTTTTTTTTTTTTTTTTTTTTTGATAGATGGGAGATGTGGGTGTCGTACTCCCGCTGTAGGTTAGGAGGTGTTTGGGGCGGTTTAGCTGCCAACTACTCCACAAACAACCGACATAACGTTCTTATATAGGATATAAATAAAGAACTCATCATTTAATGATCTTAGTCAACTATTTTACTTATAATTATGAATTTTGTAAGATTTATGAGTTATATTTCAAATTTAAATCACTTTTTTTTTAAAAAAAAAAAAAAGGAATGATTCATATTTTAATATCAATTTTGTAAGATTTATGCGTTATATTTCAAATTTAAATCACCTTTTTTAAATAAGGAATGATTCATATTTTAATATCAATTTTGTAGGATTTATGCATTATATTTCAAATATAAATCACCTTTTTTAAAAATAAGGAATGATTCATATTTTAATATCAATTTTGTAAGATTTATACGTTATATTTCAAATTTAAATCACTTTTTTTTTTTTAAATAAGGAATGATTCATATTTTAATATCAATTTTGTAGGATTTGTGCGTTATATTTCAAATATAAATCACATTTTTTAAAAAATAAGGAATGATTCATATTTTAATATCAATTTTGTAAGATTTATGAGTTATATTTCAAATTTAAATCACATTTTTTAAATAAGGAATGATTCATATTTTAATTCAATTTTGTAATATTTATGTGTTATATTTCAAATTTTAATCACTTTTTTTAAATAAGAAATGATTTATATTTTAATATCAATTTTGTTATATATAAACACACATTAGACTTTTTTTTTTTTTTTTTTTATAATACACACATTAGACTTGATCACTTATTATTTTGTGTTTTGGGGATAGATTAGTCTTTTTGCTCATGGATGAAAATTAATTGAGTAAAATTGGAGGTTTTATGGATTTTAGCCAGCAAATAAAGCAATCTAAGATTGGATTAAGGACAAATTTCAAATCTCATATTTAGAATCTAATCAAATATCTAAAAACGAAGGGTAATTAACAAATCAAGAATATAATATATTAATATATATATATATATATTTTGTAATATATCGTATTTCATCAGTATCATACAATAAGTATAAGCAAATATATTCACTCTTAAAACAGATAAAGAATGAAAATTGTGAACATAAAATAATATATTTATATAATAAACACATAAAATATTGTTTTTTTTTTTAAAAAAAAAATACAATACTTTTTTGCCTCTATTATGATTCTTGTTACGCCCCAAATCCGGGCTATAACACGACCGTACTTTCAAGGTTCCACATCGAAAGCACAAAGTCTTTTATCCCTTACTAACAAAATATATCCGCAATAAAATATTAAAAAAACAACTAAAATCCATAAATCCAAATGAAATATCTCAAATTAATCCCAATTGACAAAATAGATAATCCTCCAACTAACAATATCTTGATTAGGGATGCAACCCAACTTAATAAAAGAATAAAGAAAACTATTCCAAAATAAATTTCTAACTCCAAGTAATAACAAACAAATCAACAACTCAACTTTCAAGACATAAATTCCTCACATGTTTCCTTATTCGTCACCACTAGTATCCGCAAAAGAAAAATTTAAGGGAGAGAGATGAGCTAAAAAGCCCAGTGAATAAACGGAGTTTTATTATTTCATTTATTCTCAAAACAACATTAAAGGTCATACTGATAGTCAAAATATCGAAATAGAATCACATATACTTAGGAAATATATACAATAGTCAAATTATCAAAATAACTTTCAAAGAAAATTTAAAACATTTTCATAACATTACTTTCTTTCAAAACAGAACAGAAACAGAAAGAATTCAAATTTAAATCTACTTCCTTTTGTGAGGCTCAAGCAAGTAGTCATTAGTTGGTTTTAATCGATATCGATCCTAGCTGTTTATCCCGCTAGGTAGGTCGGAACTTATAACAGTAGAGCTTTTTCACCATGCTCAATGGGTTCGGAACTTATAAAGTTTGGAACATGTTCCCCCAACTTACTTCTAACTAACTTGAGCCAAATTTATATCTTTCTTTTCTTTTCTCAAAGCAAACTTAAATAATGAACTTTAAATATTTCAAAAATTAAACAAATAATAATTAATATAGATAATAAAAATATCCAGTACTTAAGGAGTGTTGCTTAAAAACCAATTCTAGTAATAATAATAAAACAATTGAAACAGTGATACATGATTAAAATATGACAAAACCAGAATGTTCCAGAATTGAAAACCAAAATAATCAAAATGAATTTTTGATGCCTTAATGAAAATAGAGAAAGAAAATAGAATATAATATAATAAATCCATATATATATATATATATATATAAAAAGAAGCAGTTCGGCAACTGCACAATTGCCGTTCAGATTGCGGCGATTGTTAAATAACAATAATAATAAAAAAATTTCTGGAATTCCGTAAAAATAAAATAAACTAAAATTCATATATATATATATATATATATATAAAGTACATTCATATATATATATATATATAAATGTACAGATTAGAGATTGTCGCTCCTGCTCAATTCGCCGCAACATGTATAAATTAAAATAAAATATAAATTCTGAAATTGTTAATATTATATATATATATATATATATGTATGTATATCTTTGTAAGTTTCAGAAAATTCCAAACAAAAATTAATTCTTTTGATCTCTCTTTTTAAATCGACAATATAAGTATATATTCTATACAAAATTTAATGACAAATTAGAAAATTGATTTTTTTTTAGAAAAATATCTGTTTACTCACCTCTTAAAATTCTGAAAGGATTTCGAAACAATCAGCCAATCTTTGTATTATTCCACTCGTTAGTCTTTGTCGATCATAATTCTGCGCTTCCTAGACCCCAACGATAGAGACAGATGTTTATAAGGTTCCGAAAGTTATAACTCTCATTAACTTAAAAACCCTAGTTTATTCCTTGCCAAACTCTAATAACATAGAATTTATTTAATTAAAATATAAATAAAACTTGTAAATTACTTATTTGCCCCAATCTAGGGCTGGTCTCACAATTCTAATTATCAAATTTAGTTGTATTCTATAATTCACATGAAGGGGAAAAGACGATCAAGCATTGACAAAATTGTAAAAGGTTATACCTGAAGCAAACCTATTTGAAAAGGAAAAGGCAGTATATTTTACATTATAACCAGTATCTCCTCTACAAGTAGGCAGGAAATTTTTTTTCAAATTCCTTATTGTCTCTCGTATGCAAAAGAATGGAAAGTGTGTGTTCTTCAATGTAGATATACTGCACATCAAAGTGCCTATACAATAAAAATATTCCAAGTTTCATCAGGGAAGAATTTCAATGTACACATTACCAATGCAACAACTCTTCCAAGGAAACGAATGCAGGCTGCAGCTCCTCAGTAAACAACCAAATCATCTCTTTATAAAGTTGAATGATTTTATTGCAAATGCAAAGATTACTGCAAAGAAGACACAAAAGCCAACCACCATAATTCCAGCAATTCCCACAAAGTCATGCCTGAATCCAAAAACATTCTTGACTAGAACCCTTGTGGGGATTGAATGAATTCCATCTGAAAGCAGTATTGGTTTGTCACTGTCAGAATACTGTGAAGCAACAAGGCCATAGAGACTCCATGCCACAGGATTTGCCCAGTAATACCATCTCCACCATATTGGTATCCTCTGTATAAAGAAAAATATGTGTTAAGAAACAAAAGGGATTCATTTGGAGATTTTCAGCTTTTCATGTTTTGATTCCCTCACAAAATTTCATCAAGACCACATTCAAATCTTACATCCTCCTTTTCTTCCTCAAGGTTTGCAATTGGAAGGACTACTTGAATTGAATGTCAAGTTGGAAAGTTGAATAATGAGCTTAAATGACAATGTAAGGATAGTCTCATTACCTTGTGAGGTATCATAAATCCACTGAAAAGATTCCAGAGCATATAAAAAGGAGCAGCAATGATTGCAGCCACATTGTGATTAGGTGTCACAGCAGTTGTCATCATCCCATAAAAAGTGAAGTACAGCATAGTAAAATACATAAAGAAAATATACCAAAGGAATTTGTAAGCAGTCCACTCAAAAGAAGCCATGGAATAGAATATTCCACAGTAAATTAGAGTTTGTGTTAACACATATGGGAACTCAATGGCAACCTGCAAAATCAAGAAATATTGCTTTATATGAAGATCACAAAAAGAAGCAAAGTAAATTCACACAAGAGAAATAAACCTGAGCAAATGCAAATGCTAAAGCAGAATACATTCCCGCAGCTCTCTCTCTGTATGAGACAAATCTTTCAACAGAAACAACAGGTTGAACAGCAGTACCATTGGTGATACCAATAAAAAGCACAGCAATATACAGGGACCCCATAGCATTGAATAAATCCTGCTGCTTTTCCCTGGAAGATTTAGAAACAGAGTATAAAGAAAAACACCAGCTGAAAAATGCTAAACAAGAAACTAGTAAGGAATTCACATGTAAAGCTCAAGCTAACCCCCAAAATAAAATGCAACATAAGGAAGCAAGGAGATGGGATCGAAGGAGGCTCAAATGTTGTTCTCTCTTGGTATAGTCAGTTCATCAGTAAGAATGACCAATCCTTACACATAAAAGCAACCCATCCTCTTAATCCGTAATAACTACAAATCTAAAACGAGTACATTTGGACTACCTAATGCCTATACTTGTGTTGTCTAGAATCTTATCTTCAATATTCTGTCTCTGTTATCCATAACCACTCTAAATAGAATTATCTACACTAGATGTCAGCAGCAAAAATAAATACTGAAGCAATGAATCTGCTCTCCACCTAACAAGGGCAAGTTTGAAATAAGAACCTGAAAACATCATTACTAAATTTGATGAATGGGGCAATTAGTAGGGTCAACATAGTTGTAAAACAAAAAATAATCAGTACTTTGAGTAAGATATAAATCCTATGTAATTGTCAATTCCAGTTGGATATGTCTAGTGAATAAAGGAGAGTTCAGTGCTGAAAAAATCCTTTCACCCGCCAAACTCTAATTTGCAATCTTTCCAGCAGAACTTATGAGCAGATCGTCAGCTCAGGACAAAAGAAACTTTTAGCGAATCCAAGATTAAGTACAGGTCTCCACAAGAATCTAGAATGCGCTAAGACTATCCTGGTAAATATTAGGGAATCTTGTACATAACTAGAATGTTTTTCTCCCTAGCATGCATCCTCCAGTTGCCTTCATTCAATATAAAACAAGAAGCTAATTGATATAATTTAATCTAAGTGAAACCAAAGAGCTTTTTGTGTTAACTAACCTGAATAAAAGCTATGAAAATATAACTTTAATCTAAGTAAAACTTGAAATTAATACGTGACAGATATGAACCTTTTAGAGCCAAATCTCCAACATATCGAGCCTAACATCAATGAGATAATGACAGTGTAGAAGAAGCGAACTGCTGTGTATTGAGGGTTTCTCCAATAAGAGAGGTTTTGCTTCCACAGACAAGCCAGAAACTGATCAAAATGTGATTGAGAGTACTTGGTTGGAAAAGTTAAATCTTTTGAATCATCACTTGGCTTGCTAAGCCTTTCAACCAACTCCTTATTTCGTCTGTAAAAGAAAATTACAAAGTTAAATCAAGATAGCAAAACTTCAACAAGAAAGGAAAATTGGTGATGTATACCCACCTAAATAGATCTGATCTTCGGTAAACTTCGGAAAAATCAACACCAATACGATTTTCTTCTGCTGATGAAGTAACCTCTAGCATCCATGTTGCAGGATTACTACCAGGTTTTATCCTTGGCACTCCTTCAATAACCTAAAGACCAGAATCAAAAAGAAATGAAAAATAATGAAAAGACCTAACTCTTAGAATAATAACATAGGAACGGTTACCATGAAAATTGGAAAAAACTAAGACTATGACATTTCAAACCTCAAAATACTCTATCAATTTGCAAGATTTTGGCCCCAAAGGACCAGCATAAATCATCTCTCCACCTCGTTTCATAAATAAGAGCTGGAATATCAGAAAAACAAAAACAGTTAGCTGTGAAGTTAGCCCATGTATCCAATACCTAAGAAAACAATCACATGCATGGAGAAGAGACCAAGATCAGAAACAGGTCAACTTGGTGCAGTTGTATTTGAGCACCAACAGAAACACCAAAAGCCATACAGAAATATAAACTGTTTTAATATTTTGTCCGAGCAAGCTAAAAATTATCATATATGGCCAAATTGTTATACACAGGACACAACAAGAGAATTCCCTCATGATAAACATTATAAGTTGTATGGCCTTTTTATATACCTTCCCTATCAAAAGAGTTCCGAAGGTTACAGGTCAAAGTTGAAAAGCAAAAGATTGATGCCATAAATGAACAGATAGCTGATAAACATGTGAATCCAAGAAACTAAAGAGAAAGAGACAATGAGAGAAACTAAGAGATCTATAGAGGATCAATATGTTACTCAAACACATACAGAATATAAGTGATCTGCAAATGACAAAGCTGCTGTATTACCATTCAGATTAATACATAATCTCTTTTACCATTATGAGCAGGACATTTCCATCTTATATTAGTATGAAGGATCTGACATATTAAAAAGGTAGTTGTAGCACATGCATTTAGGAAGTTAGAGGACAACCTCATCAAAGGATTCAAATATATCTATGCTGGGCTGATGTATGGTACAAACAATTGTTCTGCCAGTGTTAACTATATTCCTCACAGTCCTCATAACAATGGCTGCAGCCCTTGCATCCAACCCTGATGTGGGCTCGTCCATGAACACAATAGAAGGATTGGCTACCAGTTCAACTGCAATAGTAAGTCGCTTTCTTTGCTCTGTAGAAAGTCCATCAACTCCAGGTAAACCAGCCAAAGCTCCTTTCAGTGGAGTGAGTTCCACTAGTTCCATCACTTCCTCCACAAAAGCCTGTACATGCATTGTCCATAGTTTTATCTCATGCCCAAATGTAATAAATACCAAGACAATGTTGAATTACCTTTTGTGTTTCCAGGTCCACTCCAGATGATAGACGTAACCAAGCAGAGAAAAGAAGTGATTCATGAACTGTAAGACATGGAGAGTGAATATCATTCTGTTCACAATAGCCTGATACCCGAGCAAATGTTTCTTGCTTTTTAGGGAAACCAGATATATAAATGCTTCCTTCTATAATGCCACCAGTTTTTCTACCCGCCAGTACATCCATAAGAGTGGTTTTGCCAGCACCACTTACACCAACCAGTGCTGTCAGCACACCAGGCCTAAATGCACCAGTAACGTTAACCAACAATTGCAATCTGTCTTCCAATACTCCTTGCTGCTTTAGTTCCTGAAATTTTAGCAGGTGCTAAATTTTTCTTGAAATGTTTCTGCACCAATTGTAGATATTTGAGTTTGTACTTACCAGGGGAACATCTACGTAGTAATTTATTTTACTAAAAGCCATGGAAAGTCGCTGAAATGGGAGAACCATGCCTTTCTGTTTGAAACTTTTCCCTGAGTCCACAAGCAAAGAGGAATACAATAAATATGAGTTCAGAATGACTGAAGGAATGGATCAAATAGAAAAAGATGAATATGCAATGCAATGCTGACACATGCCAAGTCATGCCATGGCAACTTGCTGCATGAGTAGATATTTTTATTAAAAATGCTATATCTCTTACTAGCGAGTGAGCCTGAAAACTGCAAATAATCTCTTAGCTGTATTATAACAGGTTCTCCTTTACTCGTGATATCTTTCTCTTGAAGCTCTTCTTCAGAAACAACAGCTTGGCGCTTCCCCAAGGCTACACCAAATTTTTGACAAAGCGTGGATGAAAGACATGATATCATGAATACACAGAAATATAATGGGTTTCCCCACTCTTGGCATGCTTACTGTTCCATTTTTCCTGGAGAGTGAGCATATTTGTAGTGTAGTGAGGTATATACTTACGGTTAAGGAAGGTCAGGCAGAAAGTGAACAGGATGTTGAATAACAATGTAAAACCACACAGAGCACCGACACCGATCCAGTACCAGAAGCTATCTGGAAACAAACTCCGGGCCTTCAGTATTGCCTCGCCTAATGGAAATTCAGAGTTGTTACCAGCTCTCTGCATAAAAGTACAGGCACCAGACATAATAAGATGAGAACTTACAATGAATTTGTTTCCTTCAGAAATGAAAGATTTTTACCACCTAACTGAGGTGATATGAACTCTTTATGTTTTTAAAAGAATAAATTAGATGTTACTTCAGAGAGTTAGAGACTCAAATTGTGAACAATTTCACAATGAAGTTGAATGAAACTTTAGATTGCTTGAGCTTAATTGAAAATTGCTTCATCCTGTCTTAAATTTAATTCCTTGTTCACAAGTAAAGAGATTTCGAACTACATTATCATACATGTGAAAAGTTTTAGTTTTTGTATATTTTTATATAGCAAATCCGAGGATAACTATTTACCTTAGCCCAAGAATGCCCAAGAAACTCATTCACAGAAGCAGCATTCTGAGCATACATTAATGGTGAGATCCAAAAGCCCCAAATCCACCATCCAGGAATCGTGTCTGTAAATGGTATCGAAATGAACGGGCACGATCTACCAGTAACTTCAAAAGAAGGGAGAAAGGTAGGAGCATGCAAGCAATGAACGGAATCAAAAGTTCAGTTTACCTCTGGAAATAACATATCCCCCAAGAGCCATGACAATTAACATTGCAAAAGATCCAAAAGTATTGGCAACAATCATACTTCGGCCCAAGGAACCCATCAGGCGGAAAAGAGCAATGGACATCTGGTGAAGAAAGAAAAATAAGAGGAATTGCCGAAAGAATCTGCAAGGTAGAAAAGTAGATATTATTAAGCACGCTGAGATGTAGAAATTAAAATTTGTATCATTTAGGTTAAGCAGAATTTACCTAATAATATTGGGATCATATCCAACTACATAGTAAGTGACTGCTACCCAGAATCCAGACTCTATCACCGATGTTGGAACACTTAACAGCCAAGAAGGAAGTGTATAAGCCCAGCATGGGTAGAAGTGCAAATCCCTATGCTTATAGAGAACAGGAAGTTTGGCAACCAGCATTGAAACCTCAGTAAATCCATTAAAAAGAATAATCACCATTGAAAAATAAAGCGCCCCAAGATAAAGACCTCCATCGTCAATTGTATCATGATGCAGTCTTGTCCGGAAAAAAACACTCATGGTGATCAGAGCAACAAAAAGAAGCTGAAATATGGGATATACAAAACGATAAATCAGAACAAGTTTCATTTATTGAATTTAAACTTCATAAATATAAAGAAAATCTTCAACAAGCTAGTGTAATTCTCAGGTAACCTCTTTCAATGTGGCAAATTTATTGCCATGCTTTTTTACCTTGTTAGTTTGATATTCCTAAACCACATTCATAGGATATTTAGTAACAACTTTACCTGAATAAACTTAAAAACATAGATAAAGGAATTTCTTTTCATTAGAAGCAACTGCCAATCAAAGTTGGTTTTAAGAAGTTCCATTTTCTTCACCCCATACTGAGAAGTGGACAATGCGGCTGGGTGGTTATAGCGTCTATCGAAGGGAATATCCATCTCTTCAGTTAAGTTCTTGCCTAGTCGGTATGAGCGAAAATATTCGGCAAACTTTACTACTGGTATGTATCGATAAGGGCGATCAGGAACATCCCAGTATTGCTGCTGGTCCTTCCTTGACACAACCTACGGAGATATTATACAGGTTTAACAAAAACTATAGGAGAAAAAGACCTTCCATTCTGAAGAATCTGCGATGACTTACTTCTTGAAGGAAGTCGGCGACATTCTTTCTCTGTGGACATTGAAATCCCATACATGCAAAGAAATCAAGAGCCTCTTCTCTGGGCCCTTGGTATACAATATGGCCCTCAGACAAGAGTATAATATCATCGAATAACTCATAAGTCTCAGGAGCTGGTTGAAGTAGAGAAATGACTGTGGTCCCATCAAGTGCATGGGTTGAATGCCTCAGGTATTTTATGATTTGGTAGGTAGTTGAACTATCAAGTCCATTTGATATTTCATCCATGAATAACACTCTAGATGGACCAATTAATAACTCGCCTATAGAGTAATATATTCAAGTCAGAACGAGAATCAGACTGAAAATCCAGTAAGCAAAATCCCAAAGCCTTTACCAGTTGTAAGCCGCTTTTTTTGGCCCCCAGATATCCCCTTCAGCATTTCATCTCCCACTTGGGTATCCGCACAAATGTCCAACCCTAGAATCTTTGTGTTACAAATTTTAGATTTCCATTAAAACAAGATAGCATTAAAAATTATTGGTTGAAAACAACAGAGAGACA
This sequence comes from Cynanchum wilfordii, assembly GCA_025388415.1. Taxonomy (NCBI): domain Eukaryota; kingdom Viridiplantae; phylum Streptophyta; class Magnoliopsida; order Gentianales; family Apocynaceae; genus Cynanchum; species Cynanchum wilfordii. The sequence continues at coordinate 483,742 of JAHSUH010004422.1, read as the reverse complement.
ATTAAGAATTTCATTTCATATGTCAAGTTTAGTCCAGAGTTGATGTCCTAAAATAGCAATCAAAATTTTCTTTGCCGAGTGGATACTTTTCTATTGGACAATCTTTTAAATTTTAAATTTTAAATATTTGAATTAAAAACTTTTTATAGTTAAAATTTTAAAATATAATCCACTTTTTTTTGTGAGACCATCTACTACACTTCTTTTTATTTCTTTTTTATTTTAGGTAAAAATATAATACACTTAATAAGTAAAAAAAGAAAAAGTTTGTCGAATTTTAAAACTGTACAGTGAGAAAGCAGATAATTTAATGTAGCCAGGATCTGCGAAGTACCTTCAAAATGTACTCCACCACAAGCCCAGTCTCGTTGCCTTCTAATGCCAATGCCTTTAAACAGTAACAAACTTAAATAAATTGGAGTAAACTCAAAAGAAAGTTAAACCTCAATACAAATAGTTCTACCTTCATGAAAATATCAAGATCTTCATCAGGCTTTAATCCAGCAGTTTTTTCTCTTCTACTAAGCTCCAAAAGCATATCTGTTTAGAGGTTTTAAAACTCAGCATTACATGTATTTACAGTCATTCAAGAAATTAATATTAATCTTACCATATTTTGTTCCAACACCCTGACATCGAGCTGAGAAGTCCAAAGTTTCTCTCACAGTCATCTCAGCCGCATGCCAGTCTTGTTGACGGATGTATCCAGCAGTCCTTTGAGGAACAAACTCTTTGAAACCATGTCCATTATAAGTAATATTCCCTGACATCTTCAAAGAAATCACGGTTTTGGTGGATATAGTTGAAAAAATAAGAGAGCTATTCAAGAATTCTGTACTTTTGATGGTATGTGCCACGATTATTTTTCAGTATGAGCAGAAGCAGTGTTTACATAATTTAGAGCTCCTGTACCTGTAGGTCAGATTTGATCAGTCCAGCAAGAGCCAGAAGTAGTGTTGTCTTCCCCGAGCCCGGAGGACCTAGCAGAAGTGTTAACCTGGAAAGTAGCTTCCTGGATGTCAGATAACACATCCAAATTTTCCAGTAGCTAAGATCAAAATAGCAAGGCTGTTATGCACCTGGAAGGTCTAATGATTCCACTAATGTCATTCAGAATTTTCAACTTTCTCCTCTTGCCGGAATATATCCTTAGGTTCCTTAAGAGAGCCTTGATTGCAAACAGGGGAGTATTGGAAGTAAGAATAGGGAGAGAAGGGTAATAAAAAAGAGAAAAAAGATAGTAGCGGATAAAGGAACAGATCACTGAATATTTACAGCTTTAAGAAATGAATTAGTACCCAAGTACCTCAGTCATGTTGAAGATAAAATTGGGAATTGTAGGCAATGCTCTACCACCAACGTGAATGAAAGATTCAACCCTCAAGTGCTGAAATCTAACCTCAATCTTTGGGAACTCCAAATCAACTCTGTAAAACCAGTTAAAAAGAAATGTGTTACTGCCCAAAAATGAAGGGCCAAGCTATGTAAATCAAGAAAGGGCTAAGGAACTCGTTGCTCCAGGCAGAGTAAATATGTTGAAAATCTTTTGGTCTCGCCATCACAAGATAAATCTCGATTTTTTTTCTTTTTTTTTTTTTTTTTAACTTGGAATTTAATAACGCTACTTGAAAATTTCCATGTCTTCCTTGGTAACCATGGAGGTAATAAAGTGGCAATTACAATCTATACAACGTGAAAAGATAGATAAGTTTCTGTGGTGCTTCAAATTTGGAAGTTCTATCAGTTAATTCCCCAAAAGATTGAAAGTTCAAACCAACATTCTTTTCTCTATTTAATTATAATAAACAGGAAAAAAGACCAAACATAAATATCAAATGTGAAAAATGAACCTGTCGAAACGCCGCCGCATGCGGTTGAAGAACTTCTCCCAATCATCATCAACAGAATTGACAAGCCGATCCAACACAACTCTACTATCTTGTAGTTGAAGTTGATCGACGTTGATCTCCACTCTATCCCCCAAAACATTCCTAAATATCCCCTTCCTCACTCTGTTATACGTCGGTAAACGCTCCAGCGCCGCCCACCGCAAAGCCTCCTCATCTTCTCCGTCCTCCCTGAATGAAGACGACCGGACCGACAAATTCTCCGCGGAATTCCACATTATTAATGTATCCAACAAAAAAGTATCGAGAAGATAATCCTGAATCACAGTCTCTAAGTAGAAGAATTATGGAGATTTGAGATGTATAGATAAGGGGCGGTCATTAGATTACAGTGGGAAAGTTAATTTAGAGCTGGCATTTGCGGTTGGGAGAGGTCTAGTAGTATTAATAGTGATGAAAATTGTGTGTGTAAGTGCGTCTCTCTGTGTCCCAACTACTACTCGTTACTGGTCACACTGGTGGTTGAGCTTTTCATTAATGGCGATTTGGTTATTACCTTCCTCGCCATAGATTTGAATCCACGGTAATTAGCAGCTTAAAAAATTCAGTAATCTTAGAAACACAATTCTGGTTTGGTTTATTTTCCATGAGTTTTCGCTGTTTTCCATTCTAAAGTAGTCTGAGAACAGTGGTCTTGCAGGGCATTTAATGTTGCAGGAAAAAGCGAAATGGCGGGGATTTAAGGAGGGCGGGGGAGTGCCGGATAAGGAAATGATACTCGCGGAGGGGAACGATGAGGTTATACTCGCTCTGAAAGATATAACACGTGTATATATGGAATATTACTCAACAAAAGCGTTGTCCTAACCGGGTATTAGCGCGAGTGAGGAGAGAAATTATTGCGGTGATTTGAATGAAACGGTTGAGAAGTGTTTTTTTTCTTCCCAAAAAGAGTTATAAAGACGGCTGGCGTTTTGTAGCGGGGTTTATGTCTTTTTGTTGAAAACTTGAAATTGTGGATAGGAATGGCAAATTAGCTATTTCAATTCAGTCCCCAAAATTTTTTTATTTATAGATTGTGCCCTTGATAAATTTTTTAACTTATAGATCCCTATAATTTTTATAATTACAATATAATTTTTTTTCCCTCAAAAACTAAATATTATCAATTAATTAGTTATAATTGACAAAAATATACTGTTTGAGATGATAATAAATTTACATGTAATTGTAAAATATCATAATTTTCAAAATTTTTTATATATATATATATATATATTAAATGTAACATTTATTTAAATTTATGTAAAAAAATAATAGATAGACAGAATAAATTATAAAAGAACAAAAGTAATGGAGGTACATGGTTGTGGGCACAAGCATGTGACCCTAGTTGGAAAGAAATATTAAAAATATGGATACAATAAAGGAAATAACTAAAAGCTATAGCCTATACAATTTTTAGTACACCACCTAAAATTATTATTATTATTACTACTACTTGACAATAAATAATTCTTTCAATTTTAAAACAATAATAGGATGTTTCAAATTAAGTCTATTTTGAATTTTGAATTTTGACCTTATTTATTTGTCTTTATTATTTATAAAAATTAAAATTAAAATTTTTTAAAAAAAAAATACACACACACATTTAGCTTCATTAATTTTCCAAAATTTAATGATATCGTTTTCTGATGAAAAATTGAATGTGCCTAATCATAAGAAATAACATGGGAAAAAGATATATATATATATATAATATCGTCCGTTTTAACTCACTTTGGTGAATTTCACAAGTTTAAAATGCATTAATTAAATAAATGACTTTAAACCTTATTTAATAACCGTTCAATAATATCTTAAATTAGTAATATGAAACTTCAAGTCACCAATAATATATAATTAAAATAAATTTTAAAAAAGAAAATGTTTTTATTTTTGAGAACCAAAAGGAAGCATATTATTAAATACCAACCCAATATGAATGTAACATATCCATTACAATAGGATGAGAAGATAAAAGCCAAAACACAGAGGTATCTAGAGAGACACCGATATTGGCTAGACGATGAGCAACTCCATTGCTTAATCTTGGACAGAACTGCACTTTCCATCCAGTGGCCTGATCCAGTAACTTGCGTAGACCCATTAATATACCTCCTAAAACTGCCAGATTCTTCCCCGAGCCGTGTATTTGATGAACCAAAGTTTGGCAATCAGTTGCAACAATAATGGGCATGTGCCAAAACTCCTTCACCTGAACAAAACTCCCCCAAATTGCAGATAACTCAGCATGTTCTGCACTCATCAAATGATACATTGGTCCAGCACCAGACATAAGCACCTTACCGTGATGATCCCGCAGCACATAGCCATATCCCGATCTGGACAGACTAAAGGAATTTATGAAAATGTTAATTTTAAGCAATTTATGAAATATATTTTTGCACAATTAATATGATAGCTACAACATAATCTTAAAATGACTTGTCTTTATTCCTTCCTACATTAAAAAAGCAAAAACAAAAACATTTATTCTAATTTATATGTTTGTTTTTTTGTTGAGATATTTATTTTTATAAAAAAGTTATACTTAATTTGAATTAGACAGAGTTTAACTTCTAAATTATTATTATTATTATATACATTCAATTTTGAAAATTGAATAGACAGTTGACAAATAAGACAATAATAACAATATTAATTATTTGTCCATTACTTATTTTTTCTTTTACTTTCCTTGTTGAGTGGCGTATTGTATTTTTGAGATTTTAAGGAAACTTAATTATTATATCAAGATTAACATTTTTGTTCTAACATTCAAATCTTTATATAATTATTAGTTTTGTGATACGAATTTCATATCGCTCGTTTAGAAGATTATTGAGTGGTTATTAAGTAAATATTTGAAACTTTTTATTAAATAACGTGTTTTAAACCCGTGAAATCCACCTAAAGTAGTTAAAAATGACAATATCATTAGATTATTTATAACACAATGGCTCATTTAGGAGATCACTCTTGAGACCCTTTACTCAACGATAAGTTTAAAACAATTACTTATATGTCTAATTTTTTTAAAAAATATAATATTATATGAATAATTATTTATCAATAATTCTTTATATTTTTTAAGGGGGAAAAAAAATCAGATATAGCATAAGCAAAGAAAAAAGAGGTGGTGCTCAATAGCAGGCTGATTTTTCAGATGAAAGTTGTACTTTTGCTGTACACAAAAAATGATAAGTCTGAACAAAAGTGAGAAAAATATGGTGATGCATAAATGTTCATAATTGGATAGGAGTAGGTACACAATACATGTGAATTCAACTCTTTTTGAGTGACAAATGAGACTTCTATCAATTAAGTCGTTAACTTATTATAATAAAATATATATTATAAATGTTATACAAGTGTAACAATGTGATTTTTGGATATTAAAAATGTATGGGGGGATTGAGAGTAAAGTGAAGTTTCTATTTGCATGCAAAAGTTGGTTAATTTGGCGCTGCTCCGCCATGTGATCATTATGACTCTCTCCCAAGACAACGAATTAAATAATTGTATGTTGAAATGTTGTCTTACAATTGTGATGTGTTCTTTTGTGGTGCCCTCCTACAAAGTACTATATCATACTTTTCCTCTTTTGGTCCCGGCTATTCTTGCTGCTTGAATTAATATTAACTCGGACTCACTGATTTGTGCTGCGACTATAAATTTAATAACATTTGTGATTAACTATTTGATATTTTCTTCACTATATCAAAAAGGATACATCGAATTGATTATGTGTACCAATATCTATTTTTATATACTATTACATATTCATTTCTCATCTTGATGTGGGATATAGCAACTATATAAGTCTGATAATAAATACAATTAATTATTTAATATGTTATTATGATACAATGTATATATATATATTAAGTTGAGTGTTTTGGATGTAAGTTGGTAAGAATGGGAGTAATAGATTAGTGATTTTGTCTGATTGCTCGTACATATTGGTATGAGTTACTTTCGTGCCGGAAAAGATGGTTCAAAATCATTTATTCTCAGCCTCTACCGTGGCTGCCCAATTAGCTGCTTTGGCTTTTCTAGTAATTTGTAACCGTCAAAGTAGATATTATTTCTAATTTTCAACTTTAATTATGTCCTTCAATAATGACAATAATAATAACAATTATAACAATTATTGAGAAATATTACTTTTGAAAAAAATTAATTGCCATAGCTTAAGACACCCAACATAATATATTTTGTGATGTAATTAGATAATACTTTTCTAGATATTTTGAGAAGTATAAGGTTTCGGGATGGTAGGTTTAGTAGTATTCATGGTCAACTACTTAGTGTTATCATCATTACACCATAAGATATTTCGAGTTGATTATAAGTAATTAGACTCATTCACCATTATACATTCATATCACTTTGATGTGGGACGGGGTATCACAATTTTATTTGTTACAAAAAATTTATATATATATTTTGAAAGGTTGTAACTCTGAATTTGGTCGGGTCAACTTTTAGATTTAATACTGCATTCCCATTTTGTTTTTCTAAACAAAAAAAAAAAAAATCATTTTAATTTAAAACGTGATATAACTAATAAAATTTGTTAAAATAATTTATTTATTTTAAATATTTTTTATCATGTCACTCTTGTGTACCGAAAGCAATAAAAGGCCAAAAAGAATGCCAAATTAGCGCCCGACTTTCTGCGACGCCGAACTACAATCTCCAGCCTTCCGATCTTAGAGCTCAAATAACAAACACCTTGCGGGCGCCATAACCGAAACGTGCCTGAGATGGAGGTCGCTTCTTCTTCTTCTTCTTATTCTTCTTCATCATCAGCAGCAGCCTCAGAATCTCTATTGAAAGCTTTGATTAGCCGCGGCTGGTGCTTTAAAGACCTCGATCAAATCAAAGACCTAATAATGCTGCAATTGTCTTCACGTGGCAACTCCTGCTCAGTTGATTCGATAGAATCAGAACTTCTCAACTGTGACTTGCGATCTGTCGGAGGAAAATCGTTGCCTGAACCCTCTCGTCTCCGGCAAGTTTCTCAACTTCAAGGCCCCAAAGTCCTTCAAGTAAAATATCTGAATTCGTTTCTCTTTCATGTTCATCAGCTTATTTCTTAATGAAATCACACTTTTCTATTCGGGGAACAGATAGATTCCGTGAGAGATATTTCGCGGAGTAATATGGGTGATAGTTCTGGAAATTCAAATAAGAGGCGTTTGTTGAGATTTATGCTTACTGACGGACAGTCTGAAATTACTGCTGTAGAGTACTCTCATATACCATCAATTCCAGATGATATTGTCCCTGGCACTAAGGTGTATATATATACATTTTTTGTTTCCTTTTCTAATGAACAAATGGTATATGATTGACAGTTAAATATCTCTATTTGTTTCTGCTGAATTTATTGGCTCATATGCAATATACTCTGTCATGCTTCCGATTGGTGGTTTAATTTGATCAATTACTTCAAGCTTAGACTTCAATTGAATCACTTTGTCCAGAAAAAGAAAAAAAAAAAAGAACTAAGAAAGACAAGTAATCTGGGAGATTCGTTAGATATTTAATGCCAGCTCTCGTTGGGGTTGTGATGAGTAATGAAAGGAAAAGTATATTGCATCTTAATTTTGGACATGATTTACTTGCTTTTCTATATTTGTTGTCAAATGAATGAAGATAATTTTCTCTCCAGTTTCAGTTTAACCCTTTCAGTTGAGTTTCATTCTAAGCTCATTTTTGTAGTTTTATAGATAACACTTGCATTCTTTAAGATTTTCCATTTTTGAATGGCTAATTATATTCTTTTCCTTTGAGTTGCCTTTTTTCTTTTTTTTTCCCCTTTTTTCCCAAGTGCTGTTGTTGTTTGAATTTAACTTCCTTGCCTGTTTAATGAACTTGGCAGGTCCGTTTAGAAAATAAAGCCAAGGTAAATGGTGGAATCGTGTGTTTAAATGCCAAAGCAATCACAGTATTAGGAGGTCTTGTTCAGTCACTTTATGAAGAATGGGAAATGAACCAAAAATTTTCAGGCTTTTCACGTCCATCTATGCGACCATCAATTGAAACTGGAGCTAGTTGTCCTCCACCATTTGAGAAGTTTCAAGTTGGGTCATCTCTGCAGCAGCAGAGCAGATCTTTCAGTCAGTATTTCACACATATAATTCTTTCTTATCTTTTATTTTTTTAATATCTTCACAACAAGATTGTCCTGATGGAGCATGATTCTAAAAGAAATCTCTAAATGTGATGCAATGCAAAAGAAAAAGGATGTATTCTTTCATAGTAAACATAAGTTATTTATAGACACTTCATACTCTCTTGTAAAGATTGGAAAGTCGTATTATTTCTACTAACTTTTTTCTGTATTCCAGAGAATGCAAAATATGCTTCTAGTAGCACAGTGCCCACTCCTACTGGTATAGGCGAGAGTTCAATGTTAAAGAAGAAAAATGAATTTCAGAACCAGGGTGCACTAGCTCCTGCTTCTTCTGAAGACAGCAAAGAAAGGCCAATCAACTCTGATACAAGGCCAAAAGAAGGTTTGACCCTTACTCATCATTTTGGAATTAAAGTATGTGTTAATTTTTATCTAACTTGAAGATGAATGATGATTGATGAAATTCCTATCCTGAAAGACAGAGCATATCAGAAGTATGAGAACTTTCTTCTATGGATTTATGGATCTAGATATTTATCTGGAAAATGAATGAAAACAATTGGAAAAGATCGATTTATCTGTATTGAAATTGAAAACCAAATAAGGAATTGATGAGGCTCTTTGAAAGGCTCTTAGGAAGCCTTGCAGTGATTTCTATGATATCCGTACTTCAGAGTCCTTTGCATTTAAAGTTTTCTGAACAAAAAGTAAAATACATGTCCGGATATGAAGAAGAATTTGGAGCTGCAGTAGGAAGAAAGACTGATGAAAATCACTTTCGGATGCTTAATTCTTTAGTCTGTCGGTTGGAGATGTGTAAAACTTGTAAGCTTTTGAAGAATTTTTGAATAATCTTAAATTCTTACTTGACTAAACAAACAAAATAAACTATTTAGTGTCAATATGGAATAATTGGACTTAAACTTCTGCAAATGCACCCACTCTCTCTCATCTTTTTAAATAATAAAATCCACGAAGCAAAACTATCTCCTATCCTATTTCCTAGACATTTTTTATTCAGAAGGTTATGGTGTAATCTTTGCAAGAGATTCCTCAGCAGGTGAGCAAAAACTCTGATCTGCAATATGTTTCCTCAATTTTCTGTACAAAATACAATAAAAGCTCCGAATGGAATTTCTTTTTCATTGAGAATAATACAATTAATTTCAAATTTTCTCTTCCCGTGTATTATGTACGATATCTTGCCTTAACAGACCCCTCAACCAAATTTAATCTTGTGTCTTTCACAGTTGCTGAAGCAGTTCCTGTTCAAAATCAAGCAGCTGCTCAAAAACTCCTCCAGAAAATGATTCATTCTACTCGTGGTGGTCACAACTCTCGAGGTCGGAGACATAGGGGGACAGGAAAGGAGGAAGTGTCACAAGTTCTAACGTTAGATGAATGGGAAAGGAGAAAGACTGGGATTAAGACTTCTGCAACGCCTGACTTTCCCGATCTTAGCCAAGATGAGGAACTTGCTTGGGAACTTCAAGAGAAATTTGATTTAGAAGACATTCAAGTAAGTTTTTTCTGTATCCATGATGTCCATTTCATGATAATAATGATTCCACTACAAGTAGTATTTCAGATTATATATTTATTCTGTACAGAAAACCTTTTGAACCCTTATAGGGCAAAAGTTAGGATCTCCTACTTTCAGTCTGGGATTTTATACTTTTAGTGAGAGACGCTTTAAAGAAACTGGCATGATGATGTCCTCATGATGATCCATACGTTGATTGATTACTAGTTTAATTGTCTCTTTTTTTTTCTGTGCAATGCGATGCAGTGACCATAATTAAAATTTGTTTGATCATTATCATTTTTGAGCTTGACATGCTAGCATTTAGTTATTGAAATTAATTATTCAATGAATAAGGATTCCATACACACGTCCACTTCCACTTGTCAAAGAGAACGCATTTTCTTTCCCAGCTGCCAGCAACAAATCATTTGAATTATCAGCATTAACTTTCCAGCATTTTTTAGCATTTCCTTTTTGTATCTTCAGGTCCAAAACAGTCCTTACATGTCAGAGGCTGAGAATATCAGGATGAACATGTTTAATTTTGAAAGAGATGATTCTATACCTGGAAGATCAGGATCTCGAGGAAGAGGAAGAGGTAGAGGAAGGGGAAGGAGAGGAGGTAGGGGAAGGGGTTGACTTAATTATGTTCAGTCTCCTTGCATCTTTTTGCAAGTCCTTTCATATTCCGGGATCACTCTTATGTAAATGTCCTTGCAGTGTCATTTTAAACACCTCACAATGCAAGTCTTTGACTGATATGCAGCATTGTTTTGGTTAATTTTCCAAGGGTTCTAACTGAATATTATTAGCTCGGTATTGAAGTAGAAGCCTCTTAGTTCAACGAGTTCAGACTTCCTATCCTGAAAAGGTACATATTGTTATTGTTGGTTATATTTAATTATTATTTAATATCTGAATATTTACAAACTTGTATTTCTCTATGAGCTCTAAATATTTCCATTTCAAAAGCCTGTATGGATAGCCTATGTCATCATGGATGGGTTTTCGGAAAAAAATAAAAAAGAGATAAAGCTCAAAATCTCATGTCTTCAAATATACTTTTGGTTCTTTCCATGCAAATGCTATTCTGAGTATCCGCTTTGGTATTTCGAAAAAGAGAGATGCAAAAGGTAATTAGGACATCTTTTTTTCTTGCATTAACTTTTCTTTCACGCAGTAATATTTTTCTGCCTTGATTTTCCCACTTGTATTTCTCATAACTGGTTATGAATAGGTCATTTGCTCGTCAATATAGCGGAGGAAACATCATTCTAGTGCAGATCCTAAAAATGATGGTATTTTGACCGTGATTACCTACTGCATGGAATTTCGATTGAATATACGATTTGATCTAGTTCTGCAGTATGCTTGAAATGAATGAACTAGAACAAATCAACATATATTGCCATTCTTTACTTAGTTCTTGTCATTTCAAGTTGGTTCTCCTGTTTTGGGAAATTTTCCATCGAAAAAAAAAAAAATTTTAATTTCACACTTAAAGTTGATGCTTGTGGATACCATAAGAGCACTATATATGATTGAAAAATTAGTTATTTAAACTTTATATTTTCAAATTTTTGGGTATTTCTTTGATTTATGTGCCCAAATTTAAAATTGACTACAATTTTGAATCAAGAAAGAAGGCAATATGAAGTTTTTGTTTTGACTTTTTTTTTTTTTGTTTGTCTACATTTCAATTATTGTCAGTTTCTCTTTTTCGTGGGTCAAATTGGGCTGCCATGCTCGTGTCTACCAGCCACCATGTTTATGTCAAAAACTGGGAGATTTTGAGGAAATTAAAAATAGCACATCACTTCTGAAGAATGTTAAACTACGAACAGCAGAACCTTCTCGGAAAATAGAAACCACGAGAAACAATATAATAGGAATCCCAGAAAAAAGAAATCCGGAATCCGGAAAAAAGAAACATTTTCACGTGGACTTAAAAAGTATTCGCCATCTTTAGACCAGAATAGCAGACTGTTATAAGCAGTTAAAATGGAGTAAAGCAACATTCAGCAGACTGTGTTGGAACTCTGGGAAAGGTTTTTTACAGGTCTTGTTCTAACGGGTGGATTGAAAAGTCTATAAAAAAACCACAAAAATTTATCACTATTGTTATTTTTTTTAAATTATAAGGGTAGTATGTCTTTTTTCTTTTTATTATTTTTCTTATTTTTGAGGAGGGTTAGATATTTGTTTTGTTGATGTTGGTGGAGATTGGGTTTTGAAATTTGTTAATCAAATTTTGGTTTTTGGGCCCCGGGATTTGGTGTGGCTTCACATTTTTGGAATTCATTGAGGGGAGAGGTAATTGCAGAGAGAGCTGAAATTTGTGGGAAAGTCGTGGGTTTGGAGCTCAAATTTTGAGAGGAAAGTTGAATTTTTCTTATTCAATTTAATTTATATTTTCTTGTATTGTTTTCTTTTTTTTATATTTTGATTAAAACGGTGATAGTTTTTGTCTTATATAAATTATTCTCTATTTGTCTACAGATTTGTATTTGAGAAATTTGGAAACTTTGTTTGATTTGGAATTTGAGAATTTGGAAATTTGGGATTTGAGGTGTTGTTCTCATGGAATTTCGTGTTGGGAGAGTGTTTGGCTGTTGGGTTGGGGTTTATATCCCTCTCACTTTTTGTGACAACAAGAGGTATTCAATTGTTTTATCATGTTATATTTTTTTTTTTTTTTTTTTTTTTTTTTTTTTTAATTCAAATTCCACTCTGGAATTGTTTTTCAAACAGAGCATCAGAGAAATGGAGAAGCATCTGATCCAACCTATCGTCGGAGTATTGATTTCTTCAGCAATCGCGATAAGATCGTATAGGAGAAAGTCCCTTGACCTTTCAGGAGCACTTGCGGGTTTCATTGTTCTGGCAATTCATCTTTGTCTTAGTTATAGGCAAGTCCCTAGATAGATAGATGGATTGGGTGTGTACTGTTGTAATGGGTTTTCTCGATTCTCTTATTGATCGTGGTGATGAATTTTTATTAGGTTTGGGGCTATGTTGCTTGTTTTCTTTTTCACTTCCTCGAAGCTCACCAAGGTTGGAGAGGAGAAAAAGCGAAAGGTGGATGCTGATTTTAAAGAGGGAGGACAACGCAACTGGTAGTTTTTCTTGTGCAACTATGATTATGTTCCCGTCCACTAATTTATGCTTGTGTAACTTTGCAAAGTTCATCTGACGTGAACTCTGTTCATGAATCCAATAGCTCATAAGATCTAATAAATTTGGCAAATTGTGTGAGATTAGGTCCATCAGCAATATCAAATGTCTTTATGAATTTCATCTGCATATGTGGGACTTTTGCACAAGATTTATTGCCTTTCAGTTTTTCCTCGTGTCAAAATCAGTTGGGCGGGGTAGTAGGGCTCCTTATTACAAAGCTGGCTGGGACATCTCTGTAAAAATGTCTTAAACTGCTTCAACAGAGCCTACTGAGTGTTATATGAGCATAAGGTTTTTGTCTTTATGATATTGATTCCTAGGGAGCATAGCACTAGCCCAACTAACCAATACTATGAACTTGGACTAGGAACTGATATACAAACCTTACCACAATGTTATTTTGAAGCATACTATGCAATTCTTAGGCAGTGAAGCAAAAGGTTCTTATTACATGGAGTTTTCTGAAAAATGTTTGCTTAATATTGGGCCTTGTATCATGTTCCAATTTTCAAGTTTTAGTCGAAATATTAACAAATACCCATGTGTTAGATGATGTTTTGAAAGTGAAGTCTGGAGATTGTTGCCTGTGCAAGTGTTGTTTCAAGTAACTCCTCCTTTCTTTGGGTATCTGTTGCAGGATACAAGTTCTATTTAACAGTGGCATAGCAAGCCTTTTGGTCATAATTTCATGGAAGTTGACAGGATCACAGGACAAATGTCTGGATTCAAAGGAATCAGTCCTCATGACAGCTCTTGCTGGTGGTATAATTGGCCACTATTGTTGCTGCAATGGAGATACATGGTCATCAGAGCTTGGAATTTTGAGTGATGAGCAGCCTCATTTGATCACGACCTTCAAGGTGGACTATCTTTCTAGAACTTTGTTTGATATCTTCTTACTATCCTGATTTCTTCCTTAGTTCAGGCTGTTAAATTTCAGGTTAAGCTACTAGATTTGCCAATACAAGTACCTAGGTGTAGCTTCATTCATTTTGTTCATTCTCCTGTCTCGTGTAAAATGTTTAACAATGTTACCTTCTCATTTAAAAAAAAAAAATTAAATTAAATTAAATTAATTGGATACATAGGTTGTCCTTGGGTTTTATGCATTCTTCCTGAAATCAGATCCAAAGTTACTTTGAAGAATGTCCTATCTATTTCAACTTGGTCTCCTCTATGTTTTGCCTGCTTTACTTCTATTTTAGGCCAGTTTTTATGAACCTTTCACTTCTCCCAATTCCCTAAGCTCTTACTTTCTTACCTGTTAGAACTTGAGGAACTTGATAGCACCTTTGTACCAAGAACTAAGGTTCATGAATCATGCTTAAGGATTGCAGCTTATAAATTCATTTGTGTCTTCATTTTCTTTTTGATGACTTATTGTCAGCCTGTTCGGAGGGGTACAAATGGTGGTGTGACAAAGGCTGGACTTCTGGCAGCTGCTGCTGGGGGCAGTGTCATCGGATTGGCATTTGTTTTAGTTGGCTTCTTAACAGCTAAATGCACATTTGACGTAGCTCTAAAGCAGCTAATGGTGATACCACTATCTAGTCTGGCAGGACTTTGTGGAAGTGTTATAGATTCTCTGCTTGGAGCAACCTTGCAGTTCAGTGGATTTTGCAATGTTCGTAATAAGGTAACTTCTTGATAATCTTAAAATAATATATATTTTTTGTTACCGCTAGATTTCAGTTTTATCCATCAAAAGCATTTGAGTGAAATTAACAATTTCAGAGATTCAAATTACTAATTTATCCACTATTATTTCCGTGAATGTTATATCTACATAGCACCAGTCAACACCTTCTTGAAAGTAATGATCCTTCACAGTCGTCATTATCCACGAGTTTGGTTTGTTATTGAAAATTTGTGTTAGGTCTTCATGGAGGAGTATTTAGTTTTTCAGAATATGTAAAAATGTAACGAGGAGAATATGTGGGAAACTGAAGCAAAGCAGCTACTACTGCGTACACTTTTTGTAGCATATTGAAATTGAAAAATAACTGTGTTTATGATGCCTGAGAAATTGCAGACTGCAATGGGGTGCCCATTTCTGTGTTATGTATGTCCTATCAGATTACATTTTTAAATAAATGGATAAATATCTTCCACAATGTCCTAGAAGCCATTTTTCATGGATAAGGGGTTGTTAATAATTGATCAGATTGCCCTTTCTTCAATAATACACAATTTGGGTTAATTTTTCACAGTATCAACAGCTCTGTTTATGGAGATTTTTCACACTTTTTTTGCAGGTTGTTGGGAAACCAGGACCTACAGTAAAGAAGATTTCAGGTCTTAGCATTTTAGACAACAATGCTGTGAACCTTGTCTCAGTTTTGCTAACCTCTGTGCTGACTTCCATTGTTTGTTTGTGCATATTCTAAGATCCTCCATTTTCTTGTTCTGTCTGTCTCTGTCTGGAATGTGGCTGTTTTGAGGCTAGTTCCCATGTTCCAATTCGGAGAAGAGTTGTTCTTGGATAGCACAATGGAGAAAAAATGTTCTAGCTTCATTCACTTTCAATCATGCCCTATCTTTTATTTGGTAATTTAGATTGAGAAATTCTTAATAGCTTAAGGAATATAATTGTTGTATGTAGTGTATACTTGACAGTCTTCACAAGTATGATTTGTTGTATGATTATGTAGATAAGAAAAGATGGTTTTCTCAATTAAAGTTAAAAGAGAAAATATACCCCGAAACGCACCTACCAGGAAAAACACTCTTTCTGTAGGATTCCCATGACAAAGAGTTCACAATCATTCCACAAGTTACATCTGAAAAACCATAGATTAATCACAGCAACAACATTATTCAAATAAAACTTTACATAATTTTTGCAAACTTCATCATCCAGAAATGGAAGATGCAGCAGTAACAAGAACAACAAAATCCCACAAATGAAATTCATGAAAAAGGAAAGAAAGAAGTATAGTTTGCATCAAGGGCAGCAGCAACAGAAGCAGTCCAAGCAGCACTCACATGTCTCATAGCAACAGAAACAGCAACACACAGCGAAAACGCTGCATTTTTCAGTCAAAACTAAGAAGTCAGAAAGAATACATACATATGCTACATATAATAAACAAGTTCCAACACAAACAATTAGCATAGAATTTTGGTTTCTAGAAGTTTTTGGAAAAAGATGAGAAATTTGGGATAGTGAAAAAAGACAATACGAACCAAGCATAAAGGCAACCCTTTTCTTCATGGCGTCTTTGAACGTGTTCCTGGTAAGACATCTGTTGATATTGTGGTGGAATTGAGGAATACATTTTTTCTTTCTTTTCTTCTCTTGCCTTTCTGCAACTTCAAATCAAGAAAGAAGATGAATAAATAAATAAGGGTTTGATCATATATATATATATATATATATAGATATATATATTATTTGAGTGTAAGTAGAAAAATGGTTATCTGTGTGTTTTTTTCTTATCAGTGGTGGGACTTGGGAGGGGAGCGGTTGAAACTTTGATGGTACGGATGGGAAACTCTCATCACTTTTTTTTTTTTTTTTTTTTGGGGGAAACTCTCATCACTTCGCTATTAAGTTTCTCTAATTTAATAATAATTGGACGGTATACTTACCACAATTTAATTTTTTTTTTTTTGATAAATATTTAAATTGTATTTTTTAAACAACGAATATCACAATAATCAATATTGTAGAGAGCATCTTGGTGGGAAAATAATAGATCGGGAGTTATTACACAGAGTATTTTTTAAAAAACTTTTTAAATTAGAATTTTCACCTAATTTTAAAAATAATGTGATTTTGTCAAAATAGACCATAAATATTTTATTTTAAAAATTTTTTAAAAAATTACTTATAAATTTTAATATTTTAATAATTCAATTTATAAACAGTAGTTTTAAAAATTAATATATATAATTATAACTTATATATTTAAATTTTAAATTTTAAATCTTAAGGAACGGTGAACATCTAAAAACTCATGACCTAATGGTCTAAAGTCTCTCTCATCAAAAAAGGTTGAGGGTTCGAATCTCTCTTGACCATCGGTCTAGAAGTTTCTCTCTTACCTCCTAGCTTGTCAAGAGGTTAAGGGTTTAGACTTCACCCGAAATTCCACAGTTCAAGATACAGTCGCACTGTTGGGCCTTCCCGGGTGGATTAATTTGGACCAGAAGGGCATGGAATACCACCTCAAAATAAAAGTGAACATCTAAAAAATAATGTAGTGTATTTAAATTCCTATCTATCTTATTCACCCACATTTATCCATTTTCTTACATATACAAATTGTACTCCACTTCTTTACTTTTAACTCTTAGTTTCACCAGTTTCATATATATATATATATATATAATTTAGTAGAAGAAACACAACTACTTATAATCATTTAAAATTGATAGTGAATATCTAAATTTATCTTCATATTTCATATTTCCCATCAGTGTGTATCACAAGTAAGATTATGAAACATGTGACTATCTAGAAAAATAATGACTATTATTGATTGTAATGAATAAAATACAAAGACAAATAATACAAGTAACTAAACCAAGGAAGAAGCATCATTCATTACCAGTTCTAACAAATGGTCATTTCATATGGTTGGTGAAATCAACTGTTCTTGAAAGGACAAGTAACAGATTAATGGACAGCATAGATTCCTTAATTCAGATGTATGTTAAAACAGTAAAAAAACATTCATAATATTCATTCTTCTTTTCTTTTCCATGGTCACCATATTTATCAACTGTGATTAAGAATAGAATATTGCAGAAAAGTAAGTTGCAGAACAAAAGAAAAAATAAATAAATAAATAAGAACCATATACACAGCACTTGAACATTGTAAACATTACCAGCTGAAAAGATTTTTTTGTTCAATCAACAGAACAGAGCCAATGATGATCAGATCAGACAGATAAAACTAACTGTAATCTTTGTCTTCCTTCATCTTCTGGTTGCATCCCCAAAGAACAATTTTCTTTCCTTTTTCTTCACAATTTTTCCCAATCATTTGCTGTCCAAAAAGCAATCTGGAATGGAGAATAATGTATCTACTAATGATGAAGGGAGTAGACACAACATAGATTAAGCTCTGCCTATTTTTCCTTTTTGTTTTGATACCCTAAGAAAGAGCTACATAAAGAACACTCAAAAAAAACACTACCCTGATTCTGAAGAAAGATTGATTACTGATTACATGTCCCCGAAAAAATTCTTGCGAAGGGGAAAGGCGGGCAGCATAAGACAGACAGACAGACAGACACTTACTGATATGTAGTGCGTTTGTGAATTGGTACCAACATACGATGGTGGCAAAGTACAAGGATTGTGATTCAATCCAAAGGATTATCACTATGCCTCCAGAGCCGAAAAGAAGTCCACAACCAAGGAAGCAATATATCATCCACTAAAACGTAGACACAACCTTGTAACATCCTATACAATACACATCAGAATTAGAGTGCAATAGTAGTAGTTGTACCAATTTTATCTATCTTTTTATCCCGCATATATCCAGTAAAAAACATGGAACCAGGGACTTGCACAGCAATTAGCAGGTAACAACAGCACAAGTTGCAGATTCAATCACACCTGAAATGTTACTAGCTGAGGGTTGACAACTAGCAGCTGTTTCTAGCCGCTCCCAAGTCAATCTCCGCTTCTCAGCTGCCACGCTTGACTTTGAATTTTCCTCCTCGACCTTACTCTGGCAAGCAAGAGCCAGTTCTTCATCCATCTCTGAGAACACTTTTCTTACATTTTGTGTCAGGTTAAGAACTGCTTTATTCCAGTGGTTTCGGCTGTTCCATTCTAAAGCTGAGAAGATCAACGGCATTATCACATGCCTGTGTTGCATAACAAGATTAAGGATATGATCGTTGTTCCACAAGAAATGTGCTCTCTCAGCTACCTGAAAACACCATCAAACAAAAATAAACTCTCACTTAGACACAAACAAGAGTTCAACTTGACCATGTAACAACCTTTGTTTTACAGCAATTAGGAACTGAGGAAAAGATACCTGAAAATGGGAGCTGTTAAGGCAACATCCTATCCGTCGAAAAAGTGGAACCATGATCTTCTCAAACTCGGCCATGTTCATCATTTCCAAAAGCTCTTCCAACTCACTTAAGAACATCAATTCCTTCTGGCTATTAGTTACAGGCCAGTATTTCAGAAGCCCCTTGATGACAATACTAGCCAACTTTTGCTCCTTTTCGACAAACTGCACAACACAGTATGCTAACTGTTGATGATAAACACCCAATGATTTCGGCTTATGTAAAGGAATCAAAGCCCTGGACAAGAATATCTTGTGCTCCTCTTTCAGGGGTAAAGCAAAGCCGGTGATTATACTTCCGAACACTTCCAACAATTCGGCGATTCCATTATGCCGTTCAGTTTCAAAAACAAACCTGTAAAATATATTGCTCACAGCCTTTCTGATAAAAGGCCTGTGCATCATAAACTTCCCATACAGTCGATGTAGAATTGATTTCAAGCAATCTCGTTCCCTTGGATCCTCAGAATCAAACAGTTCAAGAATCTTCACTATGAAAGAATGATCAATGTATTTCTTGGCTAGCTTGGCATCAAGAGAGCTTTGGTTCAAGAACCGGAGGAAAAGGTCGTAAACAAGTTGCAAATGAGACCAAGCTGGATCAAACAAAGGTTCTTCATCTTCACTTTCACTGCGTGGAATATGAGAATGATACTTGGGAGGAAAGTCTCTGAACAGGTTAATAGCACACATTTTACAAACAGCAGAAATTGCTGAATCATTGAATTTTGCAGATCCTGATGCAATGAAATCACCGAGTTCCACTAATATCTGATGTTTAAGATCTTTTTCCGACGAATTCTTACTTGAATCAGTGAAATCATAGACCTCACAGCATAAATTCAACTTGCTCAAAAACAAGCTCTGTCTATCTGAATTTGAAACATCCTTAAAAGGCATGTGGGGTTCAACCAAGTCCCCTCCAGCTGCTATGCTAGCAGGAAAAATTGCCCAGGACTTCCTTTTCACCACATTAAGTCTGTTTGATATGACATTGCAAGTGCTGGTAAATGGGATCCTGTTCTCTGGGTTTGTTGTACTATTGCAAGGATCACTCCCAAGAGAATCTAATGTATCAGATTTTGCTGATTTCCGGGGGAGTTTAGCTAAAATTTGCTTAAGCATAGTAGCAGCTCCCCAATCTACAAGGATAACAACACAAAGACAATAAGAAAAGAAGAATAAAAGACCAGAGAATCTGGTGAAAAAAAAATAGTGAATAATGTAAAGAATCGAACAAGAACTTAGGATCTACAGGTGAACATACTAAAAAAACTGTATAGCAACAATACTTATGCATTTGCAAGCAGATATATTTAGGATAAAGTGTTCAGAAAACATTATGCCACTGACATTGTATTATTATTCACTCTTCTCTGAATTATGAACTAAGATATGCTTGTTTCCTAAACAGATTTGACTCATCAAATTTTACCTCAGGCTCTTTTTCTTCAACAAAGAAGGGCTAACAAAAATGAAAAATGGCAAACAAGAAATTGTGGAAAAGGAAGAGAAAATCCAAGATCAAGATCCATCCAACAAGATTCTTCGTATGCATCTGCAACTTCTTTGACACTTTTTAAATATTTAAATTACAGATCTGAGATAAGGACGGCAGCAAGATTCAACAACTCAGATCCCCTCCTCTCCCACCACAAAAGGTGAAAACTTTAATGAAGATGAAGAAACCCCAGATCATAAATTTGAAAAAGACCATAATCATTTCCTACTCCCAAAAGAAAAGAAGTAATCTTTTCGGCAGTTATCATACTACCAGTAGTAGAAATGTACGGGTTTGGTCAGATATATACTTCAAATCAACAACTTCAAAAGCCCCCTCATAACCTATCCTTCCAACCAATTAAAGGGGGGTAAACAAGAAAAAAAAATGCAATCTTGAGCTCTCAGCAAAACTTTTAAGCAATGTTAGATTGCAAGAAAAGGCATCACAAAAATTTAAAAAAAAAAATGAAAAATGAAAAAAAAAAATCTAGATGGAAGAAGAAGAAGAAGAAGAAGAAGAAGAAAGAGAAAAGAACCTGGGCCTTGTGGGTCTGTCAGAATTCTGGAAGAGCAAAGAAAGAATCGGAGATGGACTTAGAAATAGATTCTTCAGACAATTATAGTAGCTATGAAGAGAGAGATACTACTGGTAGTGGCCTTAGTGCTTCTACTGCTAACATGGAGGAAAAGAAAAAAGAAAAGAAAGCAGAAAATGGCAATCAAATGTTGATTTTCTCCATTACCCTTTTCTTTTTCTTTTAGCAGGAGCAGAGGCAGTAGAATTAGTGATAGTACAGGTACTGGGCATATGATCAAAGACATAATAATGGGTATGGAGGACCCATAACTGGGTACCAAGGAAACATTGTGTGTTTTTCAGTTTTTGGTTTGATTATAAGGTTCTTTTGTCTGCTTTCAACTTGTATTCATTTTTTTTCCAAGAAAGAAAGAAAGAAACTTTAAAAAACCAAAAAAAAAAAAAAATAAAATACTACTACTACTATTACTGGCAGTAGAAAGGGAAGGAAAGAAGGAGAAGAGAGAGAAACCCCTCGATTCATGTGCTTAGCATTAGGGGGTGGGATAGCCAGGCCGGCAATTTTCTCAGAAAATTTGCAGGCACTATTTTTTCATTGGTTTCTGTATTTACTGCTCCTCACACCTCACAGGCTTCTTGCTTTCAGGATTTTTCACCATTTCTGTAATCAAAGTTTTAAAAAAAAAAAAAAAGTTTCTTTCTTTTCTGTGAAACAGAGTCAACAGATCTGCAGCATTTAAGAACTCATTTATTTGAATATTCTTTTAATTAATCATTGTAACAGTCAAGTAGTTAGTACTATTAAACACTATCATTTTTCAAAATTTATGGTGATTATGGAATAATAATCTTAAAAACAAGATGAAGAATTTACATGTGAATTAATTATCTCAATTATCTGAAATTTTTATTAAAATTCATCTATCATTTTTTTAACAATAATAATAATTAGTCTGAAGATTTTCTTGATATCTCCAATAATTCAAACAATTCTTTATATAGTCCAATCCAGCTTGTATTGTACCATATTTCTTTCACCATTCCACCCTTTCATCCCTTTTCTTTTTCTGATATAATCAACAAATCTAAATTCTCCCTTTACACAATATGAAGAGGAATTTCGATTAAAGTTTTGATACAACTTTTAAATAATTATATATATTTAAATCAAGATAAATATATATGTAAAGTGCATAGTCAGGTGAAAAGATATATGTACAATTAGTTAGGTGAGGTCAAAATTTGCGGTAATTTTTCTTCTTTTTTTTGGGGGGGGGGGGTGTCAGATGAAATCGTGGGTATACACAAAATCTTCTGAAGCGTGTTTTCCTTTCCTTTGCACGTTCAGAGAAGAAAAAATGATATTTCTGACTTGAAATGTCAAGCAGTACAAAACTCTCCACAATTTTCCAGTGCCTGACTTCTTTTCCTTTTTTTTCTTTTTTTTTAACCTTGTTTCAAATTAGTCATGCCAGTAAAACCTAGTAAAATATCAAAAATAAAAATGGATTTTTTTTTAAATGGATGTAACGAATGAATCCTTCCACTAACTTTTTTTTTTTTTAAATTAGAATATTCATTAATAAAAAAAAAATATTACACATAAATAAATGAATAATCATCATTCATGGTAACAGAAATAATATTCAACCTAAAAAAGGTGGATATAATAACAAAACTTAACCTAAAAATAGGTGAGTCATAAACAACTAAAAAAATAATTGAAAAAACAATAAAACTACTTCCACTAACTTTGTTATAAGTAAAAGAAAATAATTCATCACAATAATAAAAGAGCTATTACTTTTCTTCTTCTTTTTTTTCTTTTTAAAAGAAAAAGAAAACTTTTATTTTATTTTATCTTTTTTTTTTTGCCTTAAAAGTCAAAATGGAAATTATTGTGTTTAAAAAAAAAATCCACAATGATGAAAATGTGTATATATATATATATCTTTTATCCAATTTTTTGAACTATTGTTATTATTATTATCCACTTGGAGATCTTCTAAGAAAAGAATCCCAAAATGAATAAGTGTAATTTAAGTTAATTTCTAATCAAATAAAATATTTTTACATTAGTATAAATATATGTAAAAATGTCAATCTCAAAGTGAGATTCAAATTCTCTATACTATTTTGTCTAATTTTATTTTTCAAAAAAAGATATTAAGATAAATAACTTAATTTAATAAAAACAAAAGGGCATATGTAATATATATATATATATATATTCATATTAATTAACTGTTGGAGTCAAAAAAGAAAAGCAATGATTTATGGCATGCTCTAAATTTAACAAAGGCATATTATTATTATTATTGTTATTATTAATTATGATT
Source organism: Cynanchum wilfordii (assembly GCA_025388415.1). Lineage (NCBI taxonomy): Eukaryota > Viridiplantae > Streptophyta > Magnoliopsida > Gentianales > Apocynaceae > Cynanchum > Cynanchum wilfordii. The sequence goes on along the minus strand of JAHSUH010004422.1, from coordinate 460,580 downwards.
AGTTGAACAGAAAACATAAGGTTAAAGGGGGGGGGGGGGGAAAGCATTCTATTTTTTTGGGTGGATACCTTTTCTTTTCTCCTTGTCTTTGGGACAGCTAAAAAAGCCTAAAAAAATGCCATTTTGTTAAATTGAAACTTTACCACCAAATATTTCCTTCCCTTTTTTCTTTTTTTTTCTAAAAAAAAAATTTGAGATATTTTTGTTTTTAATGCATCTGGATACTTCTAAAAGTTACTACTAACTAAAGTTACGCTTTTTTTATAGATATTTCATTTCCTATTATTAGTGTCCTTTTATTAATAAATTTAAATTAATAGTAAGTTTAGAATTATAATTCATTATTTCATTATTTTTAAAAAAAAAAATTTGATTTCTAAAACTTTATCTTGACACAATAAAAAAAATATGCATAAATAATTGATATTAGTTGTCATACAAGAATTACGTGTATGATAAGACCACACATTATAATTTACTAATACAATTCAAATCAAATTTATATTACTATATATATATATATATATATATATATATATATATATATTTTTTTTTTTTAAAAAAAAAAAAGAAGGGGTAAGGAAAAATGGATCAGCTTTGATGATGTGGTGGCCAAGTAGAGCTTTTGGTCAGGCAATTATTGGTCTGCCGATCAAATCAAAGAAGAAGAAAAAAAAAAAAAGACGGTAAGTATGAGGTCCGTGAGTGGGCAGAATTAGCAACACCGCGTTACTAAAAGGGTAAAATTAAAGTTTTTTTTTTGGAGGGGACACCTGTCTTTTTAATTACACGGGATACCCAACATTCAATTTTATTTTTTTTTCCTTCTAATTTATTATTATTTAATACATTCATTTATCTATATATTTTTTTAAAAAAAAATTTATTTTATATGACATTTCGTATCACATCATAATTATATAACTATTTATTTACCAATTGTTGGATGACATTTGTGAAGAATCAAAGGTTTCTTGACTCGTTTCAACTCACCCACAAATATTATAATTATAAGATTCAATTCAAGATTTTTCTGCAAAAAAAAAAAAAAAAAAAAAAAAAAACAAATAGTAATATATAGTTTCAAGTAGATTGGTTGACTACTAAAGTTTACAAATCACAGTTGACCTTCAAAATAGTAATTATTGTTGTGTCATGACTTCTTCTTTCTTCTTAATGTCATGACTTAGAAGAATAAGAAGAAATCAAGAGTTTGCGTACTGTTGACTTTGAGAGGGAAAACCTTTATTAAGTTAGAAGTAACATGAACTCAGGAAGAACCGTATCTGACATAATTGACAAAAAGAAAAAAGTCAAGTTTCTTATGGAGAAATATAAGTCAACTCTTCTACTTCGCTGCGACGTAAACGGACTGATGAACAGCAGTATAACTTGTAAGACATGAATGGATTTTTTCAATTTCTTACATTGTTTTTTCAGAATTTTAACCACAATGGGATAAACATTGTGAGAAATCTGAGTAACCATTCATTATGTGAATTGCAAAATTCACAGAGACACAAGAAAAGAAAATGGTATCTAATCCAAAAATGTGTATAAAGAAGAAGTCAAGCAAGATTGGCAAATTATTCTCACCCACTTTGCCTCCTCAAACATGTGGGGATTGCTCCAAAATAAGCAAGCAACCCCCCGCATGTGAGAGAAAACTCTCTCTCTACCATCCCTTATTTTCGGGCACCTCACTGCCACTTGGCAAATTATAATGAAATATATCGACAAAATTAGAATAATCATAACAATAATTCTGAAAATACCTCATCATTTATCAATTGTTAAAAAACATACACTAATCATTTCATTAAATTACTAAGTAAATAATACCAACAAATATATTTATCAAAAAAAAAAATACCAACAAATATATTGTTAGAAAACAAAATCACATTTCTGTCATTGTTGACGATTGATTGCAAGTGGGTTGAAGTTTCAACAATTAGCCTTCTTCCTTCATTATATTCAATTATTGCAATACAGTACAGGTGCCCATAAATATTGAAAAAACACCAAATACTAATATATATATATATATATATATACACATTTAGCCTTCGGCCGTATGTACTGCTCGCTGTTTCCAACACAATTTCAAAGTCATTACTACACCAAAAATTTATTTTGTTATTTAATTAATAATACTAGAAAGTAGAAACGAATAATGGATCACATGAAAGGTAGATGTACAAATACAGGGAGGACCACGTGCCTCCTGGCAATTAATTTCACTTTAAAACAATAATAATGAAAAAAAATAAAAATAAAAATGCCTTCAGAATAAGAATAAGCATTATTTTTGTCACATTCATGAATGCCATCCAGCTGGAACATTGGGAGCTAGAAATGAAGGTGAGGAGGGAAAGCAGATCTGATTAACTAGGTAATTACAATGCACTTATAAATCTTCCTATTTTCTCTTCAAGAGAGAAGAAAAAAATAAATAAATAAAAACCAAAAAAAAAAAAAAAAAAGGGCAAATCATAGGGATATATATATATATATATATATATATATATATATATATATATATATATTTAGAGAGAGAGAGAGAGAGAGAGAGAGAGCCAGAAAGAAAGAAAGAAACTTAGCGAGCACAAGGGATTCTACAAAGGAACTGTGACACACAGCAGCAAGCGGTGAAACGACTACGAATGCTAGTAAAAGAACCTGATGCTAGGTGCTTTCTGCAGGGAGCTCGTCAATGCTCCCTATCCTTTTCGCATATTTTGGCCTCCACTCAGTTCTTCCCTTGAGAATCTCACCTCCATTCTCAAGTCGAAGCAAGTGCTGGCACTCAACAAAACCATCATTAGCCAAGTTACCAACATTATTGCTCACAACAGAAGTGAGGGACTGCACCACACTGTCCCTCAGGCACTCCCTCCTGTACTCAACAGTCAATGCCACAAGCTCATGACTCTCCAACAATGAGACTGGCGCACTCTGCATATTCAAAATAGCATCTTTCCTTACTTTCCAATTGATCAAACACTGATGTGATACACAAAATGCAAACAAAGTTTTGTACTAAGACAAATAACAGATCAGGTTCTCGTCCTGAACAGGAAACAATTGATGCACACCTATCTCACTTACTAACCTCAAATATCCAATATTCACCAGATTTTTTTCACCTAATGACAAGATACCCCACACCAGCACTAAACTATAATTTGAATTCAATGATATTTCCAGTGCTCTTGAAAATGATTTTAATTTTTGAAGTTTATTTGCAAAAATTTAGATCAGAGACATCTAAAAAATCTTGAGAAGCAAATGTCTCGCAATATCAATCAATTAAATGGAATTTACCAAGAATGGTTTTTTTCCCAATAACAAGGTGGCCTCATAAAGGAGTAAGCATGACACTAGAAAAATGTTTACCTCAAGAATCCAGCCAACATATTTCACGTTATTCACATGTAGGTTCACATCCAAATCACTCCATTTTGGCTGGCAACAATTCAAAAAAATTATATAAGCCATACAGGACAAAATGCTAAAGAACATGAGAAGGATCCATCTGCAATAAATGACAAGCTCTTACAGTTAACCCAGAGCGGATATAGTCTGCTGATTTGTCATCAAGTTTTGGAAACTTCCTGCTATCTTCATCCATAACAGGAGGAGAATCCACAAAATAACTAGATATTTCTGCTCGAACCTCTTCCGGAATTTTAGCCAATCTCCTTGTCTCTTTATTCATCATCACCCATAAACTGTAATCAATTGAATCCAATAATATATCATAATTTTAATAAGGAAAGAAAAATATAAGATGATAAAATTATAAAACTTTTACAAAATCAGAATCCAAAAAACAATATAATAAATCCTTGCTCCTACCTAGAAGCTCTTGTTAATATATCTCCCGTTTGACTATCACGTATGGCCCAATCTCGACGCATTCCATTCTTCCCAGATGCTGCTACCCACGTGTCTACTTGAACAACATCACCCCTGCAAGAATGACGCCACAAACTCAAACTCTCTTTCCACTACAATTGATCCACATGTATGTATTCTAGACATAATATGAAGTGGTGAAGAAAGCTAAAAAAGATAGGTCATCATAGATGTAAGATGGTCCAGCAGGAAGAGAGAATAGTACAGAAGACATGTAATTGTAAATATTCAAATGGAGTTCCATTCCCAGAAAAAGCAGGCAGCAGAATGCAATATGAACATACATGTCATACAAAAATAAGTACAAGGGCATAACAAAGACCAAGAGGAAGGGGGAAAACAACAAGATTTACATAATAGGAACAACAAGCAAAGACATGAAAACCGATTATAACAGAATATCCATATTCTCAGGTCCCATAGAAGAGGAAAACCAATTGATATCCAATTGGATTGAAGAAAGGACCTCAGGTTACCTACAGAGTAGCATTATCCTTCATCTCAAAAGACAACTTAATTTTAACAAGAAGATAAAGAGGATAGATTACATCAATGAACTAAGCTAACGAACAAGCCTAAGCAACAGCAGCCATAACAATACATACACACCAATGTGCATGACAACACTTTACACAGGTGAATCATGAACCATTACGGAACAATCAAACAAAACAGTAACGTGATTTTTCAGTTACGCACAAGAGGCTTCAACTTACCAAGTAGGATAGCGGTCCACCAAAACCCGCATCTTAGACACAACCCAAATCAAATTCCGCTTGGACATCTCTGGAGTTGAACCAAAGCCACCATCAAGAAGCCCAGCAGTTTTTACATGGTTAAGAGCAGTTTCCTGCCAATACATCTCAAGCTTGTAATAAATGACAGCAAACACAAACCATACAAATAAACTCCTGGCACCACAATTACTTTTCTCTTGAAACGTAATAATATAATACTCCAAGAAAATAATTCTATTACCTGTAGGTGATTCATTAACGTTTCTATAGACGCAGTCCTATCAGCGCCTATTTCATAAGATCTGATACCGAAATTTTGACGGAAAACAAGGCCATCCTGCATGAACCTACCAATACCAAATGGATCCATGACAACATCTGGACGTTTTGGCTTCCAATCAAGCATCATCCACTGTTTCTCAGCAGCCAAGAAAATAGTAGTAATTGCAGCAAGGAGCATACTCCAATCAGGTAAGGTGTTGATGAAGGTTCTTGGTGGAGGGGATGAGACCACTTCATCATCAGTTTTACGGCCTTCCATGAAACCAACTTTAGTTCCATTGACCTTGGAAGGAGCATGTGCATTGGCTTTTACTTGCAGATTTCCAGAAGTGGTAGATTTTGACTTTAACCCGCGGGTATCCACACTTGTGGGTATACTTCCCCCAATTTTTCCAGATGATTTAGCACCTGACTCGGGTGATGGAGAAGCCACAGAAAAAAACGCAGAAGTGACAGCAGTAGCAACCATTTTCAAGGATCAAAACTACAAAAGAATTGTTTTTTTTTTATCTATAGATGCAAAACAGTTGTATCTGAATTGTCCACGAATTGAAATCGAAAAGGGTTTCACAAGGATAGTTCAAGGGCCAACAAGATGCTCCAGAACGTGACCTGTCCCCTGCACAGACAATCAATGAAATACAGATGAAAAAACGTGTATTCACAAACAATACCAAAAAAAGGGTACATGAAGCAATCAGATTTTATTTATGAGGACAAATATTTACATTTCAGATGTTAAAAGCAAAACAAAAAAGAGAGGAAAGAAAAAGTGTGTATGGCATTTATATACAAGCAGATAGATGGACAGAGGGAGAGGGAAGGAGACCAAATCGCTGCGTCTGTTACAGAACAAAAAACAAGCGAACTTCACATGTGCAATGCTCCGGTTAAATTACTGAAAACCAAATCAAAATAAATACGAGATATTTATGAAAATAAAACAATTATAAAAACGCGTTTCCATTTTTTTTATTTTTTTCCTGAGAAAATAATATCAAATCAATCAATAATGTTTTGTCAAAAAAAAAATCAATCAATAATGTATACAGCTCTCTCAGAGTCAAAATTTTAGGAGAAACAAAACCAAAATATACGAAAACGCTCTAGAACACGAAAGATATCAAGAAGAACAGATCTGAGCATTCAATATCAGAAAAACGGACCAGTGAATGCACCACATTACTACCAAACACCAAAAAGTAAAAAATTATCCTCAGTTCATCCTTCCTTTTCTTTTCCCTCTCGTATAACAGCACAACCCAACCGAGACCACACAGAAGCTTCCAGATCAACAAAATTGAATTCAAAAGAATACAAAAACATTTCAAAAAAAAGGAAAAACAAAAGAAGAAAATTACCTACCTTTTTTGAATTTCAAACTCCGAAGGCTAGCTCCAGTTACACAATGAGAAAAATAATAATAATCAATGTCAAAAAAAACCAAAACAAAACAAAACTTTAATATTACAGAGCCTCCATTTTTCTGATCTACAAACAGTAAATCCGTAGTCGAGGAGATTCTCGTGGATGTAGCAAAGCTAGCTAGGGTTAGCGAATTAAAGAATGGCTGGCGACACTATTTGGTAATTTCTATATATATATATATATATATTTTTCACCTTAATAGAAGATTTTGGAAAATCACTAAAATTCTTCTATTTTTAATAAAATTTGTAACGTTCTTTGAGAAAAAAGCAGTAGAATGTGGAAAGAGAGAGAAAATGGAAAAGGAAAGGGTCCAGCTGAATTTAAGTGGTAGAGATTTGGAGTCCAGCGATTCCATTTTATAGTATCCACCTGGCCTCCCGCCTCTCCTTTCGACTTTCTCGGTTATGTTAAAAATAATAATAATAATAATAATAAAATTACTATTATTATTAATCGTAAGTTGACGAATATTTTCCGGTCTAAAAAATATTTAAATTTAATTTTTAAAAAAGTTTAATATATAAATATATATATATATATATTCAATAATCATCAAATGCAATAAATTCCATGATGGCATAATTTTCAAATTTATTTCCATTTTTTTCTTCTTTTATGAAAAATAAATAAATAAATTATATACTTTTTTATAAATTTAATTTTTAAAAAAGTTTAATATATAAATATATATATATATATTCAATAATCATCAAATGCAATAAATTCCATGATGGCATAATTTTCAAATTTATTTCCATTTTTTTCTTCTTTTATGAAAAATAAATAAATAAATTATATACTTTTTTAATAAATTGGTTCAACTACAAAATCTGGCATTAATTTTTTTTTCTTTTTTATCAGAGAGAATTAATTTATAATAAGTTGATTTGCTTAACTATTTTCGTTCAAATTATTTATAAGGCTAATAATTAACAAGTGCATGAATGCTTTTTTACATGTAAGAAAGGGTACTGTGAAGCAAAAGTTTTTATTTATTATTATTAAGTAAAGATATTATATATATATATATATATATATAGTAATTAATAACAAAATATATTAATATTTACTATCATTTTTATTTTATTATTTTTCTACATTGTAAGTGAAGGCAATTGGTATTTAAGAGTATAAATAGTAGAGTTCATTAAATTCAAGTATTTAAACATATGGCAAAATTTTGTCACTTTATTTTAATATTATATATATAATTTCCACATCAAATATTAAAAGATATTATGAATATGTATCTATTAAAAAAAATTATATAAAAACTTGCAATTGTATTATTATAAAAAATAATGTTATAATATAAATATATAAATGACTATAATTTTATAAAAAGATATATTTGAGATATAATAATTAATTTCTAATCTGTTTCTAACCATTTATTTATACATTTTGTATATCAATTAATACATTTTTTGTACTATTTATTTTAACAAAAATAAAAAAGTCAAACTCATTTAATAGTCTTATACATATATAAACCCAGAGATCTCGAATTCAATATATAATAGAGTCAAAAAATTTTAACAGAAAAAAAAAATTTAAAGAAATTATTAGCATTTGTATAGAGTTATTATCCTTATTCTTATAATTTTTTGTTTAATCTTTTAAATTTTCTTATATCACCCACCAATTTCAATATATATATATATATATATATATATATATATATTATATATTATGAGGTAGTTCTGCTTGTTATTCATTTTATTTGTTTGGTATATAAACGTTGCTAGCATTATTATTATTTTGGTCAAACAAACTCATCCTCTTTTGTCTTTGTAGTTTGGCTTAATTCTGCACAGATAGCAGTTGGTAGTTACTAGTTTGGAATATCTTTAATGCATACATACACATTCACATATATATACATCTATATTTATTATTATATGACTTTTCAATTAATTCAGTTGTATTTTTAACTTTTTTATGTTTTTTTTTTTTCGCTTTTAGTGGGCTGTAAACAAAATTTCAGGCTTTTTAATTCATTTATTAAATATTATTATGCAGTCAATTTCTTGATAACCAAGAAAATTTCTGTTTCAATTCCAAAAAGAAAGAAAGAATATACATACATATATATATATATATATATATATATATATATATATTTATATTGCTCTGTTTCTTTGACTTGAGCCTCCAATCACTGTTACAATGAAAAGTAACCACTTTCTCTTCATGTTTTACTCATTAGTTGACACGTGTGCATTTATAATAGTCTACTGAAGAAATTATGGTCACAAAAAAATTGGTATTTTTTTTTTTTTATTTTTAAAATTATAAGTTGAATCTAAAAATAAATAATTGTTCATATTTTATAATTTTATAAAGAATTTAAAATAAATGAACAATAAAATGTAACTCACTTATTAATATTCTTATATATAATAAAAAATAGGGGGTCATATTATTTGTCATCCACTAACATAACGTGATCATATTATTTATTATTTATTTTATTTTATTTTAAAAAAAATTTTATTGGCTAAACGTCAATACTTCTAGAATTTTCAATTGTGACCATTAAAAATCAACACATTTTATTTATTTATAGATTCTCTTTATAATTAAAAAATTTAGACATTATTTAGAATATGGATATATTCTTTCTTATTTTACTTTTTTTTTTTTAATCATCAGAATATGGATATATTCATGTGAAAAAAATTACTTGTCGGGGGCAATTTAAAAGTATCATTACTTTTTTTAAACACCGCATTAAATGCCTTTTTTTTTCTTTCTTTCTTTTACCCTCAACTTCACGCTTTATTATTTACCAAAAAAAAAAAAAAAAAAAAACTTCACGCTTTATTATTCACATCAAATATTATTCTATTTCAAGCACTTTTTTATTATTATTATTATTACATTTTTATAAGTTAAAGTATTTTACTAATACTTATTAAATTTTAAAATTTAAGTTTAACATTTGAAGTGATTTTCGTTCACATGTCGTTCTTCAAGTTTAAAAAAATTTCCACTACATGCTCATTACCCTTTATAAAAATTGATTTATTTTTTTAAAATAATGGACAAAAATGTTCACGCCTAAAATGGTAAAAAATAGTTAACTAAAGGTCAAAAATATAATCTAACGGGTAAAAATTAACATATGAGCATCTAATAATCTAATAGGAATTTTTAAAACTTGGAAGATGATCTGTCAACCGTAAAAGGCAGTACTAATTCAAGATTTGGCGGGTAAACTAATTTCCTATATATTTTCTACATGAAATTTTGACGTTTTGTATGCAAAAACGCCGTTAATAAAACTAGTCTTGCACGTTTCTTAAATTGCGCCATTTTCTCAGATTCTTACAGAAGGTTCCAAATCAGAAGCATCAATGGCATTCTCGATAATGTTTCGTCCTTTAAGAATATTCCAGTAATTTCACAAAAGAATGGTCATTGTTAAAATTAAATAATCCACATAAGACCTCTTTTTCTCCAGCTGGCTCCCCGTTTTTTGTGACTTAACCTTTTGTGCTAAGGGTGGTAAAGAAATATTAATCAAATCTGTGCTCCAAGCTATTCCAAGTTATGCTATGTCGGTTTTCAAATTACCAAAGACATTATGTTATGAAATACATTCTCTCTTAAGGAGATTTTGGTGGGCAACCAATGAGGAGGGTAAGGGAATGGCATGGGTGTCATGGGACAAACTTTGTCTACCAAAATCTCGAGGTGGGTTAGGTTTCAAAAATTTGCACTTGTTTAACCAGGCTTTGTTGGCTAAACAAGGGTGGCGCCTACTTCTCTATCCAGATTCCCTACTTGCTAAGGTACTCAAAGCCAAATATTTTAGCAATTTTGATTTTCTGCACGCCAAGCTTGGGAATTGTCCTTCTTACTCTTGGAGATCAATCTTATTTGGAAGAGAGTTGTTAATGAAGGGCTTGAGATGGCGAGTTGGTAATGGTAGATCTGTGCGGGTTTTTCATGACCCTTGGCTTCCGGCTCAATCTAGTTTTCTACCAATTACCCCTCTATGTTTTCTCGGGGAATTGGTAACGGTGGATAACCTTATTCGGGATGGTAAATGGAGACTTAATCGTTGAATGCCCTGCTCAGAGCGAGAGATCGGGATTTAATTCTTAATATCCCATTACCGGAAGCGGGTGGAGATGATCAATTGATGTGGCATTATACTCCTAGAGGACACTACACTGTCTCTTCCGGATCCAGGGTAGCTATCGAAACGAATATTGGTTCTTTGCCTAGTAGTTCCACGATATCGAATGATTGGGCTGCGATTTGGAACAGTCAAGTTCCCCAACGTATTAAAGTGTTTGCTTGGCAATTGTGCCATAATTCCATTGCAACCTTAGGTCTGGTTAGGCGAGGTATTAAAACGCTGCGCGATTGCCCGCATTGCCATACATACTTTTGAGGATGATCTCCATCTCTTCTTTCATGGCAGTACTAATTCAAGATTTGGCGGGTAAAACTTAACTTCCTATCTCATGTTCTACTTCTTGGTTGCATGCTTTTCGATTGCTCGCGATAGATCAAAGGGTGATGACCTTTTGTTACGATTATTTTGTGTATGCATATGAAAACGCCGTTAATAAAACTAGTCTTGCACGTTTCTTAAATTGCGCCATTTTCTCAGATTCTTACAGAAGGTTCCAAATCAGAAGCATCAATGGCATTCTCGATAATGTTTCGTCCTTTAAGAATATTCCAGTAATTTCACAAAAGAATGGTCATTGTTAAAATTAAATAATCCACATAAGACCTCTTTTTCTCCAGCTGGCTCCCCGTTTTTTGTGACTTAACCTTTTGTTATTGCCACGTGCTGCTTGACTTGCTTTTTTTTTTTTTTTTTGAAACTTTTTATGTAAAATAATAAAAATAATAAATAAATAAATAAATATAGTAAACAAATCATTTAAAATTAAAATATTTTAAAATTTTAAACTCTCAAGGAAAAATTAACTACAATTAATATAATATTATGAATTAAATTTTTATATCACTCACTTATAATGCATTTAAAAATTGTGATATAAATTTAAATATATATTAAAACGAATACAAAATATATATGTGTAAATATTTAATTGGAATAGTTTGGTTTACCTTCCAAAATAAAGGGAACAGAAATGATTGCCTTTATAATAGTAATAAAACCTTACTTCTATTCTTTTTTTCTTTTTTTTTTTATAGTAATAAAACCTTACTTTGAGGAAAGGGACAGTGATCGATTATGGCAAGACAATTTACCAAATCCCATTCCTCGTGAATGCGTTCTTTCCGGTATATATATTTTTTTATATAGCAGCCTTACTCATGTTCGGACTATGGGTCTGACAGACCCTATAATCAATTAATTATTATTATATTCAGTGTATTAAAAGGAATATTTTAATTTGACTATATATATTTAGACTCATTTTTATATACTATTATGCATTCACTTATTATTTCGATGTGAAACGGGTATCACAGAAAGTATAAGAATAAAAATAAATTTTTTTTTTTGTAAAAGATGTTATTATTAGGGTTGATATGCATCTTAATCATATCTTATCGATATATGTTTAAGTTATAAATGCGTATTAACTTAAATTGTGTGATTATGAATTTCTCACTTTATCTTCAAATTTTGTTTGGAAATATTTACGTATTGCCACGTTTTATATGCTGATTGGTTGAAGGTTGTTGATATTTTGGATTTCAACTTCCTTTTTGGTTCACTAAATTATTAAACAACTAACTACAAAATGTATAGTTATGTTATATTACGCTTTCCTACCATCATATTCTCTTATGTATATTATTCATGATTTTATATGAGGTTTTAACCGCGAGAGGTAACATGGTGTTGCTTACTCATTATTTATGGAAACATAGTATATTTTGTGGTTAATTATTACTGTTGACAATAAATACTCTTAATTAGAAAATATTGAAATACTTTTTATTTTTATATAGTGAGATATTTTTAATGTCATCGAGCTTAAAATAAAATAAAAAAAAAGAGAGAGAGTATTTTAAGATGATGATGACCTTTTAATAGTAATACATTTATTATATGCTTAAGCATTTTAGATATGTATTTTGGAAAGTTGATTGTCCACCACAACAATTATTTTCGTGGTGGAGATAAAGCTACGAGCTCACCACGTTGATCAAGTTTCAATTTCAGAATTTAAGTAAATGGTCCATAAATAGAGCTACATAATAAAGCTAAACCCCAACACTCACACAAAAAAAGCAAATAAAAGTTTACTATTATTATAATACTTGTAAAAAATATAAAAGAAATGACGCATGGTAATCTAATAGCTCGTAACTCTCCTTTCCTAAAAATGTATTTATTATATTATTCTCGTCAAGTGAATAATATTAAATTTAATTTAAATTAGAGATAGTGTTTTTATATAGTTGTAAATAATGTGAGTGACACGTAAGCATGAAAGTATAGAGTGGTGAGAATGTCTCTGTATCTTGGCTATCTATCAAGATAAGTTTGGAACAGAAATTTACTTTGTCTAGACTTGATTCTAAAGTTAGTAATGAATATGGATGAAGTTCAGAGAATATTCGGATTAATCACTAAATATTTCCAAATATAGTATGCAGTAAGAGAATTTGAGAGAGTGTATTTACGCTTGTGTGCTAAAAGAGTTTTGACTTTTATTTTGTTGTTTGTCCGAGAGCGATGTTTCTTAATTATGTTCAATATTAATTTGGTTGTTATGATTAGACCAGTCAAAGAGTGTTAGGTTTATCTAACTTTGATGTCTTGGTAGTTATACACCCTTCTATTGTACTATAGTTTAACACATTTATTGACGACATTAATTGATAGTAGGACTTAAATATGAGACCATTAAAAATGCATGAGGGACTTTACTCACAATAAATTGTACTGGGACCACACTAATATCAATATCTTGAAATATCAAAGTATCTTTTCGGTTTCAACTCCCATGATGACAAGTATTACAAGAGAGCTTTACTCCACATACCAGATAAGGAGATCGATTCACTAAGTTTACCCAAACTTCAATCTTTTTAACTTTGTATTGTATTACAACCTATGTGTTGTAATCTTGAATATGATAATTTTTATTTTAAAATCCATCTCATCACCTAATTTGGAATATTTAAATTAAAAAAAGAAATGATATAAAAATGTCTGACCACATAAAGATTATTACAATACATAAAACTATCAAAATTTTGAATTTTGTGAAAGTATGTCTTTTACACGTAAAACATGTTGGAATAATTTGTCATTCTTAGGTAAGTGGAAACAAAAAACTACCCGCCATCCTAATCATAACATTACTAGTAGTAAATAGTGATGAAAAATATGTGAAACACGGTGCCATTCATTCCTCCTTTTGTGATATGGTCACTTATTATCACTCATGACTTTATTTTCAGGAATAATATATATATACATTATTATTGTCACAATTCATACTTTTAACCATCCTTATTACCTTATTTCACCATCAATCGTTCGTGTATTATAATTGCGATACATAAGAATATGATATGTAATATAAGTGTAGATAAATAATTGAAATTTTATGAATTTTGGATATTATTTAATTAATTATGAAGATAAATAAAATAAAAATATGTGACAAAGGCGACAACATTAACTAATGAAATAGAAAAGAATGTATCTACTACATTATCCTCTTTTGGTCAACTCTTTATCTATAAGTAAAAGACAAGAAATACATTCGGATGTAGTGGATCGGAGAAGAAAAGAAACTCCTTTGATCCCCTAGCTAGAGGTTGTCAATAGTTTTAGAAGCAGCGAACCTCTGGTGCATCGTCCCTTTGAATACAAATGGATCGAGATTAAATCCAAAAAGTCCCTGAATTCATGACGAAAAGAATTGATGAAGATATACAAAGATTGAATTTTGATTATTTATTTTGCAGAATAATCAAAAATTTATTGTTTACAATAAATATGAGTTTAAATATTCATTATTAACTCGAGATATTTTTTTAATTCAACAAAAATTGTATCAAATAATTGATTATAGAGTTTGCTCTCAAATCTACTATCATAACTTAGATTATAAATCCCATTATATCTTTTACACGTTGGATTTTGAAGGGTTATTTTCCCAAAAATGAAAAGAACAAATATATATATATATATATATATAATACGTGTATGTATACATTTTAAATGAGAAAAAGAAAAAGGTGTGAAATTGAAAAGTTTGTTGGAGGGAGAGTTGTTCAACTGCTTGACGGTGAATGAAAACAAGGGCTGACAAGTCATTTCAACAGAGACACGAATGAAACTGAGTCATCAGTGACAGAAGAGAGGATAAATCCAAAACCTCATTTTGAATTTTTGGCTTTTATTTTTCTTTTCTTACCCCTAGCTACAAAAATCATTTTTAGTAAATTACTTTTCTCTTTTTATTATTTCTTGTCTTTTTCAACACAATTATGTATATATATATAAATTATATAATATTAGGTTTTTTTTTCTTAAGCATCCGATATTCAAACCCACACGGACCGACTAATTCAGATTTGGTCAGGGAGGAACTCGTATAGTCCACTCTTACTCGAGGGTGAGAGCCTGACTCAGAACTTTTTAACGTGACGCTAACCACCTCAGGGGATTCGAACCCTCGATCATCCGCCCCGAGGAGAAGTTTTAGGAGTTCGCTTACCAACTCTCGCAAGCTGCTGAGTTTATATAATATTAGTTATCTTAATTTCTTTTCCTGGCTTATTATAGAAGGGCATCATCCAAATTAATTCAGAATTTTAGACAAAATTTTATTGTGTTTCAAACTTATGACCGTAGAAGTCATAAGTAAATCAACTAAATTACGCATTTTTAATAAAAAAATCGTAAGTTTAAAATGCAAAAAATATTTTAAAAAAAGAAAAAAAAGAGGAAATACTTTGAACTTTAAGTAGAAATGGAGGGTAGGTAATGGTTTGTTGAGCTACGAGTGCTACCAGAACTATCGAAACTTTAAAATGCTGCACGGATTATATCCCATTCATCCAAATTTATTGTAGCGTGCCGACATTAAATATTAAATCACTGACTTGGATGAAGAAGGATAGTGATTCCATCGGTTTTTTTTTTTTTTTTTTTAGACCATATGGTATCCGAAGTCATCAATTCTGACTAATATAGATTCAGTTCGGGTTACACTTGCAGAGTCTAACTCTTATAGAAAGGTCTCACCCCGACTCTAAATGGCGCTCACAGCGAGTGTCGAACCCTCGACCTCTTGCAGCATTCACAATACGTTTTCTCATTGTGTCAAACTAAGGGCTTGATTCCATCCGTTTTTGACAACTAGGAAAAAACTTCTATTTCACTTTCTTTTTCAACAAAATATATATAGTAATTTCATTTACAACATTAAGTAGTCATAAGTTTAATTACATTAGACATAAAAAAGCTTAAAAAAAACTCGAATCTTGAATATTTAAAGATAAGTATGTTACACTTGTAATTTATATATATATATATATATATATATATATATAATATATACATATATAACCCTAAAATTAACCTATAGAGTTAAAAGTCTTAACATTAACTAACATTCCCTTTATATATCATCTAAATACTATATGTCTATAATGTCTTCTTAATTTTTAAAATTTACTTTTTTTTTTTGGGTCAAAGCATTATGTATGATTTGCTATCTCAGTGAAATATCAAACCCATTTAAGAGTTTTTTTTTTTTGGATCACTATTCTTTGTATCATTGTTTTAATAATTAAAACTTATTTAGAAAAGTCCATTTACACTCCAAAGAAAAATTATTCATAAGTTATTGACTAACACTAACAAAATAATAATAATAAAAGAAGTTACCTATAAATATTTATGCTTTTATATAGATGATAACATGCAATGAGAAAATGACACTTTCATTACTTGGTAAAATGTTATTTTATGAAAAAACGTATTATAAATAATATAATGACGGTAACAAATTTACTCTTCGAAAAACGTAGTATAATATTATTGAGGCAAATTTGACTTATATATATATATATATATATATATATATATATGCACAATAAAGGTTGAAGGAAAACAAGACTTTGTCTCGATGGAAGACAAGACATTCATTTGGATAAAATCTCACAGTCCCACATTGGAAACATAACTTATTCTATTGGATAACTAAATTTTATAAAAAAGTCCGACATCTTCATATTTATGATTAGTAGAATATTTATTTTTTTCCCTGAAAATAAAAAAAAAAAGACAAATTTTAAATTATATAGACAACTTTTCCATTCAAGAGAATTATTTATTTAGCTACATCAATTTACAAATTTGTATGTATAAATAAAGAAAAAAGTAATGTAGTAAATTCTTAGATTACAATACCTAATTAGAAACATTTTTCTTTTTATATATATATATATATATATATATATATATATAAAACATAAAAAGGAAGAAGAAGAATATTCTTCCCTAGTACATTGAATAAATTAATACTTATAATTACTTGCCTTTGAAAAGGGAAGCAAATGCACATACCTAAATCAAAATTATATAATGACTTCATTAAACTACTTAGTACTTTTGTACTATTACTATTATTTCAATTATATATACATACATATATTTATATTTTAATATCGACGATATTCACATTTATTAGTAAAATAAGTTGACTTTCTCACATATATATATATATATATTGTAAAGCTATTCCATAATACATATTTTCTTGATTTGTGTTTAGGTTTATTTTCAAATGGACTCAGAAATAAAATAAAATAAAATATTTCCTTCCACATTCTTCTTCTTGTTCTTTCTTCTTCACCACGTGACAGAAAAAATGCAGCAATTTCCTTTACGTTATTAAAGGAACTATAAATGAAAAGGACAAGACAAATTGGATTATTATTATTATTTTTTGAATAAAAATAAAAAATAAAAATCTTGTTTTTTCAGTTTAATTTTATATATTTCGATTAGGACAAGTTAACAACAGTATCGGTGGATGGTATTAATTGTTTTTAATGATTAGTAGTGTTATTAGGTACCTTGTTTCGCATTCATTTTGCTGTCAAATTAGCTTCTTTTTAAGTTTTTAAATTTTTATTTTTTATTACTTTGGGAAAACATCGACTCTTACATTACGTTCATAATAAATGTCAAACTTTTAACATGATATAATTTTACAATGTGTTTTTTTATTGTGTCAAGTCGGAGAGTAGTTTTAGATTCGTTTTGACGTACTTTCAAAAACATAACATGATTGAAATATTTTCCAATTTTCTTGATCTATTTAGTGAATATATATATATATTCCATTAACATTCAAGAAGTTATATATATATGAGATTATAAATTTGACACTTACTAATATATTGGTATGACCCCACTTGGGGCGCCCGGTATCCCCACCTTCAGTGAGACTAATCCGGACTCGGCCTACGGAGCGCTCGCAGAGTTCAACTCTTACTCGAGGGTAGGGCCCGACCCGGAGCTTTTTAACGTGGCGCTAACCACCCCAGGGGGAAATCGAACCCTCGATCATCCGCCCTGGAGGAAGCATTAGGAGTCTGCTTAGACCAACTCCCCCAAGCTGATGGGTTCACTTACTAATATATTTATACGTTTGTAGTTTTAGGTATTCTTAGTTTTATATATATATATAAAGAACTATATGAGTCAAAAAGGCGTACCTCAGTTGGTTATATATATATATATTTATAACATGAGAGATCGTGAATTCAAGACATGATAGAAGTTATAATTTTTTTTTTTTTTAAAAAAAAAAAAAAAAACTATACGAAAATATAAATTTATGGGCTACTTGAAATTGAAGAAGCCCAAATGGGCCTCCTTTGCTCTTTGATCATGATCAGTTCTTTTGGTGAGAATCAGAACCGAAATTCAAATCTTATTTGGGTTAGCTTTTTATTATTATTATTATTTATTTATGGTTCTTAAGAATATCTTTTTACTTCAAAAAAAAAAATGAAAAAGGGGAAATATTTTTTTAAAAAATATATAACAAGGAAAATTTAAAATAATAATATTTAAATTATTCTAATAATAAAATTATTTTCATCTACATATTAATTTTTATAATAAAAATCTGTTCAAATAAAAATTTAAAAATTTTTTTTTCAAATATATATATATATATATATATATATATATATATATATATATATATATATATATTCAGCATTTCTTATTTTGAGTTTTAGTTTAATTTTTTTTTTTTTCGACCACAAGTTTTTTATTCATCGTTTTTCACGATTAGGAAGAGTTGGTACGTCCAACTTTTATCGAGCCCAAATTTTGATTGTGACTTTATAAAAAAGACACTTTTTTTTGACATTTTTCATAAATTATTTTATATACCTTAATATTACTTTATATAGAATTTTAACTTTATAGTTATTACCTAATATTTTATTAACGAATTTTTTCATATAAACTTAATAAAAACTAATTACTTTAATTTTATTATCTCTTTTATTTGTATTAATATATTATTTTAACAATTTCTTAATAGAACCATTTAACATATTAAATAATAAATAATTTCCCAAGCAAATGTTTACTATAGTTTTAAAAAACTTCAAAATTAACCCAACAGTTTGGAGGAGTTGATAAACGGACTCCTAAAACTTTTCCTCGGGGCGGATGGTCGAGGGTTCGAATCCCCTGAGGTGGTTATCCTCACCCTTGAGTAAGAGTTGGACTCTCTGATTAGTCAACCCGTGTGAGTTCGGATTCTAATGTAAATATTACATATAGTTTTTGTAAGTAATGGCGTGTTTTTTTTTTTAATTTATTTCGTAGTCCAAATTTTTTATGTGTGACAAATCTTTTAATCGCCTTATTTCACTTTTATTAAAAATATGTTTCATTTGAGTTCATTCATTTATTAAACCAAATTTAAATAATTTTTTTAAACTCGATTAATTTTCGAGCCTACTCGAATACTATTTACTAACATAATTGATCGTTCGAGAACAAATTATAATTATATATTTTTATTATTTTTAAATTTTTATTTTTATTTTTTAAATTTTTTGAATAATCTAAATTTAAATTTGAGTTCGAATTTGAGTTTGAATAAACTTGAAAGTTAATCAAACTTGAATTTGAGTTATACGAATAAATAATTAAATGAAATCTAACAAAAATTTTTGGTACCAAAAACATTAAATAACAAGTTTAGTATTCAAAAATTAAACAAATCGGACATTCAAATTTCGATTTGACTCTGACTCATCTATAGAGCTAATAGGAAGATAAAACAAAATGATTGTGAAGAATATATATATATAAAAATATAAGATATCACGTGCCAGTCAGGTGCAAAGGAGTAAGATATTGCCGGCGACATCCACGTATATTTTCCGTCCTGACAAAACTCATCCACCAAACATTGGCAGACACGAACTGAGTCATTTTGTCCCAGATTTTTTCTCAAACCTGTCTTTGGAATAATCGCTTTATTTATTTTTTTCCAAAATAATAAAAAATAATATATTGATTTTTAATTTTTTTTTTTTTTTTGATCTCAAAAAAAAAAAAAAAAAAAAAATTTATCGATTGCTCTCTTCAACCCTTTTCCCTCTCCTCTCCTTCTCCGAACACCCATACTAATCACACACAGAACTCATCCACACATTTGCATTTCTTTCTAGTTTCTACTAAACAATTATTATTTTTTCAATTTAAATTTTCGTTACCCTTGCTATTATTTTATTTTAATTTTATATGATTTCTTAAAATATGTTTATGTTTTAATGTTTCTGTGTGTCCGTCCACAAACGAGTCGGTAAAGCAGAAGTTCTTGATTGATTCATTGCTTGACCTTCGTTCGTCATCGGGGAAGGAGTAATTTATTATACAGAGGGGAGCCGATCAATTTTCACCTCTTCTTTGCTGGTAAAGTATCATTTTTTTTTTCCTTATCTGATTATTTTCGTCAATTTTTTGAATTGGGTACTGGGGATGTTTTCTTCTTCTTGTTATTTCTTTTAGTTGGAAAAATTTGGGATTTGGGTTTTCATTTATTGTTATTTTTTGGGTGTTTTATCTGTTTTATATATTATATGAGAAATTTTGGGGAAAAGGGAGGTTTCTGAATGTAGATTATTACGGTATCCTTTTTTTTTTAAAGCTGGTTTTTCTTTTAATGTAAAATATGTATTTCGACTTAATATATATGAATTTGTTTTGTTTATCGGAGAGTTAACATTCATATAGGGTTTCGACAAAGTAGAAGATTGATTCAATTTTGTATTCTAATATACTTCAATTCAAAAGTTGGTATGTTTTTTTTTGTTCTTCAATGATATATGTCTTTGTAATTTTTAAGTTGAACAAAACAAAGATTTTTTAATTGGTTATTAGTTGAGTAAGGGATGAACTCATGTTAGCTTGTTCCCATATGTTTGATTGTGCTAGATTTGAGATTAGGTTGAAGTTAAGGGATTTCTTTAGGAGCTTGGTTGTTCTATAAAAATATGATATTCTTTTCTTCATATTTAAGCTATTGCCTCTTTGGAGCTTGTCTGTATGATAGGCAACTTGTCTTTTGTTTTCCTCGAAATGAGTTATTATGTTTTAGCAGGCACTATCTTGTTTGATGGTTCACATTTTTCTTTAATATCAATGGTTATTCATATTGCATGGAGAAAGGCAGAAGATTTATGCGATCACACATGAGTGACATTTCTAATGTAATTGCCAAATGGAAGTAGTTTTTATTATTTTTACTGCATTTTTCTGTTTTTCTTTCCTTTCTTCCTTTGGCAGTTATTTTCACATGTGTACTGAATATTTTTCTCAGGCATGGAGAATTTGTTTCAGTTGTTACTAATCATTCAATAAAACATAGAGATACAAATATGCTGATGCAGGCTCGGGAAAACCTGAAGAAGGCAGTGCTATAAATAACTAAAGGCATTTGGAACTTTTGGTGGACTGAATGGCTGTTATCTCTCAAGAGTCAAGTCAAGAGAACTCTACTGATAGGTTCCCTTTGCTCATGGAGCAGACTGAACTTCATGGAAGTAATGACCATGTTATTGATGTGGAGGATCGGGTCGGTGATCAACCTTCCTCTAGTTCATCTAATAATCATTCTGCACGAGGCTCAGATGTTCACGAAAATGGGCAATCAAATGGCGCTCATGTACCCGAAACTGCATCTCACTCTTCTTCATCTAATGGTTCAAACTTTAGAAGCTCTTCGTTATCAAGGAGAAGTGAAGGTTTTGGTAGGCGTTGGAGCCCATTTAACACAGTGTTTTGGATTTCTATTGAGTTGGCATTCACTGTAGGCGAAATTATAGCAGCACTTGTTGTTTTATACATATCAAGACATGAAAACCCACAAACACCCTTGTTTGTTTGGGTAGTGGGCTATGCAGCTGGTTCTGCTTTGAGTCTTCCTGTATACTATTGGCGGTATCTTCACAGCAATCGAATCATAGATCAAAGGGCAGCCCACTTACATCAAAGTTCACCACATACTCCTGTCTCTGAGCCTAATTCTTACATCACTATCTCACTTACTCGGTCCTCCGATGAGGAAGACAGTCGCGATACACCTACTGGTGCTTGGAATGGTCAGAATATCCAACCTGCACATGCTAGGTAAATACTTCCTTGGTTCTTTTTATCTTGTATTGATACTGGTTTTTAAATGCCAAGTTTGTCCAAATTGCTTGTCTTTCAAATGTTTCAATTTCATTGTTCTTTTCTTCATTCTTTTTTAATTGTTCAAATTGAAATGCAAATGGAAGTTACCCATGGAGAACAGTGGATGGGGTGTTGGTTGAGGTCCATTCTTGAGATCCTCTTATATGATGTGGCTTTTTCAATATCAATGGGTTTAATCAAGTGTGTATGCATATCATACGTGAATCGGTCTGCTTCTGGAATGTACTGTGTTAGGAAATAAAGTTGGGAATTAGCTCAAAATTTGAGGGTGAATCGAAGGGGCTATCAAGAATTGATTTAACATTCTTTCCCAAATAAGACCCAGCATTTTAACCCATTCCTGAAGAATAAGTTATGATTCTTTTGGTTTGGTGCATAGATGTGTAGTTTGTACATTTCCAGATTTTTTTTTTTGTTTGTTAAATAAAACAATTTCTGAAATAACCTTATGAATGATCCAGTTCAATTTTTCAGTTCTTTTATAACCCATGTATGGATAGTTTAACAATTTTATAAATCTATCCTTATAAAAAATGTGTCTGTGTGTGTGTATGTGAGAGAGATAGAGCTGAAAGAATTTTGTGTAAGGAACTTACCTTTAACGTTGTATGAATGCCTATTTATCTTGATTATGGAAAAACTAAATGTGCTAGACTTCCCTTTAACTGATCTCCGTATCCTTTAAACCTAGATCTTAGCATGTCTCCAAATGCATTTTGTAAGGTGGTTTTTTAAATTTTTTTATTATTATTTTTTATAATCATGTCAGGATTGGTGCACTTTTGGAACACTTCAAGATGGCCTTGGATTGTTTTTTCGCTGTTTGGTTTGTAGTCGGTAATGTTTGGATATTTGGAGGGCATTCATCTTCTTCTGATGCTCCAAATTTGTACAGGTATGTATATTGTGCTGTTCTCTAACTATCCATTATGTATTTCCTTCTAGTTCTTATGTGTTCCTTCAATCTCCTGTAGGTTATGTATAGTATTTTTAACAATCAGTTGTATTGGGTATGCCATGCCTTTCATTTTGTGCGCAATGATATGCTGCTGCCTGCCATGTATTATATCTATTCTTGGTGTTCGTGAGGATATGAATGGGGTGAGAGGAGCCAGTGAGGAATCCATAAACTCCCTGCCAATTCACAAGTTTAAGGTAAGGATGGATCAGTGCAGCAGCAATAGTGACAGTCCTGTGGTCGAGGAAGGTGGATTTATAGCTGCAGGAACAGAAAAGGAGCGGGCCATCTCAGGGGAAGATGCTGTAAGTCTAGATTGTGATCTCAAAACTCCATAGAATTTTTTCCAAAGTTATTAATACAACAAAATCTTGTTGTCTCTGACACATAATTGATATGCATATATAAGCACTCCATAGTTGATTAACATCATGTGTGGATAAGATTAACAATTATGTTGTGAAACTGGGACAGGTTTGTTGCATTTGCCTGACAAAGTACGAGGAGGATGATGAATTGAGAGAATTGCCTTGTTCTCATTTCTTCCATACCGAATGTGTGGATAAGTGGCTCAAGATAAACGCATCTTGTCCCCTCTGTAAATCTGAAATTGGCAGTGGCGAGAATTCGCCTGCATCAGTAGAATCCAGTCAGCAAGCACAAGACGCAAGAATCACAGGTAATCAAGGTAATGATAGCTAGCAGTTGCCCTTCAAGGGAGAGAATCACATCAAATATATAGCTGCATCTTCTTTTGTATTTTGTGAGTTAAAGAACCTGGATTTGCAGTTGAGTTCCTCAAGAATCTTTTGTGTAGGCTCTTCTGACAAACAGAATGTTAAGACATAATCATGTAATATCCTCCAGACATCACGATTTTTTTTTTGGATATAAAGAAAAAACCATTTACAAGTTCCCAAATTGAGTTGCCAATTGTGCAGAGCTTTACCCATTGTTGTGCCATTTTCCTTTTTAAGTTCTATGAACTTTTTTTTTTTTTAAATATAACTCAAGGAATGGAATTTGACTTGTAAAATTTACAAGATCAAAGGGTGAAAAGAGTTCTTTATTTGGGAAATTCTTTAGGCTTTATGTCTTTATTTATGCATTTCTGTGAGTTTTGAGATGGATGGAATCATGGAAAACTTTACATCATTAAGTGCATTCCATTCCACGTGGAGTTAAATTTAAACTCTTCAAAATCTCAAGTACAAAGTGTAGTTATACTAAGATTATCACTTTTTTCTCACATACAAAATTTGACTACTTTTAATCATTTCTACTTTTAGAATTTTAGTGCATTATAATATTTAAAATATATAAACTGTTAAATAATTCCCCTCAAAAAAGAAAAAAAAACTGTTAAATAATTTTAATTTTTTTATTATAAATATTAGTCTGTGAATAATTTTTTAAAATTAGGACTAATAATTTTTGAAAATCAGAAAATTTATAATTTAAATATTCTTTTATATATATATATATAAAGAAATGAATCAAAAGAGAAAGAAAGAAAATTAGTCCACAGTATCCCCCACAGTCCAGAATACTCTCTCTTTGTATCTAACTCAACCCTAGACGTGACCGACCATTCCCATTCTCCTAGCCTATATCTTCTTCTCAATTTCTCCATCCATCCCCAAAATACACGAACAAAAGGAAAAATACTGTTGTCTCCATTACCGTTTTACCTTCGCTTGGTCTCTTTCGATTCATCTATACGTTTGATAGAGATAAAGGCGTTTACTCGGTGTTCTACCAGTTTAGATTTTGTGGAATTTTTATTTATTTATTTTTTATAATCTGAACTAATCTGGATTTGTTTTTGTGGTGGATTCTCGATTTAAGATTTTGGTAATTGAAAAAAAAATGGTAGGAGGTGGAAACCGGAAGGATGACTTGGTGATAAGCAACAGTAACGTTTTTGCTGCGTTGGGAAGTCTAAAGAAGAAGAAGAAGTCATCGGATAAGGATTCCAAGAACAAGAGCTCGTCTTCTTCTACTGCTTGCAAAGAAACAGGAACAGAAGGAACCAGAACCTCAGGTTTTTTGGGCTCCTTCGCCACTGACGGCTAAATCATGGGCCGATGTGGATGATGAGGATGATGACGATTATTATGCTACTACAGCACCGCCACAGTCCGTTTGGAGTGGTTCTGCTGGGGAAGCAGAACACCAGGCCCAGCCTAAAGAGAGCTCCACTCCGGTTGAGGTGTGTTTTTTTATTTTTATTATCTTTGTAAGGTCTTGCTCTTTTGTGTGCTTAATTAATTCGTTAATGTATTATAGCTATTATTGGTTCAATTTTTATTGATTTATTCAGTGCTTTTATTTTTCTTCTGTTGGGCAATTGTTTAGCTGTTGGAAAAGTCAAAATTTCAAATTAATTTACCCAGAAAAGAATGGTGGATGTGAGACGCAGTCAGTAAACATAGTTCTAATTGCATAGATGAGAAAATTTGATCATACGTTTTTGGTTGCTCATGTAATTCACATAGTTGTCTTTCCACCACGTTAACCACATGTCAGGATCTCTTTCTTCATCTTTACATGATGAATAACCTTATTTATCTCTGTTTAATTAAATAAAATATAATTTTTCGTTATGGTGTATGTATGACTTATATGTCCTCCTTTATGTGCATTGTATCTGATGGCAAGCACTGTGTAGTTATCTTCTGACATAAGACTGAGAGAGGACCTCTGGCATGTACCTGTGCCATGACCATGCCTTTTAGAAAATTTTGATGGTTGAGAAATTGCAGATAGGTTTGACTCTTCTGATCTGCTGATCTTGTTGATGTGACATTTTCTGATGCTTCAATTGGGAATTTATCCATTTTTTTTTTTTTTTAGAATTTTGCCTTCTTTTTTTTTTTTTTTTTTTTTTTAATGACTGGATACTCATATTAAAGGTTTCTTATTAATGAGTTTTATCCTGGATTTGGCAGCAGTTTATCTTTGCGCATTTTGTCCTTTTTCTTGTGGATTCCACACATCAATTCTTTCATATATATTTTAGCTCACTAGGAAACCAGTAAATAAATTATTTTGTTCATCTTCACTTTTTCCTTGTAAATATTGACTTCTAGGATGACCAAACTTTATTGTATCAGGAAAGTGAAAGTGAAGAAGAAGGTTTTGATGAATTGGATGATGATAATGAGGACGAACATGAACATGAACATGAACATGAACATGAACATGAGCATGAGCATGAAGATGAAATACCTATGGAGAAGGAGCCAGTCATTAAGAAGCCTGTTGAAGTTGTAGCCAACAAGGAAACAGAAAGGCAGTTGTCAAAGAAGGAAATGAAGAAAAAGGAACTAGCTGAACTTGAAGAAATGCTTGCTCAATTTGGATACAACAAGGGTGATGATCAGGATGCAGGCCCAGGTAGTCCTTTATTTACTTTTTAATTCTTTCTTTTTCTTCTTTTGTAGGGTGATAAGATTAGCAGCACCTTTTTCCTGGGGACCAGGGATATATAAAGGTCTTTCTTTTTTTAATGCATCCACCCTGTAATGTCAGAAATTTGACCATAAGAGAAATTTGTAATGAGTGAAACTAAATGAAGTTAATTTTTTAAAAAGATGTTTAACACAGGTATTTTGTCTTCTGGTTCATGTTGCTCCTTTTGATCTTTGGTATATTTATGTGTTTTCTTCCCTATTTTTTTTGGGGGGGGGGGTTGTGGGGGAGAGTTATTGTTTGAACCTTGTAATAGCTGATATGAAACAAAGATTTGTTACTTTATTTCTTACACCACCTTACACGACATGCTTGTGATTCCTATTTTCAGGTGCCCCACAGGATAAGAAGTTAGAAAATGCCAATGACGATGTGAACAAAAAAGAGAGTGGTGCAGCAGGAGAGAGCAAGAGTGCAAAAAAGAAAAAAAAGAAGGATAAATCATCCAAGGAGTCTAAAGAACAGCAGGATCAGCCCAATGGCTCTGAGGTTGTAAATGGAACCAATGACAATGCTGAAATTCATGAAGCAGATAATGGAACGGCAGTAGATGTCAAAGAGAAGATAAAGAGAGTGGCTTCTATGAAGAAGAAAAAATCTAGCAAGGAGATGGATGCCGCTGCGAGAATTGCAGCTAGTGAAGCTGCTGCAAGGAATGCAAAGTTGGCTGCAGCAAAGAAAAAGGAGAAGAGCCACTACAATCAGCAGCCACAGCGGTAAATTTTTGCGTTTCATCAGAGCTTGTATTCTCTTGTTCATTTGTTAAATGGCACAATAAACTTCAAAAATCTAGTTCCATTCAAATGATTCCCGTAATGTTACTTTTTTTCTTTTCTTTTAACTCAGAGTTACTAATCTAGAATTAGTTATAATTAGATCTGTGTCCTGTCTTTACCCCCATTGTTGAGCTTGTTTCTTCTTGTGGATGCGAATATGTGTTACTTATTTTGGTGACATACTTCACTTATTTTGTGTCTCTTATGTTGACAAAAACTTGCCATTTCCCCTTGTGGTGGAGGATATCTGCTACTGATATTCATCCTTTATTCGTGTTGGATGTGAGTCTGTATGATTAATGCAGACAATGAGCCCAGTTTGGAACAACTTAATAATGTGAAAAGCTTAATATAATGTGAAAAGCTTCTTATTAAGCTTCTATGAGAGAACTTCTATACCTTTGTTTGTCATGCTGGTTTGCCTCCCTTTCATGTCTTTTTAATTGTTGCAAAATTTTCAACTAGGTACAACATATTTTTGCTTTCCGTATCCTTTTTTTCACTGTCACTGTTTAATTCATCTCTGGTTCTTCCATTGCTTTTTACTCCCGTATTCCTCCGCATTATCCAATCACCTACCTCCTTTCCTTTCTTTTCTTGTTGTCATCCTTTGCTTTTTGACATCATTATTTCTACTGTCCTCTACAATTCTATAATCCTTAAAAGTCAAATTAAAAATGGGATAAAAAAAAAGGAAAAAGAGTTATTGCAAGCACAAATGAACAGGAAAATTCTAATAAAACGGAAAGGTAATAACCCTTTTGCTCTACTAAAATATTTTTCAAGTTTCATCTCTTAATTGTTTGATTTTTTTCTTTGAAATTTTTTAATTTTTTATTGTTATTCTAGTTCCATTAATATATATTTATATATTTTTGCTTATGGCACAGCTGTTTAGGTTAAAAAAAAAAAAATCCCTCAAATAAACAAAATAAACAGAAGAAACAATATTATTACCAAGACATCCCACCATAAAAATGCAAAACAGTTTTGCGGCAACATCACACTTCCGAAATTAGTGGTATCATGCAGTGAGTTATGGTTCGAGTCATGCAATGTAAATGAATATTTAAAATTGATATATATACACACACATATATATTTGGTTTTTTTTTTTTTTTTTAATTTTTTAAAAAATTAACTACACAAATAAAATAGGATATGTATATTACATTTGAAATAATTAAACTAACAAAATATTATTATAATAGTTAAAAAAAATTTTATCGTCAAATTAAAATTAGAAAAAAAAAAAAAAATTTCCCCGGCAAAGAATTCTGTAGTACTAGTAATAAGTAACATCAAAGCAAGGTGAAAGAAAAACAACAAAATAAATACACAAGACACCCGGGTTTGTAAAGAGAACAAAAATCATATATTGATTTGTTATAATATGCCAAATAAGTCCCTGAAACTTTCTATTTAGATAAACACAAATATCTGTTTTTTTTTTTAAAAGAAAAAATAACAAGAAAATTATGTCACAGGCAGGTAATTATATCACATATAGCCTCTGGCGGAGAAAAGGAAAAGAAATGAAAAAAAAAAAAATTAAACGTGTACACGGCGGAAGGTTTTGTAAGCCCATTCTCAATAATAACTCTGCAAACTCTCTCTCTCTTTACTCTCTCTCTCTGTCTGACGATTTGCGATCGATCCTTCTTCACTCGATTCTTATGAATCTTCCATCATCTTCATCAACTTCCGCTTGGAATTCGTGATTTTTTAGGGAAACTCGGATGCTGTTTTCCTTTTTTTCTATTTTTTTAAATTTCTTTTCTAAGAAAAGTTCGGGTGATTCTGACATTGAATTGAAAAATTGATCGGTTTCTTGAATGAATTTGGTTTGATTGGAATTTTTGCTGATAATATGCGGAGTTAATTTGTTTCGGGATATATTCTACATTTTTCGCTTTCTGAAGTTAGTTGTCGGCGTTGCTTTGAAGCGGGTTGTTCAAGAGTGAGAATTCGTGGAAATAACAATAACTACCGGCGATTGTAGATGAGATATTGGGCTTTGAATGCTAGGGTGTTTGAATTGAGGTTGATCGGATTTAATTTGAATAACCAACCCTTTTTTTTTTTTTTTTTTTTTTAAAGGCATATAAGGTAATCCCGAAGTAGCGCTGGGTGCGAATCAGTCTCGGCAGAGACCGCCGTCCCCGGCCGGTGGTTCACCGCTATGGTTCTTTCTTCGCTCTAGTTCACCCCAACCTTACTCTCTCCATTATCTTCCACAAATGGAATACGTCACCCGCCACACTTCTTCTTCTACTACTGATAATCAACCACAACAGGCGCCACCACGTCCCCCAGAGTCCACCTCTTCTTCCTCCGCCCCTGGACATCCTCATGCACCTGAAGAGCCAGAGTATTTGGCCCGCTACATGGTTGTTAAACACTCTTGGCGTGGGCGTTACAAGAGGATTTTATGCATTTCCAATTTTACTTTGGTTACTTTGGATCCAGGCACATTGTCTGTCACCAATTCTTATGATATTGGGACTGACTTTGAAGGGGCATCGCCAATTTTAGGCAGGGATGAAAATTCGAATGAGTTTAATTTGAGTGTAAGAACTGATGGGAAGGGGAAGTTCAAGGCCATCAAGTTTTCATCCAGGTATAGGGCGGGTATATTGACGGAATTGCATAGAGTAAGATGGAATAGGATCGGAGCTGTGGCTGAGTTCCCTGTCCTTCATCTCAGGAGAAGAACATCAGACTGGGTTCCTTATGTATGTCGTAACTTTTTAGTATTTATTTTATTTGATGAACTATATTTTTTAACAGTTGCTGTATCATTGATTTGTGTTTCGACCATGGATATAGGCTGTGTGCTTGATTACCGTTCCAAGTTATTTTCTAGTATTGGTTTGGTCCGAGGAGCATTAGAAAACACGGTTTTGGGTGAATACATATTTATTCATATGCAACTAAAACTGATAAGCAGAGCTGTACGTTTCCCCACTAAGTAATAGTTTCTTTGTTTCATCTGTTAATGTTTTGGGTTGGAGAAACTGTTGGTTTGAAAGTTTCATTAATTAAGTTTCTGGGATTATTGGCCCATGAAATATTAGCTATAGAAGTTTGGGTGGAATTATATAAGTACACTATTTATTAATGCACCTTCTTTTATGTTAATCCGCTTGCATGTTGATATTCTTATTATTGCAAGCACTATATCATAATAATAGTTTCTGGTGGTTCGTACTTCTGCATTTAGTTAAAAGGAAAAATCCATTTTCCTATCGAATGCTATAGAATATACTTGATTGTTTAAATGTAGTGCTGAGATTGGAAAAATCTTTTTCGTAGTCATCACTCACTGAATGTGTGGAAAATACTACTATTGTGGCTATGAAATATGAATATTGAAATAAAACCAAATGAAATAAGGAATTGTGGATATGTATAAATAAAAAACCATCATCATCATGTCTAATGACTATTCAAGATCCCTCCCTTTTTTACTTGACATTTATTTTTCGTCTTTTCAAGAAAGATGGACATATATGCAGAGTCATACCCCTTTAAAGATCAGTCCCCATCCATGTTAAGATTAATCCAATGTACATCAAGTCTTTAAACTGGTTATAGGACTGATACCATCTGTAACTTGCCACCCATAAAAAGACCAAATACCTCATGCATCTGGATATGGTTAAATATCTGCGGGTTGAGTTTGTTCCAACTGCTGCATATCTAACAAATAGAATGCCTGGGCAGAGTATTAAATTACAACTCCCCACTAAATGTGTCCCATAAGAGTTTTCCTGATTATAGGTTGTTATCTGATCTTCGTCCTAATGTTTTGGCCCTTCTATTCATGTTTACTCAAGAGGACAATCTAAATTTTATTCAAGTGCAATCAAATTTGTGTTTATGGCCTATGCTCCTAATAAAAAAAAGTGTTACAAGTGTTATAACCCAGTAACTAGGAAAACAATGGTTTCTATGGATGTCTCTTTCTTTGAAGACCAGAATATTTCCTTAAGGGGGAGAGTTAAGGTATTGAAGAAGGAAACTTTTGGGACATTATTCTTAATCCCTTACCTGCAATGGTAGTAGACAATGAACAGAGCCTCTAAATCAAGTTTAGGGTAACACGAATCAACCTAATCTATCTATACAAAATGACAGGGTTCCTACATCCTGGGGGAAACACTGTACTTCATCTCTGAGAATAAAAACAATGAGCTTTAGGTTTATACAAAGTGGAGGCATAAAAAAGGGAGTAAATTTCAAGCATGAGTGGATCCAGAACTGAATACCACTCAAGACCAATCACTTTTCCCAAAGAATGAACCATAGAACACTCAGGATTCAAGTACTCCATGAAGACTTTTACTATTGTTGTCAATGAAACTGAATCTGGTATTCGTGTAGATAACTTTGATGAATTTCCTGCTAATTATTTGCGAATAACCCTTTGGAAAGTTAAGAGGTCTTCTGCTAGTTATCCTCTATGTAAAACACTTATCCTGAGATGAACTCCTCAAAAAGCATAGTTCGTTGGAAGCCCTAGTTGATTCAGATTGGTACTCAGATATAATAGACGAGTTGAATGCATTAGATGGAAGTGTTCAGAAGAGAGATGAGATCACTGGTTTAAGAGTTTTCTCGTAGAGTAGATTATCAAGAAACCTTTTCTGCAGTAGCAAATATAATATAATCTAAGGTTTTTGTTGTCTCTAGCAGTGAACCTTGACTGGCAGCTACACCAACTAGATGTGAAGAATACTTTCCTAAATGGAGAACTAAAAGAAAAGATGTTCATGTGTCAACTCCTAATTAAGAGATACAATTTGAATAATCTCAAGTCTATAAGTGGTTGCTTTATATGCTCCATCTTGTTGATATAATGTGTACATGCATGGATTTTCTAATTTGTTCGCACTACTATATGCCAGTTTATAGCTTGAGATAACTTTGTGTAACAATTGACTCAACATCTTTTTATTTAGAAACTGAAAGTCACTTATGTTGGAGTTGAGCTCATTGACTTAAAGTCTGGGGATCTTCGGTGGTGCTTAGACTTCAGAGATATGGATTCTCCAGCTGTTATTCTTTTATGTGATCCTTATGGAAAGAGGAACCCTGACCAAGGTTCTTTTGTTCTCTGTCCTTTGTATGGAAGAAAATCAAAAGCTTTCCAGGCTGCTTCAGGGACTTTAACTGCAGCCATAATAACAAACTTGGTAAGTTATCTATTTTTGCATCTAAAATTGTATTTCTAAAGGATTTTTTATCTATCATAATCTAATGCTTATTCAAGTTCTCATCAGATATCTAACATTTTATCACGAAGTTTCACCAATCTCACTACCTTCTATTCTGTCATCAATTTTGAAATGGTTTGACACATGAATAATTAATTATTTTCATCACTGATATCTATGAACATTTTGTCCAGACAAAAACAGCTAAATCCTTTGTTGGATTGTCGTTATCTGTTGAGAGTTCTCAATCGTTGACTGTTGCTGAGTATATAAAGCGAAGGGGTAACTCTTATAGTTAATCTTTTAATTATTTTGCTTACTACTCTGTAGATAGCAGACTCATTCGTTACTGAGTTTATTCTATGTCTATTTGATACATGAAACTTGCAGCCAAAGAAGCTGTTGGGGCTGAAGAAACTCCTTTTGGGGGTTGGTCTGTGACAAGGCTGCGGTCTGCTGCTCATGGTACTCTGAATTCTCCTGGTTTGAGTTTGGGCATTGGACCTAAAGGAGGACTTGGTGAATTTGGAGACGCTGTATCACGACAACTTATTCTTACAAAGGTCTCACTTGTTGAAAGGCGCCCAGAAAACTATGAAGTGAGTAGGATATGTCTATATTCTATGGCTTTAGAACAATGGTATGAATACATCAATCGAGTTTTATCAAAATTTGAGTTAGTACAAAGGATTTTTCAGTGGGAAAAAAGGAACAAGCACAGGAAACATGACAAATCTAATATTTTAATTGATGGTATTATTTTTTATTATTTTATTTATTTATTTTTTAAAATTCTGTGAGCAGATTATGTGTTGAGTTCATTTTTGAAGCTTGAAGAGTTTTTGTCCATCTGACTCATTCGTCAATTTAGTGATTTTATTTTCTTTTACTTTACATGGATATTAGTAGACCCTACTGCTACTTTCTTCAAATACTGGCTGCTATGAGCCGCTAGTATGAAATATAAAAGGTTGTGGATATGATGGCTTACTGATATAGAATTTTTAACATGAAGAGAATGGTGATGCAACAATAGGCTATACGTGTGGGTTTGTGCATGCATGCATCCCTGGTATACAAACTGTCATGAACAATATCAGTTTATGATTTTTAGCTGGTCATACTTTTCAGATTGCTTGTTATCTGATCAACTTTTCCCAATTCTTTTCCTTGTTGGTTGTATTTAGTATTGTGTCTTCGTTGATTGAATGCAGGCTGTTATTGTCCGCCCTTTATCTGCTGTTAGTGCTCTTGTTCGTTTTGCTGAGGAGCCTCAGATGTTTGCAATTGAATTCAATGATGGATGCCCTATGCATGTGAGGCTTGTTCACTCATTAACAGAATCATCAAATAGTTAATTATCAAAAAAAAAAAAAAAAAAAAGAATCATCAAATAGTTTTGAAGATGTGTATGTCTAATAATTGTTGTCTTGATTTCAGGTATATGCTAGCACATCTCGTGATAGCTTGATTGCTGCAGTCAGAGATGTCTTGCAATCAGAAGTAGGTAGATGTGCTCTCTCTTGGTTGTTTTACCCTTCTGTTTTTTATGCTTAACGGGTTGGATTTCTGTGCTTCTGTTTTATGTAGTTGCTCCTGTAATACAACTGAGTTTTAAATATGAAGAAATTTTTCTTCATGTCTTGAAAAAAATTTGTGAATGTATCAGATCTACAATTTTGTTCTTCCAGGGTCAGTGTCCAGTACCTGTGTTGCCAAGACTTACAATGCCTGGTCATCGGCTTGATCCCCCATGTGGTCGAGTTCATCTGCAGATTAAACAACTTCCTTCTGTACAGCAACAGGCTGTTGCTGATATGGAGAATGCAACCATGCATTTGAAGCACTTGGCAACAGCTGCTAAAGATGCTGTTG
Source organism: Cynanchum wilfordii (assembly GCA_025388415.1). Taxonomy (NCBI): domain Eukaryota; kingdom Viridiplantae; phylum Streptophyta; class Magnoliopsida; order Gentianales; family Apocynaceae; genus Cynanchum; species Cynanchum wilfordii. The sequence goes on along the minus strand of JAHSUH010004422.1, from coordinate 426,201 downwards.
CTGAAGGAGGTTCAATTCCTGGATCAAGAGCTAAATTATGGCGCCGAATAAGAGAATTTAATGCATGTGTACCATATGCTGGTGTAGCCCCCCACATTGAAGTACCTGAGGTGACGCTTATGGCCTTGATAACAATTCTTCCTGCGACGCCCAATCTACCTCCAGAATCTCCTCCCCTGCCTCCTCCTTCTCCTAAAGCTGCAGCTACAGTAATGGGTTTTGTTGCATGCTTAAGGAGGTTGCTTGGTTCCAGAAGTGCTGCCTCGCATGTGATGTCGTTTCCTGCTGCTGTTGGACGAATTATGGGATTACTTAGAAATGGTTCTGAGGGGGTTGCTGCTGAAACTGCAGGTCTAATTGCGGTACTTATTGGGGGTGGCCCTGGAGATACAAACACATTGATGGATACAAAAGGAGAGCGACATGCAACTTTCATGCATACCAAATCTGTATTGTTTGCTAATCAGGGAAATCTGTTGGTGCTAGTCAATAGGTTAAAATCAATGTCAGTCTCACCACTCTTGTCAATGTCTATTGTTGAGGTTCTCGAGGCAATGATATGTGACCCGCATGGTGAAACAACCCAATATGCAGTCTTTGTAGATTTATTACGTCTAGTTGCAGGTTTACGGCGTCGTTTGTTTGCATTGTTTGGACATCCTGCTGAAAGTGTACGAGAGACGGTTGCTGTTATTATGCGTACTATTGCTGAAGAAGATGCTGTTGCAGCAGAATCAATGCGTGATGCTGCTTTACGTGATGGTGCATTACTAAGGCATTTATTACATGCATTTTATCTCCCTGCTGGTGAACGGCGAGAGGTTAGCAGACAGCTTGTAGCTCTCTGGGCTGATTCTTATCAACCCGCACTTGATTTGTTATCAAGAATATTGCCCCCTGGGCTTGTTGCTTATTTGCACACACGTTTTGATGGAGTTTCGGTGGAAGATTTTTCCAACCAGGAAGGGTCTTCGATGAGCAGGAGACAAAGACGGTTACTCCAACAAAGAAGGAATCGTCCAGGAAGAGCTGTGACATCGCAGGGACAGTCATCAGCTTCTGCTGATAATGCAGAGGCTCTTGATCAAGCAAAGCAGTCAAGTTCTGGTATGGATGGTTATAACAAAGTGTCTGCAGACTTGAGGTCTGGGCAGGTTCCTCCCCTTTCATCTACAGTAGCACATACAAGTGATCAGATTGCAGCTGAGATGCCCAGTACACAAATTCCACAAAGTGATTTATCTGCAGCTATTGATTCTTCTGATGATCCACATGCAAATTTATATAATACAGTTGATTCTAATACTACTGCTGATGCTAATGTAGTAGCTAACCAGAACAGTCCCCTGCCTGGACCAGCTCAGGTTGTCGTGGAGAATGCTTCTGTAGGATGTGGTCGGTTGCTGTTGAATTGGCCGGAATTCTGGCGGGCTTTTAGTCTTGATCACAATCGTGCGGACTTGATATGGAATGAGCGCACACGGCAGGAGTTACGGGAGGCTTTGCAGGCTGAGGTTCATCGACTTGATGTTGAGAAAGAACGCACTGAGGATATTGTACCTGGGGGTGCAGCTTCAGATATCGCCTCAGGGAAAGTTAATGTCCCTCAGATTTCATGGAACTACTCAGAGTTCTTTGTCAGATATCCCAGCTTATCAAAAGAAGTTTGTGTGGGTCAATATTACCTTCGTCTACTGCTCGAGAGTGGCAGCAATGCGCGGGCACAGGACTTTCCATTGCGTGATCCTGTTGCCTTCTACAGAGCACTTTATCATCGATTCTTATGTGATGCAGACACTGGGCTTACCGTTGATGGTGCTGTTCCTGATGAGCTGGGCTCCTCTGATGATTGGTGTGATATGGGAAGATTAGATGGTTTTGGTGGTGGTGGTGGATTTTCAGTGAGGGAGCTTTGTGCTAGGGCAATGGCTATTGTGTATGAACAACATTACAACACTATTGGTCCTTTTGAAGGCACTGCACATATCACTGTCCTCTTGGATAGAACTGATGATAGGGCTTTGAGACATCGTCTCCTTCTTTTGTTAAAGGTATTCCTGAACTTAATTTCTTTCCTTTCAGCTGTTGTTTCACTTTTGATATTGGATTAGGATAACCATTTAATGACTCATATTAAGACCTTGATGTAGTTTTTCTCCAATTTGCTTGAGCTTCTGAAAGATGATGATTACATATTTTTAAAATGAAGGGTTTGGTGTAGGAGCTTAGGGTGTTAGCGTGCTTTCCTGAGCTCAGTTCGTGTCCTGATCAAATGAGCTTGGCTTTTGGATTGAAGCTTGAGCTATAAATCTTTGATCAGGCTTTAAAGAGTGTTTCTTGTGCATTCACAATGGTTATTTTTTGTGGGCATAACTTTGTTTTCAAAACTTGTCATTTCCCTTTTATACCATTGCCTTATTTTTAAATTTTATTTTGAGTCTGTTTCATGAAACTATCTATGGTTATATGTAAGCTCATTACATGCAGACAGAATGTCTCAGAGCTCACACTTTCTCTTGTTGCTTTCTTTTATCACACCTTTTCTGCGTCATATGACATGGATGGACTGTGAAAAATTAAGTTGAAATAAATGACGAGTTCTCTTTCTGGCTGGTGGTTATTTTTGGTTGTTGGTGTATTTCTTCTGCTTGCACCTGGAGTTTCTGGTTCTTTAGTTCAAGTGTTGAACCTGTCCTTGAACTATGAGCGTAGTAACTATCTCTATCCTTCTGGCAACTTCTGTGGTATAAATCATCTTTATCAGTATCTCATGCTTAAAAATTTGAATGCATTTCTGTAACTGTAATTTAACATCTGAGAATTTGTATGAACGCCATCTGTTCCTGCTCAGCCTTGATAAATAAATGCCATCCCCATTTCTCTGTTTTCCTTTAAGCTAACTGCTGCTTTAGGCTGAGAATGTTTGTGTTTGTTTTAAACTGGCTGGATGGTTCAATGATGTCCCTCTTTTAGGTTCTGATGAAGGTTTACTCAAATATTGAGGCATGTGTCTTGGTTGGAGGTTGTGTCCTTGCTGTTGATTTGTTGACTGTTGCTCATGAGGCTTCAGAAAGGACAGCTATACCTTTACAATCAAACTTGATTGCTGCTACTGCGTTTATGGAGCCTTTGAAGGAATGGAAGTTTATTAACAATGATGGTACCCAAGTTGGACCTGTTGAGAAGGATGCTATCCGAAGATTCTGGTCAAAGAAAGAAATAAATTGGACCACGAGATGCTGGGCTTCTGGGATGACTGACTGGAAGAGGTTGCGAGATATTCGTGAACTTCGATGGGCTCTCTCTCTCCGAGTACCAGTACTTACTTCTACCCAGGTAGTGTGATACATCACGTGCAGAATTCAGTTGAGCTCTAGCATTCTGAGTTTATATCACATGTATTTTTGCATGCTCCAGTATCTTTAGTACTGTTTGAGAAGGTAGGTCTCCTTTCCACTTACTGATTAAGCTAGTAGTTTGACTGGGATGACTTTTTCAGATTTGACATAGCAGCTTAGGATGTTCATGAAATTCAAAAATTATACCAACCAAACCAAACAAAAATTTTACTTTGTGTTGGATTGGTCTCATGAATATTGGAACTGAAAAATTAATTTAGGTTTAAGTATTTCAGTTTTAAACTGATGAGAACAGTACAAAATGCATGTTACATGCATATTTTATATGGTATAATTTATTGAAATATTTTATGTTCCATAGTTTACATATCTAAGGATAAAAGATACCCTAATCACTGTTCTGAAGTTCAAAACTTAGCGAAGAAGGTTTTCAAACTTTTTTGTATGATTGTTTTGCTTATGTTATAAAAAAGTTAATTTATTGATTATCTTTTCGGCAACTGTATGAATTTAACCTATCTAATTGTTACATGCTGGTTGTATGAACTTATAGAAACTCTAACTTTCAGTTAAATTGTGCTTGATTTTCTGGGTAGAGAACATAGTGCTTTATTTAGTCATTCATGTTTTTTCTTTGGGGTGATGTATTGTAGTAGAAAAATTCACAAAAGTAACCATATCAAACAAACTGAATACAGATCAAACCAGTGGTTTTTGGATTTTTGTGGCTTGGTTTGCTTTCGAATTTCTCATACGGAAACCTTGATTTGGTTTGAGAAATGCTCAAAGCCAATTCTCAAACCAAATCAAATGAAACTATGAATACTTTTATAACCTAAATGTTTGAATTAGATATGTCTTACAAAGATACAGCAATAGTCATATAATTTAAGGTAGTGATAGACTAATCATATATGCTGTTAGTTGAAGATTTTTTTAAGCGCATGTTGTACAGTTTGTGTCAGATAAGTTCTCTTAAAGTAAGACTCATTTCAGAACAATGTCCGGGGTGACCTAATATTTTATTGCTCATACATGAGATAGTTTGCAGATATAAACATTATGATAAGAAAATGGGAGGTGAAGGTGTGATAATCATAGTTTACTCTTTTGCCTATTGTTCTACTCATAGGCTGATTGGCTGTACCTTTTGTTCTCTCTGATACTTGGTTTCTTAAATGTCATAATTCATAACAGGAAAATTGTACATGATGATCTTTTACCCTTTCTATGTGTTGGTATCTCAATTAATTTTAACTTTCTATATTATTAAATTTCTCAGGTAGGGGATGCGGCACTCTCCATATTGCACAGCATGGTAGCTGCCCACTCGGATATTGATGATGCTGGAGAAATTGTTACACCCACGCCAAGAGTAAAACGGATATTGTCAAGTCCTCGATGTCTGCCACATATTGCACAGGTATTTTTAATGTTTACTTTAATGTTCCCTACTATCTCTGTTCTCTCAATTAGCTTTTAAATAATTTTATGGTGTGCTACTGGGCATATTTTCTGATATCATCCAGCGTGTCACAGAGATGGAAATGTTTGGCTGTATGCTGGTCATGTTGCAAACTGATAAAAAAGGAAAAAGTTGATTTTTGAATGTTGGATATGTATTCTTCAAATGGGAATTAGTGTTAACATTTTTTTTTTTTGGTGCTCTTAACATGTTAAAGTTGTTAAACTGCAATTTTGATCTTCAAACTCATTGAGTATAACTTCCTTAGTTTTGGTGTTGAAATCAAGCTCTGCTGCTATGACTTTCAGTGAGTTGAATTTGTTATTATGACTCAACTTGCTAGGTTGGTTCTTGCTGAGGTCCCTGTCAATTAAATGTGCAAGATGTTGGTTATCAACCATTAGTTGAATATGGTGTAATTCTATGTTCCTCTCAAAGGACTTTCTACTCTTTTTGTCAATTTTAGATTATCAAGAAATATTTTTACTCCAGGCTGTGATAATCATTTGCATCCATCCAAGTTAGTATTGATTGTTAAGTACCAAGTTCTTGGGTGGATGTTCCCAGCATTTATGGTTTTCTGGGGCCTGCTTGCTTATTAAACAGCTTTTTGTTGTATATACCATAACAAAACGTGTATAACTGTAGGCTATGCTTTCTGGTGAACCAACCATTGTAGAGGGGTCTGCTGCGTTGCTGAAGGCTGTTGTTACCAGGAACCCTAAGGCGATGATAAGATTATATAGCACTGGTGCATTTTATTTTGCCCTGGCATACCCTGGATCAAATCTCCTTTCAATTTCTGAACTTTTCTCAGTGACGCATGTTCATCAAGCTTTTCATGGTGGTGAAGAAGCTGCAGTATCATCCTCACTGCCTTTGGCGAAAAGGAGTGTTTTGGGTGGACTTTTGCCTGAATCATTGCTCTATGTCCTGGAACGTAGTGGTCCTGCTGCTTTTGCTGCCGCAATGGTTTCTGATTCTGATACTCCTGAGATTATATGGACACACAAAATGAGAGCAGAAAATTTGATTCGTCAGGTTATTAACTGTTAATTAGGATTTGATTCCATATTTCTTCCTGCTGCCTTTTCTGTCAAATATGGTTGTAGATGAATGGTTGATATGCCTGTCCTAAAACAACTTAGGGTTTATTTGGGTAACATTTTCTACCTACATTTTTTTTTCCTCTCCTCTCTACTGATCTTCAATAAGTCAATTTTCCTTAAAAAATTCCCTCCGGAAATCAACATTAGAATTTCCAACATATGATCCCAGACTACAATTCTAATATTTAGTATTCTTTATTTGGATTTTCACGCATTCACTATCATAGTAACTGTGTTTTGACTAGTTGTTTAGGTTATTGAACATATAGGTTCTACTTACATTAAATCATTCCTTCAACCGGAAAGACAACAAATCTTATCCAGATACCTTTTTTATACTCTGTGTAAATACAAACCTCAAAATTTAAAATTCTATCCAAGTATTGATCTTGTACTTATGTTTTTATAGGTTCTGCAGCATCTTGGAGATTTTCCTCAGAAGTTATCTCAGCATTGTCATTCTTTATATGATTATGCTCCTATGCCACCAGTAACTTATCCAGAGCTTAGGGATGAAATGTGGTGTCACCGCTACTACCTTAGGAATTTGTGTGATGAGATCCGGTTTCCAAATTGGCCCATTGTTGAACATGTTGAATTTTTGCAATCATTATTGGTTATGTGGCGTGAAGAGTTGACAAGAAGACCAATGGATCTTTCAGAAGAAGAAGCCTGCAAAATACTCGAGATCTCTTTGGATGATGTATCTAAAGATGATGTCCCTAAAACACAAACTTCTGAATCAAGTGATGAGATTCGTAACATATCAAAGCAAATTGAAAATATTGATGAAGAAAAGCTTAAGCGACAGTATAGGAAGCTTGCAATGAAATACCATCCAGATAAAAATCCAGAAGGGAGGGAGAAATTTCTGGCAGTGCAGAAAGCTTATGAGCGCCTGCAGGTATGTTCTGGCTCTCACTTGTGGATGGCTATATGCAGTCTCTGATGTTTATATACTGTGTAAAAGTGCAGGAATGCAGAATTTTGATTTGTTGGATTGGTGAGTTAATTGACAACTGTATTATCACTGCTAACTAGTTTGATGAATTTTTATTTACATGTGTGTGTGAAGCATGCATATTCTGAACATTGCATTTACATAAATCTAATTGTGAATTCTATATAAAAAATATTGAAAACCAAAAATGAGTGCTTTGTTGCATATGTTTTACAATTTTATGGTGAATCTGTTTCCATTTTTTCTTGTGGTTTTGTTCATCATCTTTGATGGGTCCTTCTATTCTTAAAATATATGAAAGAGAAAAATGTATGTTGGTCTTCTGTTCAAAATTGCAGTTTTTAAGGCTATTAGATTCTTTTGGGCACTGGACTTCATGCATCAAATTCTGAAGGAATGACTGTAAATTTTATGATCAATGCTGGGGTATAACACTACTTCACGCAGTCACACCATATGCCCACTGCACAAGCTGCTGCAAGCATTAGCATGCTTAGGCTAATGGCTAATTGCATCCTGAGGTTTATTTTTTTCGTTAGGTATCTGCATTACAACCAATATTTGATTTTGATTGAAGTTAAACTTGTAGAATTTAGCTTTTGGTGGTTCTCTTGTTGAATAACATGAATCATATCCTATGAAATTGACTGTATATCTTAGTAAAATTTTTTAATGTTAAAGTTCAGGTGTTGGATATGAGGACATCAATATTACTCCTGTATACAGAATCTGTTTGTAGCAGTATATATTTACAGTATTAATAGCTTGTTGTCTCTTGTACTGAGTGTACTATTTTCCTTTAGGCTACTATGCAAGGACTCCAAGGTCCTCAACCTTGGAGGTTGCTGTTACTATTGAAAGGACAGTGCATTCTTTACCGGCGCTATGTTGATGTGTTGGAGCCATTTAAATATGCTGGCTATCCTATGTTATTAAATGCAGTTACAGTGGACAATGATGACAACAACTTCCTTTCCTCTGATCGAGCCCCCCTTCTTATTGCTGCCTCTGAACTTGTTTGGCTTACGTAAGTGCTATGAATTCTAACCCTGCTTTATGGTCCTGTTCGTTGAGCTTGATGAATATGTTTTGAAGCTTTATTTAATTCATGTTTTCTGTGTGTTAGGTGTGCATCTTCATCACTAAATGGTGAAGAGCTTGTTAGGGATGGTGGAATACAACTCCTTGCAACTCTGCTTTCCCGCTGCATGTGTGTGGTTCAACCTACCACTCCTGCAACCGAGCCATCTGCTATAATTGTTACTAATATTATGCGTACTTTTTCAATTCTAAGTCGGTTTGAGAGTGCCAGAATTGAGATACTTGGATTTTCTGGCCTTGTTGAAGACATTGTGCATTGCACAGAACTTGAGCTTGTTCCACCTGCTGTGGATGGTGCTCTTCAGACCATTGCTCATCTATCTGTCTCATCTAAATTACAGGATGCCTTGCTGAAGGCTGGTGTCCTATGGTAAGAAAGATGCTTGATGCGCCCAATAATACACTAATTGGTGCTTAAAATAGATTTCTGAATTCTCTTATCCATGCTGCAGATTCTCTTCCTCTTCTTTTTTTCCTCTGAAAAATATTTACATTATCTTCCCTTTTCCTTGTATCATTTTCTAACTTCTAAGAATCATAATCTGCATGTTTATTCTCATCTCCATCCCTTCTGATCCGTCCACATTTTTGGATGGCTTTCTGAACTAAAGCACTCCACTTACCCTTATTGACTGAAAACAGCAAATAAGAATTGGTGTGAGTCATTGGAGCTTGATGCAATTTTTGTGCTTCTATGATCAAGAATGACATAGCTATGCTTTTTTCAAGTATGTTTTCATTAATATTTTGGTACCTATACCTTCCTGAATACACCCTTGAGGGTGGAGTGTGTGTGTCTGTGTGTGTGGGGGGGTGGGTGGGGGGGGGGTGGCTGTTCCCTGCTTAAACATATTTTCTTGTCAAAAGAAGCCACCGATGTGGATTGTGCTTCCTTCCTTTTACACAATTTTAATAGAAGAATTCATTGTCATTCTAACCCTAGAGCTTGCAAGTTAAAATTTTGAGACTTAAAGAAAAATCTAATTCTTACAGATCTAGTAGATATATGTTGTTACTCTACATCACATTCAAAAAATGTACACCATTCTATGGCATTTTTAGTAGATATATATTTTTTAGTTATAATCTTGTTATGCAATATAATAGACAATCTTGTTTGCATCAGGTACCTATTACCTTTACTGCTTCAGTATGATTCAACTGCTGAGGAATCAGACAATTCAGAGACACATGGCGTTGGTGCAAGTGTTCAAATTGCCAAAAACATTCATGCTATGAGAGCATGTCAGGCATTGTCAAGGCTCAGTGGTGTTTCCACTGATGAGGATGTGACACCGCATAATGAAGTTGCATCTGATTCTCTCATTGCCTTGTTAACACCGAAACTAGCAAGTTTGCTCAAAGATCAATCTTCAAAAGACCTACTGGCAAAGTTGAATTCGAACTTGGAGACTCCTGAGGTAAATGATGCAGGATTTTTTCTTTCAATTTAAGAGGTTATTTTGCATGAGCAACATTGGACTTTCATCGCCCATCAAAAAAAAAAAAAAAAAAGAAACAACATTGGACTTTCATCTGAATATTTGATGCAACAATGGTGCTTGTCACTCTGATACAAATTTCACTTTAGAATGATAACTGTTATACTGAAATCATCTGCTATTTTGTCCTTTAGGGTTTTATTTATTTGGTCCTTGTGCTATTAGTACTATTCCTTTTATTACTGCTTCCCCATTGGTTACTAGCTCTCCATCCCCCAACCCCCAACCTCTCCTATTACTGTCTTGAATTATTTTGTACTGATTCTTTTACCCATCACTCTCACTGAAATGATGTCTGCACTCAAATTACTTCCAATGCAGAACACAGATGTCTGTTTGAAAATTTGTAATTCAAGTGGATATCTTTTCATGCTTGGTAAATTTTGGTAATTCTCAAGCAATAATTGTTGCTTATTGCAGATAATCTGGAACTCTTCAACACGTGCAGAATTACTGAAATTTGTAGAAGATCAACGAGCTAGCCAAGGTCCTGATGGTTCATATGATGTCAAAGATTCCCATACCTTTGTCTTTGAAGCATTATCAAAAGAACTTTTTGTTGGCAATGTATATTTGAGAGTCTACAACGATCAACCAGACTTTGAAATCAGTGAACCTGATGTTTTTTGTGTTGCTCTCGTTGACTTTATTTCTCTTCTACTTCACAAACAACGGAACAGTGGTCCAGATGCTGACATGAGTGGCTCATCCCCTGAGACATCAGAGCTTCAAAGTGTTACAATAACTACTGATTCATCATCTGAACATTCTGCATCTGATGGTTTATCAAAACAATCTGATGGGAAAGCCATTGACAAAAGAGAAGTTGAATTGGTTAAAAATCTGCAATTTGGTCTGACTTCGCTTCAGGTACATAGTTGTTTTTTTTGTTTCCTTTCCTGCTGGGGTTCTTCTTTTGTAACCTTTGTTGGGAATTGATTCATTTTGTATTTAATGGAATTATCTTTTTCTTTTATTTCAGCACTTGCTTACAAGCAATCCAAATTTAGCTTCTGTGTTCTCTTCCAAAGAAAAGTTGTTGCCTCTTTTTGAGTGCTTTTCTGTTCCTATTGCATCTGCTAGCAACATTCCTCAACTCTGTTTAAGCGTTCTCTCACGTTTGACTGCATATGCCCCCTGCTTGGAAGCAATGGTTGCTGATGGTTCTAGTCTTCTTCTTCTGTTACAAATGCTTCATTCATCCCCTAGTTGTCGGGAAGGGTCCCTTCACGTCCTTTATGCTTTGGCAAGCACACCAGAACTTGCTTGGGCAGCTGCCAAGCATGGTGGAGTTGTCTACATTCTTGAACTTCTCTTGCCTTTACAAGGTAAAATATTACTTCCAATTTTTTTATCTGAAAAGGCAAAAAGGAAAATTGCTTATGCAGTTGAAATATTTTTGTGCAGAAGAAATTCCTCTACAACAAAGAGCTTCTGCTGCTTCACTGTTGGGTAAGCTTGTTATGCAGCCAATGCATGGGCCCAGAGTGGCTATAACGCTGGCTAGATTTTTCCCAGATGGTCTGGTATCTATTATCAGGGATGGTCCTGGTGAAGCTGTTGTGAGTGCTCTTGACCAAACAACAGAGACTCCAGAACTTGTATGGACGCCAGCAATGGCTGCTTCTTTGTCTGCTCAAATTGCAACTATGGCATCAGATTTATATCGTGAACAGATGAAAGGGCGGGTTATTGACTGGGACGTTCCTGAGCAAGCTTCAGGTCAACAGGATATGAGAGATGAGCCTCAGGTACATTTATTTTGTGCTATGTTCTGGTTTATTTAGTTAAGGTTGCCTGCTGATTGCGTGTGAATTCAATGTGCTGCAGGTTGGAGGTATATATGTCAGGTTATTTTTGAAGGATCCTAAATTTCCTCTTAGAAATCCTAAGAGATTTTTAGAAGGATTGCTGGATCAATATCTTTCGTCCATTGCTGCGACACATTATGATGATCATGCTGTGGATCCTGAACTTCCTTTGCTACTCTCTGCTGCATTAGTTTCTTTGTTGCGTGTGCACCCTGCTCTTGCTGACCATGTTGGATACCTTGGATATGTGCCTAAACTTGTGTCGGCAGTTGCATATGAGGGAAGAAGGGAAGCAATGGCTTCTGAGGACATTAGAAGTAGCAGCCATTCTGCTGAGACAAATGAACCTGAAGAGGGGCCAACAAATACATCTTCACCAACGCCACAAGAGCGTGTTCGTCTTAGTTGTCTCCGTGTTTTACACCAACTTGCTGCCAGCACAATATGTGCAGAAGCTATGGCGGCAACTAGTGTGGGAACACCACAGGTTGGTTTATTTTAATGTAGAATCTCAAATGAAAAATCCAACACATTCTTCCGTTACTCTATGCTTGTCTCTTCCCCTTCTGAAATTTTGTAAGTTTTACAATTTTTCTGTGCTTTAAACTTATTGGTCTTGTGTTCAGGTCGTTCCACTTTTGATGAAAGCTATTGGATGGCATGGTGGAAGCATATTGGCACTTGAGACATTAAAGCGTGTAGTGGTTGCTGGGAATCGTGCAAGGGATTCCTTGGTTGCACAAGGACTTAAGTAAGCATGGATTTATAATACCAGCTTTATTTTGTTGCATTTAGGATATATGTGCTTGCTTTAGGCATACCCATCAAGAATGTAGTGTGCAGATTCATGGTTGTGTTTTTCTTCTTCAAGCTTTTCTCAACATGTTATGGCATATTCTGATAGATTGCTGTGCACTTGTATAATCAAGGACATATATCACTTGCATTAATAGTTCTTGTGAAAAGCCTTGCCATACGAACTGGTCACATAATTACATTCATACAATGTGCTGCTTGATTGGGTGGCATATACAGTTTGTTTCGGAGGATATGGAATTTAGAGGATCAGAGTTATGAGAAATGTTGATTAGTTGCTGTTTCAGGGCAAAGAGATATAGATTCACTGAAGAGGAGCATCTCATGTTTATTAAGCTTCAGTGAACAGCAAAAACCCTCAATCACCTTAATATTACTGAAACTATAAAACAACTTTCATGTAAACAGCGATTTCTTCTTTTTAATCTAATTAAATGAATACTCATAACTTGAATAAGCAGATTACTATGTTTACACTGAGCCTGAATTACCTTTTGCCTTCATATACCGTACTATGGGCTTGTGAGTGTTTACCTTGCTTGATTGCATCCTTCTATGCTTCAAGAGAAACCGTATGTTCACACTGAACTTTCATTAGGACAGTTTGGATCTTCTTTATATTTCTCTTAGTTAATATTAATTTGTGGGGTGTTTCAGGGTTGGTCTGGTTGAGGTACTTCTTGGTCTTCTTGATTGGAGAGCTGGGGGAAGGAATGGTCTTTGCTCCCAGATGAAGTGGAACGAATCAGAAGCATCCATTGGCCGGGTGCTTGCTATTGAGGTTAGACTGTTCATGAACTACTATAGAATCCATTAATACACTCGAGACCTTTTAATGAATTTTGATTCAAGTAATTTTAGAAACCTTAAGGTGGTACCTTTTAATTATTTTTTAATTTTTTGGTTGTGGAGGATTGTTTCTATAAGTGCATGGATTCTATATTAATATAGTTCTTCTATTATACACTTTGATGATACTTAAATTATTCAATTGAATAAATTAATTTGTTGCTAAGTAGTTTTAAGCCTTGGGTTAATTTATCACTAAAATGAAAATTTTCACATGATTTGTTTATAGAAGATTCAAGTCTGCGGATAATAGATTATATTCCTTCACAATAGGTTACCTAGATGAGATAGTTAACAGATTTAACGTAGAAAAGTTCTGTTCTTATTCTTTTGTTGAAAGTGACCTTTCTCTTTTCTGTTAAAGCTTTGAGGTTGCACAGATTCAAGTGTTTAAAATGCACTTTCTTCTGTATCTAAATGGTGTCTTTGCTTCTGATGCTTATGCCCTCTGGCTTTGGTGGTTTTCTAGGTTCTGCATGCCTTTGCAGCGGAAGGGGCCCATTGTATTAAAGTTCGTGAGATCCTAAATTCTTCAGATGTAAGTCACTTTGGCTTGTAAATCTTTGGTTTTTTCATTTTCTTGAATTATTGAAGTTCTTTGCTTTATTGATACCAAGGAGTAGTATATGATTAGTTCAAATTCTCTTTGAAGTCCAGTTTCAATTAGGATCTGGTAGTGGGTATTATCAAACACAAACAATTACTGGTGCTTCCTTGGTGACTGAATGATTCAAAAACATTTATAAGAACGTGTTTCTCTTCTACCTGGCATCTTTGCCTGCTGCTTCAGTTTGAATCCTTTTCAGGTGCATAGGAAATGCAATGAAGTTTGAATCTAGCAATGTTTCAAAATGGGATGGTCTTTGCATAGTCTAAATAAGGAAAGCTGATTGAACAAAATTTTTGTTGATACATTTTAATAGTTTTATCCTAAAAGGGCTTGAGCAGCAGTTTTTAGCAATTATAGTTGTACTACCTACTATTTCCTATCTTTCTATGCCAAAGTCAGATGATGATTTTAAACTTCCACATATATTTTCTGCTTATGTGAGTTGGAAAATTTCTTTAACTGAGAAATAGAGGATGGAAATGTGTGTTTTATTGGTAATTGCGGTAATAGTATAGTGAATTTTTTGTTTGCGTTGCTTATTTTTTCTATTCATTTAATATTAAATGCCCATATTTATATTTTTGTATATAAGAAATAAGTCTGTGTTTCTTAAATTAAATATGTTTCCTATGTAAACTTCTGCTGTTAGAGTGTGAATTCTGCTAGCACACGGCTCTTATGAACATCATGTTCAAAATACTTTATTTCTGTCAAACATTCAATTTCACTAGGAGTGGTAAATAATATTATTATTATGGGGGAGAGTATTCAATACTACAGTATTTACATTTTTGGAAAAAGGGGGGGTGGGGGGTGGTGTTGGTGGTAAGACTAGGTGAGTTTGATTCTTTAAAACAAAAAAGGCTACTTCGGTTGGTTGAAGATCATCTTATACTGTTGTTTATTAGCAAACTGTAAGAGCAATCTTGCTGTGGCATTTAATTTGAGCAATTGGAGGCTTTCAGGTCTTTTGTGTTGATCTTGTTCTTTTCTTTCTTTTTCTTTTTCTTTTTTTGTATTGGTAGGTTTGGGTTGCTTATAAGGACCAGAGGCATGATCTGTTCCTTCCCTCAAATGCACAATCTGCGGCTGCTGGAGTTGCTGGTTTAATTGAAAATTCTTCGTCAAGCCTCACCTATGCACTTCCAGCACCCCCATCACAATCCAGTCAAGTGAAACCTCCTGATGCTGTAGCTACTGATTCAAATGGAGATCATGATCACACTGCATAGATTTATTTATTTTTTCCCCTAATCATGATAGAACCCAGAGGACCTTTTTTTCTGGAAAGCTGCAAAGATCTTGAGATTGTACATGGGAGACTGGTGATAATAGGTCATTCATATCTCATTTTGTATTTTGTACAGAACATTGTACAGTCCACATTTTCAATGTTTTCCTTTTCTACTTTTTCAATATTATGCTTTAGCTTAGTACCATCCCAGAAAAAAAGTTGAAGGCAAAAAGAGTAGGCTCATGATTTTCTTTGTAAAGGCGGCTTCAAGTGTTTTGTATAGAATCTCTTAAATTGCTAATGAGACACATAATAGTTGAGGGTTATTTCTTGGTGGATTTTCATCTTTTGAACACTTGAATTTGTGCATGAACGTACTAGCTTTAAACCTTGAATACATGATGACGTGAGCATTTCTTCTGAAGATACATATGAATGAACTGTTGCTCTAAATATGGTATTTATCCTCCCCACACCCACACCCCCAAACTTGATGCGTCTTGGAGGATTGTGGGCTTGACAGTATCCAGGTCAATATGTTGTTCTTATTGTACCAAAAGTAATAAATACTTACGTTTATTCTTATATACTATATTATATGACGGTGAAGAAAATGGTTCTTAAACATTCATTTTAAGAATGGTGAGGGATGTTTGGTTCCTCGAGATTCTTGAAACTGATGAAGGGTTCTTTAAATTGAGGCATGAATGAGCTTGTCTCCATTGCGATCAAGAGAAGGGAGAAAAAAAGTGGGTAGCCCAGCAGTATAACATTCTTGGAAACCAAAAAAAAAAAAAAAAAAAAAACCAATCTTGTAGAAACGCAGTAGTAATAGCTCTTGCTTGCCTTGGGAATGCGGAATAACGTTTTCCAGAGTTACTACAAACACCAATTAAAAGGATATTGTAGGGCTCATCCACCTTCTTGTCTCACAATTTCCTTTGGGGTATTTCATCAAGATTTCAAGATTTTTGAGTAAATTACATTTTCTTCTAGTAAATAAAGTTTCAAGTTTGAATTAGGGTTATGTAGAAATAATGTTGGGAAAGCTTTTCTAAAAAAAAGTTGAATACAATTTGATTTTATATTAATTGATGGTTAAAAATGATATATGAGAGATTGCCAACTACATACATCTTCC
This sequence comes from Cynanchum wilfordii, assembly GCA_025388415.1. Taxonomy (NCBI): domain Eukaryota; kingdom Viridiplantae; phylum Streptophyta; class Magnoliopsida; order Gentianales; family Apocynaceae; genus Cynanchum; species Cynanchum wilfordii. Next base: position 410,243 of record JAHSUH010004422.1, on the reverse strand, counting down.
TGATTACAATGAAAATATATGTATAGTAATCACATACGATAATGTATGCCGCTCTTATTAACTCTATGTGACTTGTCAGAATCACTGCTTTTCTGAGGTTCTGTATTTTGCAGCAGCCCTTAAAGACGTCTCCCTATCTTTTCCCGATTGAAAAGGGTACCCAAATAAATCAACATAATTTACCAAGCTTCCTTATAAATTCTATATATATATATGTCTCACCTTGACATCAAGACACATCTTCACTAGAAAGTGGCGAATATATTGAGCAGCCAAAAAAGAAAAAAACAACCCAGAATTCTTCTTACCCTGTCACAAAAATGGAGAAGCTGAAGAAACAATATTCTTTAGTTTACATTTTAGTGGCCTCATTGGCAGTAATGGCAATGGGTACCATTGAAGATGACGAGAAAACTTGTGCAGACCAACTCACTAGTCTGGGAGCTTGCATTCCTTATGTCAGTGGCAGTGCACCTAAGCCAACTCCACAGTGCTGTGAAGACACCAAGAAAGTAAAAAATTCACAGCCAAAGTGTTTGTGCGTTCTCATCAAGGAAAGCACTGACCCGTCTCTGGGCTTACCCATCAACACCACTTTGGCTCTTAAAATGCCAACTGCTTGCAACATTGATGCAAAAGTCTCTGACTGCCCATGTAAAACTATAATCTTTCACCACATATTATCAGATTTTCATTCACTTAAATTCTATAAATTGATATAATTTTTGTTTTATGCCTTTTTTGCAGCAATTCTGAATCTGCCAGCAGATTCACCTGATGCAAAGATTTTTAAGTCAGCAACTGAAGATTCAAGCACAAGTTCGACAACCCAAGACTCTACACCAGCATCCACTTCGACTTCATCATCTTCTTCAAACTCCCCAAGTTCAGATACCACCAAGACAAAGACAACAAACACAAACGATGGACCAAAGTTGGGTCAAAAGTTGGCAGTGACAACAATTGGTTCTTCAGTATTGTTTTTCTTCTTCTTTTAAGAAAGAAAACCTAAGCAGCCCTTGAGGACGTTGCAGAGTCATTTTCATATATTTTCCAATTGCGACAATAAAAGGAAATATTGACTAAGATGCCTTTTTAAGTTTCCCTTCAGTATTTAAAATTGAATGTCTATTTGGTCTAAAAAATAAAGTATTTTGCTCAATATATATCCTACTTTTTACCATGAACATTTAAATTGTCCCATAAAGAATATGGTAATTTATGTAATTGCCTGCATATATGCATTTCATTTCAATTTCAAAAATAATGTGAAACAGGTTCAAGAAAATATATGTAAACAAGCCATCCACGGCACGTTTACACAAAAAACAACAGAAATCATTATCAACTAAAACAACCTATATGTTTAAGATCCCATATTCCTTTTTCCCTGTTAAACCAATCACAATATGTAAAAATGTCAAGAAGAAGAATCCTTTCAATTGAACCGATCCAAATATTTATTGTGCATTTTGACAAATAAACGAGAGAGAACATACATGCTCATCATCATCACCACTCAAAAAAGATTTTACCGCTGAGGCTGCTGGTTGTAGTGGCTCTTCTCTTTTTTCTTTGCTGCAGCCACCTTTGCTCTCCTTGCAGCAGCCTCACTTGCTGCAGCTTTTGCAGCAGTATCCATCTCCTTGCTTGACTTTTTCTTCTTAATGGATGCTACTTTTTTAAGTTTCTCTTTCACATCAGTAGATGGTCCATTTTCTGCATTTTCAGTCACCACCACATTGTCGTTAGTAGCCCCATTTCGATCCTCTGCCTCATTTGGTTGATCATGTTGTTCTTTAGCCTCCTTCGATGTTTTATCCTTCTTCTTCTTCTTTTTGGCACTTTTACTCTCGGCTGGAGCAGCGTTCTCCTTTTTATTCACCTCCTCGACCTTCTTATCTTGTTGGTCTGAAATAGCAGCAGATTTCAATTAAACCACCACCACAACAGAGTATTCGAGAAGCAACTAAGAGTTACAGAATGTTAGAAAACGCCTGTCACAACTACAACTCAGTGTAGAGAGCTATCCTACATACAAAGCAAGCAATGATAATCCTATGGCTTTTCTTCTGTTTCAAATAAAAAGTGAATTTAAAAAATCACCTTCAAGCGCATCTTCACCATCAGGCTTGTTATATCCAAATTGGGCAAGCATTTCTTCAAGTTCCGCAAGTTCCTTTTTTTTCAATTCCTTCTTTGACAGTTGTCTTTCTGACTCCTTACGTGTAACAACTTCAGGAGGTTTACTAACGACTGACTCCTCTACCGGCACTTCAGGTTCATGCTCATGTTCTTCCTCATTGTCATCATCCACTTCATCAAGACCTTCTTCTTCACTCTCACTTACCTAATATCAAAAAGACACTTGAGTAGGTGATTCTACTGATCCATCTTTTGAAGGGAACATAGCAAATACAGAAGCAAAATACTCAATCTAAGAGTCTTTATTAAGGAGAACATTATAGCAAAGAAAATAGACATGCATGAGGCAGAAGCTGAAAAAAGGGTCCTTCAAAGTATCAACGGACTTGTCCATCAAGGAAAATACTTAAAAAGCTGCAAATAAAAGTAAAAAATTTGTCAATGAAAGAGACTAATATTACAAATCATACTCACTGCAGAATAAATGATGATCGCAATTGAAATAAAGGAAAATGCGAGGGAACTTCAGATCAGAAGAGCTGCAAGTATATGCAGGAAGCCTCTAGAGATTCAAGGACCTAAAATCTCCTGGATAGATAAAAGAGCAATTATGAGATGCTCTCTCTCACAAATACATGCCCTGTCTAATTCAGGATTTCCCAACTGATTATCAGTTTGATACATTTGCAGCACTACCCCGCAAAATATAGACATAGCTGGCAAATAAGCTATTTTCATTATCTCTAAAGGCATATGCAATAGACTGTTCCCTTACTTACCTTGCACCATACTCTGAGACTTCATACTAGCAGAAACAATCTCTAGTGTATTTAGATGTATTCAGATTGGATCTTCAAGCAAATTTCTTTCAGTTTCAAGAATAAAAATAGGTTCAAGGTGGATAAATAAAATGCCAACTTAGATATACTAGATATACTGTAAATGAGAAAAAACATATGCCTCAAAATTCCTACCATGTATGATTGAGCATGAGAACCATAACGAACAAATAACGAAACAAACTATCTCTCCTCTTATGAGAGCAGATCTAATCTGGGAAGCTAATGCTTCCAAGAAAGTATTAGTTCATGACACTACATGCTTGGCATCACAAAGTAAGGCAAACCAATTGAATACTTCAATCTATATACATGGTAATTTCAAACCTTTAGTGCACATTAATTAAAGGTGGGAAATTCATGCTAAACAGACAAGAAAATATCTTCACTCCCAAATCTGGTTTTGATAGGTTGATTGTTCACATCATGTATATCAATGTGTTTCTATTTATTAAGACCTTAACAAACAGATTTAGTACGACATGAAAAACATATATTATCCCTTGTCAGCAAAAGAAATCAGACCAAATGACCAAACTAAATTCAGTAACTAAAATGATAATATTGCTACAGAATCGATGGGAAAGATAAAGAAATATAATAAAAAAGAACATCAGAGGATAGCTGTAGAAACTGTAAACGGGCTCCATTACATAATAACCCCTCAAAATTTCATTCATATGTAACACACTGGGGAGTTATCACTTAATGGTAATAATTTCCAAAGAATGGTAAACTCCATATATACAAAATTCCTTGCATAATAGCATTTTTTAACTAAACAAAGATGGTAAGAAAGATAATTAGTCAATTGATTTTAGTAAAAGACACGAACCTCCCTCCCAAGCTTACTCTAATACCATTCACACTATAGGATATGTGTGCAAATCATTATTTCCAACTTAAAATCGATAGTAGTATATGACACCAAAAAGGAGCAAGCTACGGAGAAAAAAGAAAAAAAGAAAACACTGAGCAAGCAGTCACCTTGGGTATCATATTTCGCAGGCAAATAAGACATTGGTTTTTAATTTCAACTTCAATCCCCTTTTTTTTTTCTTTCTTGCTTCCCACTTAAGGTTTCTTGGCCATCAGTTTCTAGTTTCTTTAATCATTTCAAAGGAATGCACAAGGTTTCTAATGCTAACAACAGTAAACCAGATGTCACATTGTCTATAATAGAAGAAAATTGTGGGCAGACAAGATAAGTTTACATTCACACACCTCTAGATGGAGGGTGCTTTCTTTAGGCTTGGAATGTTGTTCTTCAACCACAGGAGCAGGGCTCCAAACAGACTGGGGCGGAGCAGTTGTTGCATAATAATCATCATCATCTTCATCATCCACATCGGCCCATGATTTCACAGTCAAGGGTGCAGGAGCCCAGAAAACCTGAGAATCAGGTTTTTTTTCAGCCTTATTGGTAGAAGATGAAGAAGCGGTCTTGCTCTTGGAATCCTTATCAGAATTTTTCTTTTTCTTCTTTAGGGTTCCCAAAGCAGCAAAAACGTTACTGTTGCTAATAACCAAGTCATCCTTTCTATTTCCACCTCCCACCATTTTTTCCCACAACAAATTCAATCTACCAACCAACAGCTGAAACTATTTAAGAACTCACCCCCCCAATTAGTTTGGAGAACTTATATTTCCAAAATGTCTTTTTCTACAAAGTTTCTTTCCCTTTCCTTTTTTCAAATTATACACGTCCCTGTTTGCCTCTTGTACAAAGATTTATATATATAAGCTTCTATATATATACACAACTACGAACTCCAAGGCAGGGGATTTTCGCAGATCCCAATAAGGATCGACAAAGATCAGAGCTGCAAATGAACGAGAAATGATCAAACGAAAGAGAAAACAAAAACTCAATTTCACTCGGGAAGGAGTTTAGAAATTCAAGAAAACGAAATACACAAGATTAAAAACAGGCACGATTTCGATTTCCACGAAAAATTGAGATTGAAACAGAAAATTTTCTCCTTCCCACTAGGGAAACGAAACAAAAACCAATATTTCAAAATTCAAAAAAAAAAAAAAAAAAAAAAAAAAATCAATCAGATTGAATTAAAAGACGTCTCTATCTCCGAAGAAAATCGGAAAGATTTTCCCAGAAAATCAAAGGAAATGAAATATTACGCAAAGAAAATTTGTCCTCTTATCAACAGTTAAACATCCAAACGAAGGAGGCCAAGAAAGAAAGGGAACGTAAAAGATGCAAAGATGAGAGAACAGATTAATTATATAGAAGAAGAAGAAGAAGGAGAAGGGGAAACAAGAAGGGATGGATATATATATATATATGTATGTATGATAATATACGAAAACGATGGTCGGTTCGGTTATACAGTGATGATAGGCTGTCTAGGGTTGAGTTTTGGTCTTTAGAAAATGGCAGAGGAGAAGGTTTGAACCATAGCCAGTTGGAATGGAGGAGACACACAGGCAGATAAAAAGGAGACCTTTTTTCTTTTCTTTTTTTTTCTCTATTTTAGGAGTATATTGGATCTGTAAAGAATGGGAAAATTCTGGGATTGGATTAGATTTTGAGATATTTAAGATTAGGATGTGGGTACCAATTTTAGATAAATCCCTATTTAATAATATTTTATTTCTTCTTCTTCTTCTTTTTTTTCTTTTTTTTTTTTTTTGTTTTGTTTCCTCTCCCTGTTGGCTCGCTAGATTTCTAGTAGTCAAGATGACATTTTATTTTCATCTTAAAATTCTTTCCGATATATATATATTCTACACATAAATTTTTATCAATATAAATAACTTCTTTATTTTAAATATTGATATAAAAATTTAAACCACGAAAAAATAAAAATACTTGACAAAATTTTTAGAATAAATATATTGTAATTTTTTTTCTTTTAAATTTGAAGTATTTTCGTTGTTATTATATTTTAAACTCATAACTTGTAAGTTACGCAAATATTATAATATTTCTATAAATTTCATGGTATTTACGTCCCCAAGACCCCTTACCTTTTGTAAGGACTTGCTTTGATAAAATAGTTGCATGCAAAAACACATGTTTCAAGTAATCGAAAAATATTTTTTTAAAATAATAATAATAATAATTCAAAAAGAAACAATATGATTTTTGGTTGAAATGACAAAATAGGATGATATTTTAAAAATATTTATATTTTTACATATAATGAATTGCATCATAATTAAAATTATTATCAATTAAATTAAAATTTTTTTAGATTATCTTCTCATAGCTCTTTTTAATATATATATATATATATATATAAGAAAAGAAAAGGAGAAATTTAGAATCTTTGAGACATTCTTTGAACTGAAGGTTTTTGTTTGTCCAGTCATCATAGGCTGTTTCTATGGCTGGTAGGGATAACTTAGTATATCAATAATTTGATACCTAAATTATCGAATGGCATAATAATTACTTTTGCTAGTTAATCCAGCTCAATTTGGAGATACTATAAACAACAAAGTTTGATTCTTGCTGTCTCTTAACTTCTTTTTCTCCTAATCTTCTGAATAACAATTGCTTACCTTTGTGAATGAATAAAAAAATAGTTAAGATGGGGGAGTTGGGATAATGCTCTCTGTATCTGAAATGTTTCTTGGATTCGCCTGTTAACCCACCATTTGACCCAAGAAAAAAAAACGCACATATTCAAAGTAAGGTCCCATATACTTAGGGAATACAATGGGATCAATGATTCTTGATTCACAACAAATAGCATGAAATGAGAAAAAGAAAGACAAAAAGGGCAACAAAGCCTTATGATTGGTAGCAATAAGTCAATCAAACCCACCCACCCTCCTCTTCTCTTTGAAAATAGAAAGTTCTATAATGAAATATGTGCCCATTTGGAAAGAACCTTCTTTGGAGATGAGGCAAAAAGAATACAACACACTTGCAAATTATACCAAATTATCAGATTATTCTGATCATTATAAATATAATTGTCAAACCAGTAGGGAATGAGGGGAACTCTGCAGGAAACTGGATTTCCACATATACATATATATATATATATATATATATATATATTTATATCAATTTATCAAATGGATAAATTCAAAGCAGAAAAGATAAGTGCTTGAGGGAAAAACTCACATGTTTTCTTTCTGTTCTTTTTTCTTGGTTATGAAACAGAAAAAGAAAGATGAAGATGGGAATCATCCAGATGACTTTGCGGATGTGGAGTTTTCAACTGATGTTCCAACATGCTGAATGACGAACCCATAGATCTTTCTTTTCAAGCGTTCTATCTTTTCTGATAGCAGCTCGTCCCTTTTGGACACTATACGATCCAACCAGTCATTTACGCGCTTCAATTGTGACAGAATTGCTGCAATAGGCCCACAATTGAGGCTTCCATTGGCAACAACAGGGGAGGAGCACTTCTCAAATACCCGAAAACCTGCATTGAGGGATTCCTCAACAAACTTCACAAACCAGATTTGCATTTCATACTGGAGTTTCTTGGCAAACTCAGATGTCTCATTCATCCCATGTCCCCTTGTCCATGTTCCACCATTTACTGATGATGATGCTGAAGCAATTTTCTTGGTGGGAGCAATTGTAGACTCTCTTTTGGATGAACTTTTCTCCAGCTTTGATGGGGTTTCAAAATTCTGATTAGTTAGGAGGGACACTACTTCAAGATCAGTTGCCAGAGCAGCTTCCACCCAAAGTGAACTTGACTTAGCATGTTCTGTCGTAATTCTTTCACGAGTTTTCCCTGAAGCGTGATTAATAGCAACTGATTCCACAAATTCTATTGATTTTACTACTTCTTCATAGATTATCATAAATCGGTCGATTGTAGGCAAAGGATTCTCTGGTTTAGACATTGAACAGATATCCGAAAACTTGCTGCAGAAGGCACATTTCATGATTATGATAAGAATGATGGAGAAAAATATGCAGAAAATTTCTATACTAGCAAATGACAATATCATGAATAAGAACTAACCAAATTGACTTAATCCATTTCTTTTTGTTTTTGTTGCTGAGGAAACAAGTTTAAAAACATGAAACAAGAAACAAAGGGAGCACAAGTGCACTCAGCAGGCTACATAAGGATATCCATTTTTTTCTTATGTACTCTAGAAAACACTTCTTGACATACAAATTGCTTAATTTAACAAAGTAGAAAAGTCATGCCAAACAAATAGTTTCACTTGACCCAAATAACCCTTTATAACTCAACATATCCCTTTATAAAATTACTACATTTCCTAGTTCTTTTTTTTTTTTGCTGAATAAAGATTTAGTCACTAGCATTAAAATCAGCCACAGAAGCAGTGTTAACATTGGCATTAGAGTCGCCATGATTACAATCAAAATCAACAGAAGCAATAACATCAGGGGGAAGGAAACCACAAAAAGAAGAGCTCACTGCCCACGCAGCTAGATTGTGGGCAGCCTTGTTATGCTACTTACCAACGAGAAAAAAAAGAGTAATTATTTTACTGAAGAAGGAACAAAAATTACCTCAAGCTCCTTACAATAGACTCTGTGGCTATGGCCTCTTCCAAAGCTTCAGCTGCTGCTGTTGAAGCAATGATTCTTCTTTGCATAGCTTCCTGAAAATTTTCAGCAATGAATCAGCCATGATTTTTTAAACTGAAACTAAGAGACGATAAATATTCTATGCTATGCCAAGTTAAAATAAACAACAATCATAAACAGATTTTTATAGAATTATAAAGCATATGAGCCCTTGAACAATCAAATGCTCAATAATACCTTGCCAAGCTTTGCCAGGTCTGGAGTGACAGCATCAAGGGGAATGCTGCCATCAGTCCATTTCTTTTCATGTACTGGTATTACTGGAGCCGCACCTGTTGATTTCTCGGTTACTAGTGAACCATCATCAAGTGGGCTGCTGTTTCCATTACATGCAAAATCATCCTGACCTGGATCCCGGATGCTCACATCACTTAACCTTCTAGAGATAGCTGCCTGGAAGCAATAAGAATTGTTGAAATTAAACAGAAGGAAAAAAAAATCAGTCTTTTTGGCTCATATTGATGATCTTATTAAAGATGTTAAATAATTCTTAACTATGCAGAGGTAACTAGAAATTAAATCCTCCTAATCTCTGGTATATAATTCTTCCTTAATAACCCAAATATTATTGTTAATTGAAACTCACCTGAGTCCTCAGAATTGCTTGCAGATCTGGCTTATTCTTTGTGGCGACTCTCTCTTTATCTGAAAAGCCAGATAGCATAGCTGGTCCTTCATCCCAACTTTTCCTACTGGGCTTTGTAGCACCAACAATAGCCTCAGAAACTTTAGAAATTCCAGCAGCTATGGTAGCCATCTTCTTCTTCCCAGACGAATCAACCGCAGGGGAGAGCTTGATTCCACCAGACAAGCGCCGTCCTGGCGACATTGACATCCGCCTAGCCACCACAGGACTAGCCTGTCGTCTGGTGGTGGTTGGCGATGGCTGTCGATACCTTGATGGAACAATGATAGAGGGTTCCTTTGCTGTTTTTCGGTTCTCCTCTTTCGCAGCAACAAGGCTCGGTACCACACACTTAGACGGCGCTGGTGAAGCAGACCGCTTAACCTTACCTGCTGGCGACGGATCCCTCTCAGCCACAGCATTCTTCTTCCCCAGTGAAATTGATCTTTGCCTAGAAGCTGCAGGGGATGAAAACCTCTGCGGAGGCTTTTCAGTAGACCCCTTGGACTCATCTACTGAATCCACCACAACATTAACATTCACATTTTCTTTGGGACCGGACACATTCCTAATCGCTTTCCTTTTCGTAACATTATTTTCAACATTCCTATCGGTTTCACCGAGTTTAGCTTCACTCTCCGAAAATTTTCCATTTTTGCCTAAATAAGCCGCAAAGGGTTGATCAGAATCTGACCCGGGCTGAATCAAAAAACCATTTTTAGAAGCCGAAATGCGAGCAATGAGCGGTTCAGGGGATCCAATAAAGGCTTGGCGGCCAGCAATAGGACGGAGGTTTACTGCCCGCGGAACTGGAGGGGAATCAAAAACAAAGCGGTCGAGATGAACAAATTGACCTAACTGGAGACGATTAGTAAGAATAAGATCAGTGTCCTTCTCCGAAAGTGAGATATAAGTAGAGTTGAGAGAATCTGAGAGTTGGACAAAAAAGCCATGGTTAGGCCAGAGAGAGTCGGAATTTGAAAGTGCCGGTACAATACCGATGACTTGGAGGAGTGGAGAGCGGTGGTCTCCGGTGACGCGGGTGGTGGTGTTCATCGTCTGGAGGAGCTTTAGTAGGATACCGGGGGTAAGAGAAGCCATTATTGGTTGGGAAGGTTTTCTTTCCCCTTTTCTTCTTCTTTCTGATATTCAAAGGGAAATGAGCAGAGATTATGGAGATTTAAGGGTTAATTTGTTGGTGGAGGAGAAGAGGAATTGGTGAGATTAAACATGGCGGAGGAGATAGGAAGGGGAAGAGTTGTAGTGGCCGTTACAAGATTTTGAAAAATTGAGATGCCCGCTGATTTTGCATCTGAGGGGAGATTTTTTAAGTTTTGAATTTTGGATTGGATGTGGGGTTTTGTGGATAGAGGAACAGTATGGATGTAACGGCTACAATATCCCCCGATGAAATTAATCAGGAATTCTACTGTGACCTAACAAAAAAAAAAAAAAAAAAAAAAAAACCTGTGACCTATTGTAATTCTTTTTTCCCCTATTTTTTTCCATCCAAGTCGAGAAAATGAAAAAAAAGGAAATAATAGGCTTTTTAAAATTTTCTATTAATTTACATTTAAAAACATTAATGGCGTAAATTATAAAATATTAAATGGTCTAATAAAAAAAAAATTGACTGAAAAAAGAGTGGGGAAAAAAATCTGTTTGAATTTTCTATTGAATATCTTAAATTGATTCATACTTTATATTAGTTGCAAAGTAAACTCAATCTTCTTCAATGTAATTCCTTAAAAGACTCCACCAATACTTCAATAAATAAATAATATTTAAATGAATAATTAAAAACAAGGTTAGGACAAAGTGAAATTTGTTAATTGATGCAAAAGTTCAAGGGATTTACACAAATATTCACTTTTGTCCAGCATTAGAAATCTAAACCATTTTAGAAAGAGGAGAAAAGAGGCAGCTAATGCTATCAGAATCAACATAAAACAACAAAAAGAAAAGGTACTAGTGCCAGTGTTCTAAACAGGAAATGGGGCATATAGACAAAAAAATCATTACAAATATTGAAGGCGCCTCATGTATAGCTTGAACAATCACATCACAAAATTGCATTACAGAAGTTCATGTACAAGAACAAAATATATCCCCTTAATTAAGCAATGTTGAGCAACGTAGTATTGGCTTAAAAATTGCAGGGGTAAGAAAAGCAGCTTTCTTTCTTTTTCTTTCTTTCATGTATGGGTATGCATGTTAGTTCATCTTATGCAACAAAGAATAAGAATATCATGAGAAATAGAATCAATACAAAGAATATTTTGATCATGAGCCATCGGTTTGATGATATGCTGTTGAAGTACCTCATCAGTTGCCCTTGTGCCCCATCCACATTCGAAAGTGTATCATCCATGCTTTCATCAATCCTGCAACCACAAGATGGGTATATTAAAGTTATATCGTCAAATGGTAGGAACCATATTAAGGTCATGAATTTAAATTTCAATTTACAAACCAAAGTTCACATGTCCGAACATGTCATAGACTTCTTAGACCAATTCATAGATGTAAATAAGCTCCATTTAAAATACATTATGGGCCAGGAACGTAGAGTTGATTTTTTTTTTTCCCCTCAAAATAAGGAACATTCAAATTTGGTCCCTAAACTATAATGTTTTTCTATACTTAGTCCCCACTTTTTATTTTTCACATTTTAATCCTCAACTTTTCAGTCACATGTTTTTCCATTTAGGATTTTGGTGTTTTTCATCTCAAATATGAAAAATAAGGGTCAAAAGCAAAAGATAACAAAAAAATAATACTTGCATGACTAAATTCTTGAATTTTCCTCTTATAAAATAAATTAGAAAGAAGGCATACCAGCAAATGCATAAATAGTCACTTACAAGTGCAGTAAGAAACAATAACGAGTTAAATGGTTGAGCATCTTCTATAAGTAAGAGTACCTGATAGCAAGCTCGCCTTGCTGAGAAACCATGGTTGCCAACTGAGTGAAAATATTGCCCAGCTCATGAATTGTTGACTCAACACTGTGAAGGGCCTGAGCTCTACCTTGCATGTAAATGTCCTGCAAAGGAGCCACCTGCTGTTGTTGATTTTGCTGCTGATGTAACAGAGGTTGTGATTCACCATCTGGCTGGTCTCTGCCAAAAGTAAAAAATGAGTCATCATATGGAAAATATCGAGAAACTTATGTTGGCTTTCACTTTCTCCTAGTTCTTGATTAAAGAGAATTTAGTAGATAAGCTCAGCAAATCCAGATAGTTGGATCTACATTTCAGCTAACAAATGTTTCATGTGGGAAAATATTTCAATCAGTTTATTATGTATGAGCTGAGATCACTATTGTTAAAGGCACAAGGCGCAAAAAGGATGTGAATCCCAATCCCTGAGGTACAAGGCACAAAAAAACCATGCATCTTTTTTTTTTTTTTTTTTTTTTTGGCAAAAAGTGCGCTTTAGTATAAAACAATATAAATACTACACTCTTGTAGCAAACAAAGTATAATAATAATAATAATAAAACAATGATAATAGATGATCATAGATAACATAATCAAAATAGAAAAAGAACTAACGAATAATCATAACCTTCTTAATACCCCCTAAAACAACTTCTTGACTTGATCTTCATTTTTCAATGGAAAATCTTCTTCTTCCTTCTCGTCTTCATCATGTTAATCATTAACAGAAACTAGAAAACTTGAAGATGATGAACTTAAATTAGAATGTAGAGGTCAGGAGAGATAGAGAGACAGCTGGAGTAAAAGTTTAATTTAGTTTAGTTGTTTATCTTCTTGTTTTTGCTTTCTTCTTCAAACGGTAACTCAAGAGAGAGAGTGGAAAAAAATTCTTATTTATTTTTGGAGTACAAAAAGTGTGCCCTCGCCTAGGGCCTTGTGCTTTAGGTGCACACCTCTGTGCACTTTGATAACAATGGGGAAGATCAAGCCCCTTCCTCATTCAACCTTAGAAAATATACATCATCATATTTACCTTGAAAGGATCTGCGAAGAAGTACTAGAGCCATTGGCCCAAGGAGGGGGAGCCATCGCTTTAGTAGCAGCTGCTCTGGTAGCCAAGGGGCGCTGACGTATAAAAGGATTAGAAGATTCATTTGAAGCAGCTGAAGAAAACAGTTGCCTTCGATTTTCGTGAACCTTCATATTCTACAACCAGAAAACTCAAAATTAGCAAGAAATAATTTCCCCTTCAAAATATAAACTATATCTCAAATTTGCAATTCCACAAGATATTTCATTCAGGGAAACTTAATCCACCTCAGTCCGCATTGTGAGGACTTCTTTGAACTCTTTCGTTATATTCATCAAACTATTTTTCAAGTTATCAATAACCGTGGTTGAGTGAGCAGTATTGTCACTTGACAAACTTCCTTCATTCTGGGAGTTGGACAACAGCTGGAGTTCTACCACAGAAGAATTAAATGCAGTGATGTCTCGCTTGATTACAGTAGTCAACTCCTGTATCTCTACTGTTGGATCATCAAAAACTGATGTTCTCCTTGCCACTGCAAATGCATAGATCAAATTAAGATCTTATCCGCCACAATTATAGCTACATATTTAAACAAATTTGCAAGCCAACCTCAGGGAGTTGAAGCTAAAAGAAAAAAAAAAGGAGCAGGTGACTAAATCAAGTTAATATCTTTATGCAATGAAGGTTAGAATCAAATCCTTACAATCAAAACAACTTCTAAGTGTTGCATGCATGAGATGAAATTGCTTTGAACCCTACAAAGCAAAGTACTGCAACCAGAAGCTAATTACATCAAATGGTTAACTTACATCTCATCTATGGTGGTTCACAGTAAATATCACTGATTAGAAATGATAAAGAGAATACTCTACTGATTCGATAAGAAGTAGATAAAGGACAAGAAAGATTTATGTTACCTTGATTAAGTATTTAGAATAATATTTAAAATATTTTATATATATATATTTCTGGACAAGAAAATATTAATTTCATTATGAGTAAAAATAAAATAAAAAAGGAGGGTATACATTTTTGTGAAAAATGAATTTACAAGTCTTGTTTGCACACAGTTTTTTACCGACCTCTTATATACCATAAATTGACCACCATATTACCCCAACCAAATTCATTAACAAGAGTTAACTCATTAATAATTTGTTACATATCCGCAGTGTCAGATAATTAGCTCAATAGTTCAGCATCAAACGGAACTAACAAATCAAACATTCAAATACTTAATTTAAATAAGAAAAAAAAAATCAAATACCAAAATTTTCATAGGAATAGCATGCATACATCAACTATCTCCGAACTAAAACATCAAACTAAGCAAGGAGATTTTAAAAGACAATAAGAAAGGGCGAAAAAGAGGAGAAAAAACTAACATTTGGCAAGTTTAGATAGCTTTTGAGATGTCTGATGGATCCCTAGCGAAATCCTGGAAGCCTTCTTTTTAAATTCCGATTGAACTGGAGCAGCTGGCCGCATCGGAAGAGACGTAGAACTGGAACTGCCATCGGAGTCACCAGCAGTACTAGAGACATCGGAAACGGAGGACAGTGGGAGTTGTTGCTTCTTGAGCTTCGCCGCTACACTCTGAAACTCCTGCGTCCGATCTCTATAAAGCGCCGGTTTCGTAGACATCGGAATTTGGAATCAAAACCTCAACGCCTAAAAGTGTACAAACCGTTGCTCTCTTTTCATAATTGATTATCCATAAAGCCGATTAGATCTGAGATGTGAAATTCCGGTGCCAAATCGTAATATTCAGTTTCAACCGGGCAATTTTAAACCTTGGCTATTTATTTGGTGAACATTTTTCCTTTTTTCCTTTATTTATTTGTTTATGTTTTAAATAAATCTATTTATTGTTAAAATCGAAATAAGAAATTAGTCATTATATTTAAACATTTTTTTCAAAAAAAGAATTATGAAAATTAAGTTTATTTTTAAAATAAATAAAAAAGGTTGATCATTTAATATATATATATATATATATATATATATATATATATATAAAATAATTGCACCTCATAATTTCCCAAAAGTCTCTCTCAATTATTATATATTTCATTGTTATTTTTTTTTCAAATGGATAAAAAGATCAACTAATTGTCAATTCAACACAAATTTGAACTTAAATTTCTAATTTATTTTAAATTGAAGCTTTTGCTTAGTTTGGTTAAAAGGGCAAGAATCTCATAATTTAGATAATTTTTCGAGTAATTGAAGAATAATCCATCCGATCAATTCCTTGTATTTTGAATAACTTTTATTGGTAAAAATAAATATATATTTATGAATCAACACACATCAATCTCAGTGTAGGACAAGAAAATTTTTTACAATTGAAAAAATCTTATCAAATGGTTGGATGAAAGACGGTAGTTAGTAATTCGGCGCAAAAATCACTATTCCTTGACACGCACGATATCCATTCAAATATTAAAATCACTTTCCCATATTGCTTCAAATTCAATTGGCTTCATCTGTTATTTCAACTTTCTTTAATATAATTATTTCACAATCTTTGTTAAATTCAATGAATATATATTTATATGTACATATATTAATAATCATATTCAACTTCAAAAAATAAATAAATAAATCAGAACTTCATGCACAAGCCACGGCAACTTCCAAAATATGCATTTGCAGGATTTTATCACTTCCACAGGCCGATATCGGGGTTAACAGTATTGGCTATTGACAGAACCCCATTCGTTCTTTTCCACAACCAAACAGAACAAAAACATTGAAACAAATATAGCAAAAAATTCCAAAAAAAATGTCTAGCTCTATATACTCAATAAGTCGGGCTCAACAATCCAATACTAATAAAGATGAAGAAATTACAATGTTGATCAGTCTCCATACAACAGGTACAACAGTGAACCTGCTAAGGCCTAAACATAGTGTCTTCAGAGTCAAAGGTAACGTGTAAAATGCATCCTTCTAAGTTTAAAGATTTGATTGATATCTGGAACCCACGGAGATTCATGTCTTAAAAAGAGTAATAGTTTTCAATTTACTTCCTATCACTTTCTTTGGACAGCTGGGGAATTGGTATTTGGTTTAATACACCACCAGGCATCACAGGGTTTGTTTCAGTTCCCACTTCAAGCTAACTTTACACTAGCCAGAAAATTGGCACACACTTCAAAAGTATGACTACTTAGGAGTACCAGAATTTCCAAACAAAGCAGACTGGGATGTATAATTACTTTTAGATGGCAACAAATTTAGAGCATGGACTAGAAGTTGAAAGCTAAAGTAGCGAAACCAGTCCAGCAAAATTGAAAAGGAAAAAAAAAAATTAAACAAATGCACAAGGCTAGGAGGCACATGGAACTGACTACAATCACCCTCACAGTGGGTGCATAGTCAAATTCCTCTTCCAACAGTGGACATAAAATGTCCTTTGTCTTGAAGCACAAAGACAGCTAAGTGCACAACTAGCTCAAGCATTGATCCAAAAAGAATTGTGATGCAGCTTTTCTTTCTATCAAATACTCATTTATTTGGTATATCTTAGGCAACAAAGAATAAGAAAATCATTAAGAATACAACTAATACAAAGAATATTTTGATCATCAGCCATCGATTTGATGATATACTGTTCAAGTACCTGACCAACTGCCCTTGTGCACCTTCCACATTTGCAAGGGTATCTTCCATGTTTTCATCAATCCTGAAAGAAAAGAAAAGGGCAATGTAAGAATATCAATGCTAAAAGGCAAAAAAGTAAACTTAAAAGCTCTAAGCCTACATTCACATGCTGACAGATTCCAATGAATGCTTTAACCTACCAGCTAGAGAGTTTATTCAAGCTACTCTCCACAAGTTTTAATGCTCAATGATAAAATCATCTCTATCATGTAACAAGCTCTTTAAATCAATCATGTTACACAACACAAACCATTTTTCCCATTTCAAATATAAATACTCCCCCATCCCAATTTATCTATCCTATTTGACTGATTTAACATAATGTGAAAGTATTAAGAAAGATAAATTTTCTAATTGATGAATTCATTTTTTCTGAACTTAATCTAAATCTTAATTAATATTGCATTTCAAATTTATGTGAAAAAGAATAATGTTAAATAAGGATAAGTTTGGAAAGATGATAATTAGTTTATCATTGACTTCCTAATGGGATTTTTTACATGGACAGATAAAAGGAGAAATAATTTGGGACAGAGAATAGTATTTAGCTACAGGGCACAAATCTCTCTTTAATATGTAAAAGATATATGCAGGTTTGTACTGGCACTTTAAGATATTAATATCACATTCAGTAGTATGAAACTCACCAATGGATGTTTGAACATAAATGACGACACTATTAGTGAAGAACATATTATGTATACAAAATAGCATATAACATAATATAATATGCACATAAACCCCCAAATATGTAACTAACGCAAAAGAAATGATAGAGAAGCATTTCAAGAATAGTGTCACACAAACCTAATAGCAAGTTCTCCTTGCTGAGAAACCATGGTTGCCAATTGAGTGAAAATATTGCTCAACTCGTGAATTGTTGACTCAACATTTTGGAGGGCCTCTGCTCTACTTTGCATGTAACTGTCCTGTAAAGGAACCATCTGCTGTTGTTGTTGACTTTGCTGCTGCTGAAGCAATGGTTGTGATTCTCCATCTGCCTGGTTCCTGGAAGACAGAGACTCATATTAAAAATTGTACCTAAAACATATAAATATCATCACCTGTTTCCTATATCCTAATTAGAAGTGAGCTATGGAAAGTTAATATTGACAATAGATAGCATGTTAACAGGCTGCTCAGTAAAAGGACATATTAGACCTAATAATTTTATTTCTCATTGAGAGCATTAAAGGTAGCCCTTAAATTCGATTAAGCAAAGAAAAGATAATTATTATCTAAAATCAAGAAAAATGAGCAGCTCAGACCGAAGAAAATAGCATTTTGTGTAAAAGATAATACTAGTAAAATAATAATAACATCAAAGGTAGCCTTATATCCAGGTATCATAAGTTGAAAGTCAATTAGAAAAGAAAAATGTTTTCCACCAATAGGGAAGTCATAAGAATAACTATCTCCAAGTGATAACCTAAACAACCAACAAAAATTGGCTACGATAAGGATTTCTCATACTAGAACTGGTGCTCAGGAACTTATATGTAACAGTGCATGTGTATCAATTCTACGGGTCCTTCTATTATGGGCATTCTCTAGTCACTGTCTGTATTATGAGCAAACAAATTTACAAAAATAAGAAGCATAAGTGATCATTGGGCTAACAACCAAGCTCAAATAAATGAAGAAAGATTAGTGGACTAATAATATCATATGCAACAGTCAATAATTTAAGAAATGAAGTTAAAATTTCTTTAATAATTGAAGAAATGCTAAGAAAATAATTATTACATACCAGATGCTTAATTGCAAATCAAACAGTACTTGCTTGTAAACTAGTGCAAATATTCTTCATTAAAGATATAACTCGAAGCAAGACAGTATGAAAACCTTTCACATCTAGAAGAAAATTCATGTAATTCATTAATTACCCAAGCTCAAGAAGTTCATTAGCTTATTAGAAGAAAATATAGCTAAACCAGATTCAAGACCCATCCACTATACCTTGGAAATAACTGAGATGAGGAACTAGAACTGCTAGCCCAAGGTGGAGGAGATATTGCTGCATTATTGGCTGCTTTAGCAGCTAAGGGGCGTTGACGAACAAAAGGATTAGTAGAGTCTTTAGATGCAGCTGAGGAAAACAACTGCCTTCGGTTTTCATGAACCTTGAGATTCTGCAGCCAATAAAACAAATTAAGCAAACAAACAAGATGAAAAATAAAAGAAATAAACAAAAAGGTGGTTTCTCTGTTAGCTGCTTCATTCAGAATCAAATAAATACACCTCTGTCCGCTTGGTCAAGACTTCTTTGAACTCTTTTGTGGTGCTCATCAAACTATTCTTCAAGTTATCAACAACTGTGGTAGAATGGGCCGCACTGTCACTTGAGACACTTCCATCATTTTCAGAATTGCTCAGCATCTGGAGATCTACTATGGCTGAGTTAAGTGCAGTAATATCCTGCTTGATCAAACCTGTTAACTCTTGAATTTCAATGGTTGGATCATCAAAAACTGATGTCTGCTTTGCCACTGAAAGAAGAAAAACCATTTCAGACTAAATATCTTCAAGAGGGTATTAGCATAATATTTGAACAAGAAGATGAATGGAAGAAGGAGAAAAAGAAAACAAATGATTTTTGGCTTTAAAGCCATAAAAGGCCATGTAAATATAATTCCTCAAAACATTTTGTTCTGCAATTTAGCCTCGTGACCCAGCTAAAAACAAAACAAACAGATGTCATATAACTAAAAGTGACACAAACATAAAGATTATCTTCAACTGCTATAGTGACAACAAAGTAAGAATAAGACTCATCAGATGTGCAAATTGTGCCAACAAATTTAAATAGAGAGTATCAGTTGACAAAACTGAACAGAAAACTAAGAGCTGAATTAGAAATATTCTTAGGTTCCTATATTGTTAGTTTCCAGGTATTACTTCTATTAACAGCCAGAGAAAGGGGGGGAATCCTTTAAAATCTTATGACTGATTATGAGGCATTAATGTAGTAATGCTTGTCTATACACTTCTTCTTGCTGGAAATTTACAGGTAATCTGACATTCCTTGGTTGTAGTTTACCTTATTAATCATTTATGATGAAGGATAAATTTTACTTAAAACTCGATTACACAAGTAATAGATATTATCTCAGAAAATCCATGACAGAGTACAGATAAAAAAGATAGCATGAGCAACAATTCCAAAATTTCCAAAATGAAAATAAAATATATTATGACATTCTATTTTAACTGAAAAATGACACTACCATGGAAACCTGAGCTATTAGATCATTCAATTATTCAGCCGACAAGGCTATCAAAACCTGAAACAGCTAAATCTGATCAATTAAAATGAATCAAGATACACAAACAAAATGTGCACTGCTAACATGCAAAATTATTAACACAAGAAATAATATTTCAATTACTCGAGTTCAATAATGACTGAATTAAGATAACTCAAATAACTCCAAATTCAATCCAAAAACCAGATAAAAACCACGAAATTCAGAAATAAAGGGAGAGAATTAAGTCATTACTGACATTGAGCAAGCTTGGAGAGCTTCTTAGACGTCTGGTGGATCCCCAACCCAATCCTGGCAGCTCTCCTACTAAATTCCGATTGACTCGTGGGAGCAGATCGCGAAGGCTGAGGCGCAGAGATAGGACCGCCGGCGGCACTACTGCTACTAAAGGGCCCATTGACAACTGAGGACGAAGAGGCAGACTTCTTCAACCTCTCGGCATAATTCTGAAATTCCAAAGTCCGATCCCTAAACGACGTCGCTTTCACAGGCATTGTCGGAGTCAAACAAATGAACACGAATCAATCAATATCACCACCCCCACCCCACCTCCAAACTCCGGCGAATTAGGATAGTCGCAAACGATAGATCTGAGATTTGGAAGCGCAAAAACGTATTCGATTAAACCTCGATTCGTGCAGAATGTGAAAGAGGCAGGGTTTAGGAGTCCGGAACAGAAACGAAATCAGATCCTTCCTTTCAACAATTTTCCATGTAAAAGGTCCACTATTTTTCTCCGATCTGTATTTATTTGGATGAAAGAGAAAAAATGACGAGTGCGAGAAATGTAGAGAAGAAAATTTTCCCGGATCCAGCTTGAATCCGACCGCGCTGGTTTTAGCCGCGACGAAGTGACCCCAACCCGTTCTTGTGCGGGTTACGGGTCGGTCTGCTAGGATTTATAAAGTTAAATATTATTTAAAAAATTAATTTTAAAAAAAAAAAACCTAAAAATTTTAATTTTTTACATGAAAAAAAAGTTAAATTGGCCAAAAATCCCTTACATTATAAATATTATTTCATCCCTTTCTTTTTTGGAAAATTTCATCCCTTATCTTATAAATTTTGGCCAATTTCATCCTTTCATTTAATTTTTTTGTCAACTATTATTCAATTTGTTATTATTTAAAAAAAATTATTTTCTCTGGAATAAAATTGTCATTTTATTGTTTAAAAAAAAAAAAAAGCTTAAAATTTTTAATTTTTCTTTTTTCTTTTAGTTTGACATGACAAGGAAAATTATTCAATTTTTAAAAATATACTTAATATCATATATTTTGGTCAAAAAATATTCTTTTATATTTTTTATTTATATCAATTTTTAAAGATTTTAAATGCTATTATATTAGTTATTTGGAATCACTTTTTCACTTATTAATTTTGGCTTGTTAAATAAAAATGGACATACTTAGAAATTAAATTTGTCATTTACATATATTTTTCTTTAAATTCTCCCCTCAAAAGATCTTAAAATTATTAAAAAATTGAAACTCCCATTTATTAAAAATTATTTTAACAATCGTAATATTTGTTTGCAAGTTTTATATTAATTTGAAAAGTAAATAAGTTAAATTTTATATATATTTATTTATTAATATTTGGTTTGACATGTTTGTCAAAATAAAAAGAAAAAATTAAAAAATTTTAAGGTTTTGGTTTTTTTTTTAAACCAATAAAATTAGACATTTTTACCCCCCCGAGAAAATTAATTTTTTTTTTTAAATATACAAGTTTTGACTAATAGTTGACCAAAAAAAATTAACCGAAAAAGATGAAATTGGCCAAAATTTTTATAAGATAAGGGATGAAATTTTTCCAAAAACCAAAAAAAAAGGGATGAAATCGCAAAATATTTATAATGTAAAGGGACCTTTTTGGCCAATTTGACTTTTTTTTTTCATGTCAAACTAAAAGAAAAATATTTTTGAAATTTTTGTTTTTGGGTTTTTTTTAAAAAAAAAAAAATAGTAAAATGACAATTTTACCCCTGAGAAAATAATTTTTTTAAAATAACAGTTTGACTAACCGGTCTGACAAAAAAAATTAACGAAAGGATGAAATCGGCCAAAATTTAATAATGTAAGGGATGAAATTTTCCAAAAAAAAAAAAAAAGGATGAAATCGCAAAAAATTTATAATGTAAGGGATGAATTTGGCCAATTTGCCAATATATATATAATAAAAATCGTAATTTATTATTTTAAGCTTTTTGAAGTTTTAAAAATTTTATGTCTAGTCTTAAATTTTTTATATAGTATTTTTTTCTTATCTTAAATTTTGGTTAAAATATGTAAAATAATAGTTTTGTTTTAAAAAAATATAATTTAAAACATTCAAATGATGTCTTATAAGACTCTCTCGCCTTATTTCAAGTCTATACATAATCATCGTTGTTAATTAATAACTTAGGTAAGGAATACCTGATTTCAATTACTCAATTGTTCTCTACGGTGAACGATACAGACTTAGGTCACAATAAATTTCAATTTCCATATAAATTACTTTTTTTTTCTTACAAGTAACCGAACAAAAAAAATAAAAAATAAAAAAAAATCTCCATTTAGTTTTGGAGAACAATAACTTTGTCAACCTTAAAAACTCCACAAGAAAAAGAGCTAATTCTGTGTTTATAATCGCTGTGAGTGTGTATATATATATATCTAGGAGATGAGAAGCAAAATCACGATAGATGCTTCAAGAATGGCCAATAAAATGTTCACCAGATTCTTATGCAGTAGCAGTACAGAATGACCATAAGCAACCATCACCGGAAACCGGCAAACATCGTCGGACGGATCTTCATCCGTCAACGTCGCCAATCCAGAGAAATCACAGTCCCCACTATTCTGTCCCTTGAATTGATAATACATATTGAAAGCGTATGATGCATTACCTTTAGAACTCAGATGATTGCAGGAAGAGCCATAGCCAAGAGCAGTACAATCGGAATGACTACACGCATAATCAATGTTCTCCTGCAAGTTTTCCAAATCCGTAATCTTAGGGTTCAGAATACACCACCTTTTCACCATGTATGCCACGCCATCTATTCCCACCAACTGTGTGTTCTGTTGCATACCTGACAAATCCAGTTCGTATTTAGGTTTTCCATCGAATTCGAAGATTCCCCAATGTCTCTCGAAGCTACCAGGCTCAATGCTTTTCGCGTTTTCATCAATGAGACTGAATAGGTACACATCGATTACTCCTCTCCTAACCGGCGTTCCGGCACCGCTCAAAACATGGTGAAGTAATCCTTGATTAAATCTTTTGGCATTTGTGATATTGGCATGCTTTTCGCCGTCAGTTGGCCATCCAATCTCTCCAACCACGATCGTCATATCGGGATATCCAGCTTTCTTCAATGCCCAAATAAGTGTGTCCAAATTTGCATCAAACACATTGGTATATAAATAGGTTCCATCTCTTACAGGTTTTGAATTGTTGGAATTAGAATTAAGCCCATCGAAAAAGGCGAAATCCATGGGGAAGTAAATGTTGGCATAGAGACTGAGGAACGGGTAGATGTTGACAACAAAAGGTGCGTCGTTAGAGTATAAGTACTGAATGATTTCGATGGTCAGGTCGCGTAATTCAGGCCTAAAATCGCCGGCAGATGGGATGGGATTTGATTCCGGTGAGTAGTAAACATCGGCATTGAAAGGGATTGTAGCTTTCACATCTGCTCCTAACCCGGCACGGTTTATGGCTTCTTGGATGTTCTTGAGAGCCGGTAGTGTAGTTCTTAAGTAGGATCCATTGTAGCTCCTCAAGAATGGTTCATTTCCAACCGCAACATACCTACAGTTTTTTGTTTTTAATCCATTTTTACAGAGAATCAAGAACTCAAATATGTCAAAGGAAAAGAAAAACAAGAAATCATGGATTACTATCAACAACCTTATCTTTACCCCTCCAGTGTAACAATAGCTGGTGACATTGGCATCAACCCAAGCAGCAGCAGCATCAGGATTCTGACTTATTTCCTGCAACATGTAATTTGGTATTCCGAGCATGACTTCAATACTGGTTCCTGTCAAGGCTTCCAAAATCTTGTCTTCAGCCTCGAACAATTTTACCTTTTCAAATCCATTATCTATCAACATCTGAACTACACTTTCAGGAGGTAGCTGGTGAGTAGCCATAGTACCCCAGTTCACTCCCAAACTTGAACACTTTGAAACCATTAATATTATAGTAATAACAAACCAAGTAATTAACAAATTCAGAAAACGGTAACCATTATTTGTACAGTTTTTTTGTCTCGCTTCTTTCGTTCTCATCTTTAATCTCTTTCTCTGAATTTTTTTGTTTTCCTTCCTGAATCAAGAAAGATGGATCTTTGGAAGAAAAAAAAATAGCTGAAAACGTCCTTGTGAAGTAAAAGGAAACGATAGAGGAAAAAGGAAGATAAAGTCTAGCAGCTCTAGTTGTTAATTTGGATATACATACATATATTTTATATATAAACAAAGATTAAGCTGTGAGCATTAACGTTTCATACTTTTTTTTTTTTTCTCTTGTCTTGTTCCATTTAAAGACTTGTAGTGATTGGTGGGTTCATCAGGGGAGGTGAAATTAGGACATCTAAGTTGTACTAAACACGGAAGATTCCTTTCTTAATTCAGTTATTCAGTTGTGCTAAAACCAAAAAGAACCATGCCATTTCTGTGCCTCTGCACCTATCAGAGTCGAAACTATGGATAAAGGAGTTTCCAACTGTTGATGGATCATTTTGCTACTCCATTTTAGTAGAAGTTTGTTGTGAATGTACTCTCTCTATAATACAAATAATATGTTTGTGGTCTTTTTTATCTATAACAAGTCCATAATATGTTTTTTTTTTTTTTAATTCACAAAAAAAAAAAGACCATAAATTGTTTAAAACCTTTTTAACAAAAAATTTAGCATATTAGTTCTTATATATCATTACACAAATCGGAATATTACAAAGCACTTTCAATATAGGAAGGATTACACATTTTTATGTACTTTTGTTGTAGATCCGAATATCACATAGTAAAAACTCTTATATTCAACTATTTAAAATTTGATGTTAGAGATTCCTCTCATAAGGGACCAATGCGGTTCAAACGAATATTAATCGTCTCATAATTTAGGACTCATATAGGACTATATATATCACATAGCAGTATCGCAGTAATTGGGCTGAAGTCGGTAAGAAAAACCGGTAGATATATATATATAAAATGTATATTAGGGAGAAAATTGCACGAGCACAAAACTTGCCAATTTTTGCCATGAAGAAATATGGGAGCTTATCAGATTTTGGTTAGTATAAAAGCATTGACTCCTTTTTTGAAACAAAAATGGACCAAATCCTGTAACTTTCCACCCAAAATCTACGTGTTTCATTCAGATGCGACTTTCCTTTCATATTTTATTTCAATCTTTAACCAAAGTTCTCACCTTTCTGCCTTTTCATCGTCACAGAAAAAGAGCTTTGCGCTCTCACATCTGAGGTGCAATTCCAAATAAGACGATATGCATCCAGTAAAGGAAATGCTTTGTGAAGATCCTTTCTGTCTTCTTTTTCTTCAGGGTGGGGTAAGGACAAGTGGGAAAGGAGGCTGTGCATATCAAGAACTACATCTTATGAAAAAACAACATTGAACATTTAAACTATATTAATCAGTTTTTTCTTCTCTTTTTTCCTTTGATTTAGCAATAATGTCCATAACAAACTCCACATGATAGAGAATAATGTCCATAACAGAGAATTTTGGTGGGAAAGACGGATTCCACCTTTTTACTACCAAAAACCATAAAAAGCAGTTTACCAAAGACAGATGCAATCAGTAATTTAACTCTTTCTTCATTTGATAAAGGAAAGTACAGGGAATAGGTTTACATGTTACAATCTAAATGGCAAGAAATATGAAGATAAAAGTTGATGATTACTCTTTACTTGCCCAACATATATTTCTAGACTACTTGTTACACAAGAAATGTATGTCCAGTACCGTCAAACTGGCCCTGCTCTCATACTCCTTCACTGCTACAGCATGATTTATTGTGGTTGACAAAATCACTTGCACATGTTTCCATTGGTAATCTAAAGCTTAAACAGAACATTGCCTACATGATTTCGAAAAAGTTGTTACAATTGAAATTGCCAAAACGAACCATACAAGAAATTTACTGGTAGACATTGATACACAGGATAAAACTTTTTACTTGCGTACCTTATTTGGAGCAACATCTCGAACCTTATGAAATATTGGATCCTGGATACTAGCTTTCAATGCAGATTCTGCCACCTATAAATCCAATAAAATGCTACATCAAGCATGGAACATGGAAGATAAATATACTTAAGAAAAACTGTTTAATAAAGTTAAATGTGCTATGTTGATCAAACATACACATTCTGACAACACAAACTGCATCTGAAAGGTTTCTCATAATGATTGTGATGGTTGACACGAATTACTTCACACAGAGTCACAAAGAAAAGAGAAAATTGACAGAAAGATGAAAAGACATGACTATAGTAACTTTCCTCATAAAGATACTTACAGAAATAATAAATTCCTGTGTCTCACTTGACCTCATGAAACAATAGCAATGAACCAATGGCAGTGGTCCCTTCCAAAACCTCTTTAGTATCAAGCCAGTAAAGGCATCTGGTCAAGATATTCAACTGTGAGTTTTTTCACGCTACTTAGTAAGCAAAGAAAACAAGAAAGAGAAAGGTTGCTACATATAGCACTTTGGTAATAGTGGAAGGCTTGAAAAGCATTACAGAGAGAAAAGGATTATACTTTTAATGGCTACTGAACTAAATTAAAGAATCACCCTTGCCATGGAATATACTTAAACTGATTTTCGGCAAAAGTAGAAATGTGGTGGAAGTTTAAATTTAGTGAGGTAAACTTGAGTACTAAAACTGTGTTATAAAAGAAAGTTGTTTCCAGAACAACATGAACCAAACGATGGTTGCAACTGACAGAGCAGAAGGAATTTGAGGCCATCTTGCAGGGAACTTTATGAGTCATTTTGCACAAATATTCCCCACGATAGCTGCTTATTACTTTTCAACTCCATGTTATGGCAATTCATCCACTTAAGGTAAGGAATGCAATTTGTATGATATTAACCAATATTATCTAAAATTACTAAAGTGTAAAACCAAATAAATAGTTTGACACCTCCTTGCAAATGATTGCTGTATATCAACAGAGAAATCATGTGAGATTTTTCATACATATCTTGGTCAATTGAAAATGTGTTTTCATCAAACCTAACCTGACTTCTTCCTGAGATGCAAAAACATGAGGTTGCAAAGAGGTTTACAGCTACATCCAAACATTTGTCCCTCTCCCTAACATCCATCTGATACTTATTTTTTACTTTTTCTTCTTCTTTTTCTTTTCTAAAGCATGCATGTGGGGAGCAGGGAAGAGGTGAGGATGAGAGGGGTAAAAATATTCATAGTTGGTTGAAATTTTACAGTCAGAAAAATCAAGCAATCAACTACTAGCCATCTTGCAGAACCATGCGCTAATAACAGGAGAAAATGAAAGGGGGACAAACTAAAAATGAAGTCATTACCAAGAAACTCAAGTGCAGAGGCTGGAAGGTTCATTATGATATGATCAATATGTTCCCAGGGTTTTAAATTAAATGACTCAGAGCTTCTTATACGTTTATTTGAGCCTTTCTTTTTCCTTTTACTAAGAGAATCAGCACCACCACCACCAATAGTTTGGATTTCTGCAGCAAAAATTGCAGCATGGAAATTAGCTAGATATATATAAAAAATCAATAGGAAGATAACCACATATCAACCCAAGCATATTGTTGCACACTGAAAGCCCTTGAGAAAGATAAGTTATCCCCATACCTAAACAATTTCATCAATGTATGTATATATATATATATATTCTTCTTTGAACATGTACCTTCAGAAGAACTTTCAGGACGCCGCTTTGTAGTTCCTACACAAGCATTTCCCTGAGGAAATGAATTCTCAACTGTCTTAAGATCATTTAGATTTTCATCCTTGCCTTCTTTCACCTCATCTGATATAGTTTTTTATATAAATAAATAACCAGATGAACAACTTTAGGTGACAAAATCTAGTGCAGTTAATTTTCCAGATAAACACCCACCTGTCACTTTTGGATCTTCAACATCTACTTCAGCTTTCTCACTTGCTTTTTGTTGCCCAGATGATCCATTTTCACAACCATCATGATCAAGATAACTTGAAGGCACTGCCATCAGTTGAGATACAAATTTTCTAGCATCCATGTTATAAGCACAAACAAGATCATCAACCTTGTTAATTTTTGCATTCATCTTCAGAAAGTGAATGCTATCCGGGTTTAAATCATTTGCATACACTAGGCATCCTTTCTGTGCTGCTGGAATAGCAAAAGGGCCAATACCAGCAAACATATCGCAGATTATCTCCCCTTCCTGGAAGAGAGAAATCAGCCTTAAATGCTCGTGTTCTAACCTTGAATTCCAATAGACCAATCTATAATCAAGCTTGAAAACTGCTCCATATTGCTTTACTTCTGTGACCATATCATCTTTTCCAGCAAGTACTTCGAATTTAGGAACGCGAAACTCATTTGTAATTGTTCCAACTTTATTAACAACTGTCTGGATTCTGGGATAATTTTTCTGACATGGAAGGACAAATGAATTCAACAAGACAGGAATTTTGAAAATAAAAAATACAAAAAGAACATTCTTTACAGCAAAAATTAGAGCACCATAACAGTTATGTGTTAGAGGGCAGCACACCAATAAGATCCCCCCAAGTGGAATTAACAAATTTAACTATTCAAAGTTTGACAACATAAAGATTATATTAAAATTAGTCATGGCTTTGTTTCTTCTTTTCCTTAAAAACAGTGAGCATGATCAAGCAAAGAAGACAGACTAATCTTTCTATGTCAGTTCATGTGACAATCTTGCCTCTTTGTATGAAAAAGCTGCTAATACTAATGCAGGTTAGCAGAGTGAAGCTTATACAGCAGTTAGAAAATAATTTTGTCAAAAAGTATAAGTTTCCTTAACAAAAACTCTATTTTGTAAAGATTTCTTACCAAAGATGTGGGGTTCCACATTTCACATTAATATACATTTTTACAATTTAAATTTCACTTGTTACACGTTGATAACAAAATTTTAATTTTTCTTTTTGTATCTAACATATCGAACCCACACCACATCAAATCATTTGTCAGTTCATAAAGCAAAAATATTATCTGGTTGAAATTTTTGTTAGTACTATAATCGAAACATGTTTAATTTATCCAAATACACCATAGTCTTGTGTATTTGTTTCCTGAGACCTGCGAATTTTTGCTTGAATTACCGACATGAACCAGATGTAGTGAAGGTTTAGAACAGCATAATATTTTAAAATTTGTTCTCCAACAGGATCATATTAGAGATAAGATTATTAGCAGTACAAGAAAGGCTGATCGTCAATTATTAGAGACTATCAACCAAGAAATGAGCAGTGTCAAACAACATTGTGCAATCATATGGATAATAGAGGTTAAATGTTGTAAAGGGTTAGCAAAAATAAATTTTAGACAGCTAAGAAACACCTGAGTCTTCATGCTTATCATACAAGAGAGAAAAGAAAGTTTCAATTTAAATCAGATATTGAGAAATATTATGGTATGTGAAAATAAAGACAGAAAATTAAGCTTTAGTTACTCAAAATCCTTTTGCAATAACAGTGCTTGAAGAAAATAGTAATTTTTCTTCTTATATTTGGAAAAGAGAACTAAATGGAAAATACTCGAAATTTGTAGTAGGCAAATAAACATTCCTTTCCTCCAAATCCCAAAATCAAACCTTGGCATAAGGAATGGAAACAAGAAGAGAAAATTGATGGTATGCAAGTGGTCAAAGAATTGTGTTCAGAACATACATCGTAGATGACTTTGGCAATAACATCCTTATAAGGAAGCAGCTCATCACTTATATTTAGATGGGCAACATGACCTGCATGATATCAGTTGTTTAGGGTGTAATGAGAACATGGAAAAGAATAGCAAGTGAAAGAAATAATATAATGCATAAATGATCCGTTTAACAAGAGAAAATGGGGAGACCAGAAGTTGTATCTCCCAAAGATACTTAACTATTGTCTCAAATGATGATGGTATTTCCAACCCAGGAGGCAGGAGCTGCTTCAATATCTGGTCTGTCATTGATCTAGCAGTGTCAGAAAATAGTCACCACTTACAAGTAGGGCAATGCGAATATAGTATTCAATGTGCACAGTATCAACAGTGCATCAGGAGAGATCTCATGATGTAATGACACATAACCCATGAAGCTCCTACATGGACAAAAGGGTTCTCTTCAAATTTGTAGATATTTTACTCTTAGCACTCTGATGCACAACCAATTATATAAGCTTACTAGCATTCTAACTTTAAATTAGATGATGAAGGCATTAAGTAACACAATAAGGATGATTCAAAACACTACATAACTAATGACACAACAGAGTTTTTCTTTTTTTTTATTTTTTTTATTTGTGCCACACAAAAACTCATTGGATCAAGAAACCAAATGCAGAAGCCTCTCCTGGTCTGCTTACATCTAAAGGGAGGAGAGCAGGGAGGAAGAACTAGCCATCAAGACGTCAACAATAAATTTTAACAGATAACTACCTGCTGTCCAATAAGAATATCCTAGTGTCATTGAATATGGAACAACATCAATCTCAAACAGGCCACTTAATTCAGCAAGCTTCTGATCTGGAATATCAGACAAATCTGTTCCATGAAAACCAGAAGGAATTTGTAAGACCAACATGAAGAACGTAAATAAGAGAAAAAATTTGTATAGGTACAAAAATAATCTACAATTTAGTATTGCACCAATTAACGCAAATTAATATCATAATCCACCAGCAGAAACTCTCTCTCTCTCTCACCAAAGAATAGCAGCATGAGAATTAAGAGTCCCAAGAATCTTCTAAATGGAAGTTATGCTGAAGATGTGTGTACACAGAAGCATAAGAGGGAAAGAAGACAAATAAATGGTGTTAGCAGAAAAAGCAAGGAAATTTGTTCTGTATAGGCAACAGCCCATGCTCAGCACAAATATTTCAAAAGTAACAGGAGACTGGAATACAAAGGAACCTCTAAACCAGATAAGTACAAGGGTGGCCATCTACCTAATTTGAACCCAACTTACACACCCCCAGCTCCTTCATGATATTTACCAAATGCAATTCAACTGAATCATAAAAGATACCCATATAAACATAAATAATATAAGTAGAATATTTCAGCATATATCACCTGGATTTTGTATCTTTTCTGATAATATCATGTAACGGTTCTTTTCACTTGCGGGGTCTTCTGTAACAGGTTTAATCCGAGGCCTATCAAGCAGATAACTAGAAACCAGAAGGAAGAGAGTAAGAATTGTTACTATGTCATGTACAGGCAGAGGTCAAGAGTGAGATAATCCATGAGAGGAAAATTTTACAGATTCTAAAAGAAATGAGATACCATGCACACATGTTTGTCATCTTCAAATATCAAATATCTGGAACTCCATAGAAAAAACACGAGCATACAAAGTTAATTATTCTCAGCATGGAAACCAAAAGAATTTATCCAATAAACCTTTCACAAAAATGTCTCGCTTGCAAGGAAAACTTGACCATTACTCAACAAGACTACAAGAGAAAACTTATACCCTTCTTGTATTCAAAAGAAATTTTTGTGCAACAGTTAAGCAACTGAAGAAGCAGCTAGTCTTAGAAGGTCTATAACAAAAACCAGTATACCTTATTGTTTTAAGGGCACTTCCAATAAGTCCTTGATTGTGTAATTTAGAGCTAGCTTAAGAATTTTAAATGATACAAAATCAAATAATGGAAGGTCTTTTAGTACCTTAAGCACAAAATTAACCAAAACTAGTTTCCAACTCAACTTCTCTATTAATACACAAATATATCAGTTCTACTATTTTCATCTACCTTGGCACAATTTAATAGATACCTCACCCATTTATATACTCAAATATAGTAAAGAAATCATAACAACATTAATAATAATAATAATAACAATTAAATTTTCAATGGCTTAAAAAACATCGCATCACATCTGAAGGCTCTATATAAGTATAGAATACTAAAATAAATGAAATTAAAAGAGAGATATCTCTCTTGCTATAGAAAAGTAGCTTAAAATCAGTTACTGTACCCATCAAGAATTCGAGTAGCGACCTTGCAATGCTCCCGAGGAATTCGAATTGCCCACAACTTTAAGTGCAGATCAAACTTAGTCGCATCCAACATTTTCAGTTCACTTTAGAATTACAATTTCGCAATTTGAACAAAATCTGCTGCACAAAAAATAAAAATATATATAAGCGCCGAAAAAATAATACACTTGAATTAGGAAACAGAGAAAGAAATGCGGATTAATATGTGATCATAGAGACCGAATGAAGAAATAACGAAGATAACTGAACTGATCAGTTAAAAAAAAGGGGGGGCCCCCCCCCCCCAAAAGATTCCTGGTGGAAGATGAACAAAATCAACAACTTACAGGAACGTTAGGGTTTTGGGTTAGAGCGGGAGAGGGAAAATAAAAAATTACACCCCCAAAAACCAAAGGAAAAGAGTTACTTAGAGGACGGGAGGGTTTTGGGTTAGGGGGGAGAGGGAAAATAGTGTGACTAGTGCGTAATTCGAAGGACGAATAGAAATGAAAAGGTTTATTCAATTTTAATTTTCAGCGATTAAGCCCAACTAAGTAATTGGATATTAAGGCCCAAGAAAGTAGGCTAATATCAACCAAAGACCCCGCAAACGAATATGCATTACAACCAAATGCACCCCCGCAAACTAACACATATTGGTCTAATTCAAGGTTCTATTCATTCTCATTTAGAGACATGTGTAGAAAGAGTTTCTCCCAAAAAGATCCGGTGCAGCTTGAACCCGGTTTAGTTAGGGCCCAAAGTGATTACTGGACATGAATAAATTACCAAAATAAAAAAATAAAAATACACCAAAGCAAAGTTTAATTCTTACTTTTAAAAATGCACATTCTAACTTTGATATGACACTCACAATTAATAATCTCTTGTTTAGTTATAGTTTTGTGTCACATCTCAATTATAGGCTATTATTTTGAAAGTTTCTCCTATTTAATTTTATATAATATTTTAATTGTGTATTATAATTTTAAGAGTCTATGTGAAATCCTTTTGACTTACTAATGAGCATGTAATTTTTAATATGTATATAAATATTATGGGAATGGAAATGGCTGGTTCGTATTCCA
The DNA here is from genome assembly GCA_025388415.1 of Cynanchum wilfordii. Lineage (NCBI taxonomy): Eukaryota > Viridiplantae > Streptophyta > Magnoliopsida > Gentianales > Apocynaceae > Cynanchum > Cynanchum wilfordii. The sequence goes on along the minus strand of JAHSUH010004422.1, from coordinate 376,857 downwards.
CATTAATTTTCTAGTAATATGGGAAATGATCAAACTCATCACCTTGCTTTTTCTTAGTTCATTATCTTCTAGCGACGGTATTAGAATAATTGACTAAAATATTGTCAGTGAAAATGATCGCTTTATATTATACTAAATCGGCGTGGATTAAAAATTAATTCATATATATTATGATAGAAAATTCAATCATTCTAATTATTTTTTATTATTTCTTAGCGATAGAAGTCTCCTAAGTTGGTTCCACCAAAATAAGAGGCAAAATTCAATTGAAATTTTTCTCTCAATGTAATATTCAACTAAATGTGGATCGTAAAATAGTTTAAGTAGAGTTGACATTTTTTTTCTTTCTTTGAGAATAGGAACATATTAGCAAGAGGAATGAACTGTTCATCCCACTTTAATTTGGAAAATTTTATTTGAGATTTTTACGCAAATTCAAGGAAAATTTATAAAATTCATCAGTTTGAGATCAATACAAGCAGAAGAATGAAGATAATCATCTTCCTTAATCTAATATGTACTAGTAAAACTATCCAATAACATGACTGTAAAATTGTTGTATCCGTGTATTTGGCTAATGGAAAAATCAAAATACAATTTGATTCTGTAAAATTTAAACAGAAAAATCACCGAATACATGATTCTTGATCCAGTATCCACCTTGATTTTCTGACATTTACACTTTGAATCAAACCAGTAGATGATTGCAAAATATGAATTCCGCTTCCAGATATGTTTGTTTTCACATAAATTAGATTCCGAAGCCCTAACCCGGAATGCATGATGGGAAGAACTTCACTCCTCAACTTCCTCGACCATTCATCTCTCTGCGTGGTAAGCGAGAAATAGCTCGGGACTAGAAAGGAGTTCTCCAAAATTTTACATAGAAATCCAATTGGAATTTGGAATCGCATCTTCTCTCCCCAGCAAATAGGATCCAATCCTTCTTCTCTCGAGAAATTCCTCAAACAGATCGTCTGCACATCTCCCCTGCAGAACTCAATTCCGTGCCGAAAGCTATAGAGTATAGACATCTCCGAATTTCAACAGCATCAACAGAAGAGAGGAGAGGAATCGAATCGACATCATCTAATTTACATCTTCCATCATCATCATCAATTTTGAAATAAACGACGCTAATCTTTAATAGAGTAATCGTGCCAACAGAGAAGCATGGTGACACAGCGTCTGAGTATGTAGCACCTGGTTTTCTGCTTCTTGATCATCGTCAAACATCGCTTCCGTAAACTAGCTTTCCGGCATCGTCTTCTCCTATGAGATTCCGGTGTAGGTAACAGATAAGCAATGGTCATGGTGGCGGCGATGATATCCTGCTGAACAACCGCCCTATGGTTTTGACTGATTAGAAAAATGATTAGATTGAACAAAGCAGAGGTTCAGCCGGCTCTCAGTTATATATATAGCCTATCGGTGCGTGCGATTCTCAGATGTGTTGGCCCCACTCTTTTAAACCTTTTTAGTCAAAACTCAAATCCAATCTTAACAGTAAAAAATTAAAAGAATGACGTAATTACCCTTCAATTTATTTATTTCTTTTTAAACCATCTAATTTTCGGAATCATCACGATCTCAACTATTCTAAATCAAATATAAATTGCACCCAGAAAGTTCAATTTTTACTCAAAAGAAATTACCCTAACTCTTAGCATAACGCCTCACAATAAATATCGAATTATTGACTTCGGGTAATATTCACCATATAACAATAACTCAAAACAAAAAGGCCATTATCGTCATTCAATCCTACCCTACTTGACCAGACATCAGCCTTTTTAACAATAACTCAATAATTAGTTTGCAAAAAAAAAAAAACTATATAATTAGTTACATCCAAAGCATGCATAAAAAGATGTAAAGGGTAAAATAGGCAAAAGGGAAATAATAAAACGTGTGGGGAAGCTCCGTGTATTAACTAACTGCCATAGCGTAACCGACGTTACAGATAGAGTAATATTTCTTTTTATTCGCCTGATTTTCTTTTTATTTTTTTTATAATGTTTCAAAATATTTTGAATGTGTTAGATGAATTATAATTTTAAAGTATATTTATATTTAGATAATTATTTTATAAAAAATTATTTGAAAAAAGACCTTTAATCTTTTAATTCAAATAATATCTCAATTTTAATTTTTTTTAATAATTATTAGTGTATGATATTTAGTAACATTACGTTTAGATCAACATAAAAATAAAAGAATTTAAAATTTAAAATTAAAATTTATATATTGTAGAAGAAACTACTCGAATCTAATATAAATTTAAATTAGAAAAATAAATAATAATAATAATATGTGTGCAGTAAATAAAAAAAAAAAAAAAAAAAAAAAAAAAGAATAAAGGAGGTATTACAGTCAAACACGTTTTATAATTATATAGTTAATTTCCCTGAATAGAAATTCAAAAAAAAAAAAAAAAATTCCCTGTATAGTGCTAGTGGCATGTTTGGAAATATACCAAATTCGTCTGCAACTGCCAAAATTCCAATACGCGGACGCGGACGGTGGACCCCACCCCCTCTTTTTTCCTTTATTATTATTATTATTATTTTTGTTTTTTTTTGGGTAAAACGGAGCCGACATGGAAGGTAACACTTCACCAAATCTTATCGAGATGGGAACGTCTAGAAACAATGGTCCACGTGTTTCAAAATATTTTCATTTTGATCATAACTTCAATTAATAATTTTTCAAATGAAAACTTGTATTAATTGTATTACATCTTTTATCATTATTTTGTTTAATAAAAATAATTTTAATATATGTATTATATATAATTTGAAGTCTTATATAGCATATTTATAATATTTTATTAATTGATTATTAAGTAAACTTAACATATTTTATTCAATTGACATTATTTTTAATCTGCAACGCTCATCTAAATTGAATCAAAATAGTCAATGTGTTCAAACTTAAAATCTGATGGAAATCTACTAAATCGATAAAAGTTATATTGTAGTTATGTATATAATGTTTTATATATATATATATATATATATAAAGTTTTATTTGAAAGATTAGTGTATATTTCTTCCTACTTGATCATAATTCATAAGGGTAGAATTAGTTAAACTTAAACTGAAGGATAAAATAGACATTCCTTTCAATTTTCATTTGTTAGAATAGGTTTCTCAAATGATTATTTATTTACTTATTATTATTATTTAGTAAACTGTGAATTGATGATATTCCCCACCCCCAAAAAAAAAATTAAATAAAAATAAAAACTATGAATTGATGATGATTGAAGATGTTTGGTTCCATAGTTTTTTCTTTTTTAAAAAAATGAAAATTGTTAGGTCAGTTAGCTAATTAGCTCTGTTTGGTCAGGAACATAAATTGATTTTTTTTTTTATTAATTTATATTCTTATTAGGAAAACTCTTATTCTCCCATATTTTCTTGTTATTCTTCTCTTGTTCTTCTTCATTGCCAGTTGTCCCCCCTTTCCCCGACCAAGGGAGAATTTTAGCTTCAGCTAAAACTTTTCCCATGGTCGGAAGAATTTATTTACTATTTTTTGTGGTCTTCATTATATTATTTTATATTTTATGTTCTGTTTTATGTTTTTTCTATTTATTTCTTTGATATTATTGCTATCTTTTTCATCTCATATGATTCGTTTCTTACCGATATTTAAATATCAGTTTTTTTTTTCTTTTTTAGAAGAAAAATTTTTTTAAAACCCGACTAGATCCGAGCCCTTTGTTCGTATTTGTATTTGGTTTTCTTTTTTGGTTTCTATGCTGAAATCTTTTGATGCGTCCCGGAATGAATTAGACTACTCTTGAAGAAAGAAGACAAAATCGAACTCTCTTCGCAAATGAGGTTTGAAATTGACAGTACGAAGACCATAGATTTAGATATAATATCTGTTATTTTTCTTTTTTATGTATCCCTAAATTTATTTAGGGCTTTCTCTGACTCACCTAAATTTTTTAGGTTGAGTTTACTTTCTGCACCACTTAATTTTAAGTTGGTGTTTTGTATCTCGATACTTTTGTAATGTTTTTATTTTAATAAATATTCCACTTATTAAAATATATATATATATATATATATTCTTATTAGGAAAAAGTCAATAATGTCTATTATTTTTTTTTCCGGACTATATTAATTTTTTAAAAGTTCTGATTAACATTTTTAGTTTTAATATTAAACTATAAGAAAATAAAATTCAAAAATAATATATCAATTATAATTTTTGTCAAAATTTAAATTTCTTTTTTAAAAAAATTAAGGCACATTAATTGTTTTAAAAAAAGCTGGGTATGTGATTGTACGAGAGTTCCTACACCACCGGCGGAAAAATATAAACAAACAGAAAAGAAAAGAAAAGAAAGGTGCGTAATGCGAACGTGACGAAAAAGGATGGAGTTAGTTTCGTTTCATACTATACAACAGACAGTACGAGACAAAAATATTACATCAGTTGGTGGGGTCCATCTTATCTTCACTGACGTGGCAATGGTCATAAATGTTCGGCTGTATATAATCCTCCTCCGCCTTATATATTTTATATGTTTTTTCACAAATCGTCTGATTAATGAAGATTTGTCTCAAATAGCCACCCCTCAGTCTAAACATATAGCCACCCGACCTTTCCAATCGATATATGTTCTGGAACCTGTCACAATCATTATTATTATTTATTTTTATTATTATTAGTGTCGTCGCCTACTCAGATGATTGATGAGTTGCATGAAATGTTCATTGGATCAAAACAAAATTATAAAAAAAAAAAAAAAAAAAAAAAAAAAAAAATAAATTAGCGCACTAAGAATGACTTTTAAGAAGTTTACTTTAACTATTACTGGAGACTAGGGAGAAGGTAGTGGACGTAGCCTTCAAACAAGTCAGCTTCCAGATTGCATGAGGAAATATTTTCTTATGAATTTAAATGTTTAAACGGAAAAAAATTAATATTAAATATTTATAGTACAAAATTATGTTCAAAACTATTAATGAATGAAGTTCAACGTTGATAAAATACTACACAAATCAAAATAAAAAGATGTTAAATTTGGTTAGACTGTTTACAGATCCAGTTCAATAACTATTCTTTACATGCATGAAAAATTTTGGTTAGTTTTTGACTTTGATATCTCAGCTGATCAAGAAAAGAAATGAAAAATGCATCGATTGTCCACCACCAAGAGAAATCATCAAAACACAACTGGCTAGACCTCTACCATCCAACATCAATCTTATCGTGATAATTAATATTCAAACAAATTTTAAAGCAAAGAATCTATGCTAAAATATGAGTTATCGAGAGCCACATGTCCAACTTTCAATATTTTTTCATGTTAATTTCATCTCATTTATCGTTGATGTTAGAAGTTTAAGAATAAGAATATGGACAACTGATAAATCATTGTAATAATTTGTAAAACTCTTGTGAACTTATGAACAAATAGCAAATTCTACCAATGGGTTGAGCAAATCGCAATATGATTCTATGTTAAAATATTGAACTGTTACCATCTACTTCTTGAGATGGTAATACTTGTCAAGCAGCTTCTCGGTGTACTCCCCAAAAGTAATAGATTCATTTGATGTAATCAGCTGGAATTTAAAAAGAAACAAAAAAATATAAACAAAATATGCACATAAATAAATAGTTATTAATTAAACTAACTTGATTATTAAGGAATCAATATATTTATAGTAGTGATTCTTAGAATGCAAAACAGTCATTTTCTTTCATTACTATTTTGGTCCAATAAACGAATAGTGACAAAATCATGTCTGTCTTGTAGTGATGTAAATTGAAAAAAAATTTACCTCTCCATTTATGTCTACACCTGCTGGAAACTTTAGATTTTCATCCCTATCATGAATAGATCCAATGCAAACGTAAGAATCTCCACAATACAAGGAATTGGTTACAAGTTTCACTAAACAAAAGAAGAAAGTAAGAGCCCAATTTAAGAAGCCACATTCAAAATTTTGTAAACATATTATCTGTTGTAAACCTGACTAGTCCTTGACATTCAATAATATTTGTGTCTAAGTGATAAACAACAAGCACGTCAGATATAACCCATAAGCACAACCTTTTTTTTTTTTTTTTTTTGATGAATTTCCCATAAGCACAACCTAAATGAGTGTCACAAATCTTCCAAATATGCAAACAGAAATAGAAATTTTATAAATATTCTAATAAGCATACCAGTCAGGTTGCATGAATAATGCAAATGTTGAACGTTCAACCCTAGATGCTTCATCTCCCTTTGGTGCCTGAAATTCAATTGAACATAAAATATCATATTAAGAAAAAGAGAAGCTAAAAACCTTAGAATTAATATATTAGCAAGATGATGCGCCTTATCCGAAACAGGTGGCTATTCGTGTTAGTATAATGAGCATGATGTATATTCTCCCTGATATGCTTTATATAGGTTCACTAGTCTCCAATTAAGTTTGATATCAATAGGATAAAAATGAAAATACTACATATGTATACTTGATGAATGTGAATGGGATAACTCTACAGGATATGTGCATTGCCTTGTTTTACTCAGTAGTTACCACTGAAAGTAATCTAGATCAGAAAGCCAAAATCTTAAAATTGCATCAGATATGTATACTAAATATGTGCAGTAATTTTTACACCAGACTAAAAAGTTGAATCAGCAAAAGCTAGTAGTCAATCCGAAGTCTTGAAAAAAAAGGGACACTAATGCTCAAAGGTGTAGGAGACAATGCTTAAGTGAAATAAACCTAATGCTTTAAGAACAGAATACAGAGCTAATGCAAGATCAATGTATATCTGCTAGGAAATACCAATTCTTAGGAAGAGAAGCAATGTCAAAAAGGCATCACCAAGTATTAAAAGACATGTGATTGTTGAGAACACAAAGAAACAAAATAACCCATAAGTAATGTAATCAGCACAACCATCTCATAAAGTAAATGTAAGAGAGAAGAAAAAGTACCCTAACACAATGTGGTGTTGCACAGAGCCAGCCTCCAGAAAGTATTTCAGTTGTTTCACCTATTTGGTAGGCTATTTCTTCTTCCCCATAAACCACCTAGTTTGGTAAGAGTAATAAAATGAAATTCCAAACCAATTTTGAGGAGAAAATCCATTTAAAACATAATATTTAAAGTGCAACCAATATCCATAAGGAAATATTAGTAGATGCACTTCTTTGTGGGTAGAGAAAAGATGTCTGGATGAGAAATTAAATTGTTAAATGGAGATGTATCTCAACATAACAGGAGGATGAACCACTTCCAATACTTTCCAGATTCTTTATGTTTTATCTTTGGAAGAGGGTGTGGCAGGGGTTGGTTAGAAAAGAAGTAGAAACATACTGTTTATGTTCACAGGTTGTACAATTGTTTTCATCTGTTTCCGAAGGAACACTCAAATGAATTAACAGTGCATTCATTAGGGGAAAATTATGAGCATTCATTTCATATTTTCTTTTCTTGACAACATGGTAACCCTCCATTTTATTAGTTACACATTTTAAGAATCATGGGGTAAGTAAACTTGGACCTGGACGAGCACAAATTTGTGTATTATCTTCCTCTTGCTCTCTCATTACACCAATGCAAAACTAGAAAAGAAATTATTGACAACATTTCCAACAAATAAATACACATTTACCTGCAGTTCAAAACTTCACTATTTTCTCAACTTAGCATGAGCAGTTTTGTTTATATTAGGTTTCAAATTCTGCCTGCATCAGGACCAGAATTCTATTCTAAAATCTCTTTTAGCAGTCTCATTATCCCCAAGGAATTAATTTATCAACATATGAATCTGAATAACACTAATGCCGATAACTCAAATCAAATGTATACACAAAATGAAGCCTGAGAAAGTGAATTTTGAAGAATCTAAAAACATAAACAGGACATGTAAATCAAAATATATAAACATTAATTTCAAAAGCCAAAAAAAGAAAAAAGAAAAAAAGAGAATCAAGTAAAAGAAACGTACTTTGACAATTTGACCTGCACGTGATTTTACATGAAGGCCAGCAGTATTATCAGGGCAAGATATTTCTACTGAATCTCTCATAAACAGGGCACAGGTAAGACCTACATATTCAAATCAAGCAACTATTATACGCAGAACAATAAAAAGTGATACAATAATTATAGTCAAAGGAATATTATTTTAAGAACATTCAAGTGATCCAGATAGAAATATTGCCCGGAAAGTTTTCAAACACATCTTACCAGTTAAAGAACCATGATCAGTATGCCAACCACACCAAGATGAGATGGATTCACTTTCCTGGATATAACTACCACAGTACACATCATATCCTCATTAAAACAGCCTAGATAAGTCCTGATCGGACAATTCCATTTTGACAAGTAGGTTAAATAATGAATGTTTTCTTTCAACAAAGAAAATATTTGAAGCTCAGAGATAAATTACATCAAACAGAGCTTTAAGACTGAAAATCCAACTAGAAATACATTCATATGAGAACTACGAACAGTAATAAAAAAAAAAAAAGACTTGTACATCCCAAGCTGAAGAGAGTTGCTATTCCAAGAAAAGAAAAATAGTGAATAGATAACTGTCTTGCATTAATGGACGAAGTTACTATCAAAAGCAGCAGCATAGAAGACAACATTTTCCAACATCTAGCATGAGATTCAAAACAAGCTATACTACACATTTGTCTGTCCATTAGCTTAAGATAAAAATTGTCTGCCGTTTTCTTTATTTGTCCAGCAAAAGGTTTCTTCTGAGAAAATATATTATGTATATATATATATTTTTTTTGTGGGGGGGGGGGAGGCGGATGGGTGGGTGGGGGCTCTAAATTGGAGTAAATCACATATGTTCACAGACATGAGCTTCTCATTAAAAAATTATGATAAATCTTACAGATATTCCCTAGAGTACAAGAGAACCCATAGGAACATACTTTTCCTGTGAAGTCTATAATGCATGGCTGTCAACGTAGTTGTGCCTATAAATAAATGTGAATGACCACCAAATTTCTTTTATTGTGTCTTGATCATTTGAAAAGATTTTATTACTGTTCCTACTGAGAAAGGGTAAGCAACTCTTTGCTGTTATGGTACTGAACATTTCAACTTTCACATACATACACGTCTAAGTTAACAGATGGTATGTATTTCACATCCATCTTTCGGTTAAACAGACATTTAGTAAGTACTTCATATCCATCTCTCAGTTCAACAGATATTAACAGCAATAGACTAGAGGTTTTGCAGCTGGAATTTTACAGATAGTATTTGAAAATCTATTCAGGTTTTGTGTCTTCTCACACAGCCAGGCTATGCATACCCAACTGAGCTTTTACAATTTTAAATCATTTTCATTATTAATATTATTATAAATCTGGTGAAACAAGCATTCTGTTCAACTTCAATAAGTATGTTCAAATAACTGAGGGAGTTTAGGACTTCTTTTTAACCCAGTAAGAAGATGTCTGAACCTCAAGATAATGTTCACATACTTTAGCAATCATTCATCAAAGGAAAGGGACTAAATCTGTGGAAATGAAGTTATTCATGAACATAACATCAATAATGGAATACTCAGAGCAGAAAAATTAAATAAAACCATGTGATGCAACATAAATATAATAACACAACTATTCCTCAATGCAGAAATTCAGAACTCTCAATTACTTAATTTCAACAGAATGTAGATGTAAATCAAAAACTAATGACGGAAGGAGGAGCTGTAAAATGAAATGTGAAACTCACTGATTCTCAGCAGGAAAATAGTACAATAGACGACCTTTATGACATCTAGAGCGACTAAGTATGTGCTCAAGGCCTTCATTCTCAAGAATTTTCATTCCTTTTGACGACACTGCAAAAAATCACGAAAACACCAATGATCATTCAGGATGGTTAAAACTATACCCAGGTAAGGTAAGTCAGTAAAGTAAAAAACCTGGCAATCCAAATATTTAAAAATACAAATATCCTCACATTGAGTAATTGGCAAGTTTCTCAGGCAAGGTGCAAAATAAACAAGGCATAATGAAGGGAACCTGAAGGTGGTTCAAACAATTTTCATGCAAAGCTGTTGAAAAACAACTTTTCCACTCAAATGTCTATAGGGTCTCAAAGAAAACCGCAAGAACTATATGTTTTAAGGAATCCAAACAAATATAGGTTTTAAAGATGAAACAAATTCAACCAGATAAAGAAGAGACCAGCACATCAGCTAACTTTAAAATGCATACCTGAAGAACTTACCATAGTGATCGCAGTGATGAGCCAACAACATCCCAACATCAAATATCAGTCTCCCAAGAGCTTTGAAAGCTAAATTCAGCAAGAAATATGAGACAACAGAATCATTATCCTTGAAAGTATAAGAGAAAACATTGAACCTTATATCTTTTGCTACCTCTTTGTACTAATGACCATCATGTATTCATATTCAAATATCCAGCCGTATCTAATTTATCCTCAACAAAAAGAAAGCAGCCAGCAGCCTGACATCCATTTCCCCCAATCCAAAAGAAAAATACATCTCTCTACTCTATGTACCCACACACAGATGGTGAAGACGGCATGTTTATTAAAGATTTTACCAGAGATTCTAGAGCACCCAGGACAACCTTAAAAAGGTATTTACATAACCATTTAATTGATTTTAAAACCGTGTTAAAGAAGTCATGAAATGTAAAAGGACATGTTACATACCCACTTCAAGTTCAGGGAGAGCACTGTGAGGCCATATATTTGACCCGCAATAGGATGGGTACCTAAACAGACAAAGCCACAAAAAATTCAGCAACATTTATTAACATCCTGTTCAAACTCTCGCAAAAGCATATTACTACCAAAATCTTATGTATAGGATGTTACATGAAGATCATTCACAAAATATTTTTGAGTCACTATTGCTAGTAATCATATGAGAATTTTTTTAATGTATAGATATTAAGGACAGAAGTAGGCCTGTTCACCGTTGAACAAGGGATTGCTCCATTGGTGGTGTATCAAATATAGGATTTGCATAGAATGATCCTTTCAATGTATCTGCAACCAAAGGAACAAGAACCAATCTATGTCAAAAAAATAATACTTATAAAATTGCTCAACAAACTTCCATAAGGAGAATCTAAAGCTGCATTTCTTAGTGAACATTTTATCACAAACTCATCAAAATGAAAGGAGAATTACAGTGTAATCCATAATATTTGATACAGGCTTAGTTATGATAAAATGAAAATCTTTTCCAATTTAGCATAAAAGAAAAAAAAAAAAAAAGAAGGCCCAAAATAAATAAACTAGAATCAATATATAAGCCCTATTAAAAACATTAGTGCTTTTGAATATCACCAGAATCCACTAACAGCTACTCACATATCCTATTACAAAATCATACATATGAGCTTTTACAATAGGAGAGAATAGCGTGCAGTATGTTTTACCTGGTTTTCCAGATTCAAGCTTCTCTTTGCCATGACTCCACCCAAAGTTATATCTACATGTTTTAGCACAAATTTTCAAATCTACATTAATATATAATCGCCATAATGAAAATAGCTATAAATTTGCAGATAGAATCACATGAGATACTGGTTTTGGATTGTCAGATTTATTAATTAAAATCTTTTATGGGAAAATAGTATCTGATCATTAAAAGCTAGATGACAAATCATGACATGAATTGAGCTGTAATTGAACATTTCACCGATAACATTACCTACTGGCTGGGTCTTCAAGCTCCCTTTTAACATCCTCAGGAAGATTCGCCAATCTGATGGAACATTATACCGTAAAATAGAACTAGAAAAATGTAAAACAGGAATAATTTTTCACCTTTTTTTTTTTTGTACTTCATTTTTTTTAGTTTACCAAAAAAAAAAAAAAAATCCAAATATTAAATTTCATATTGAAGCATGTACCGAGGTGAAAGGTGAAGAAGGTTTTGGCGCAAAGAAACATATCCAGGGACCTACAACAAGACTAATAAAATTGAAATACATAACAGTAATCATCAATTAACAAAAGAAATAGTTTCTTCTTCAACCCAAAAAAAAAAAAAAAAAAAAAAAAAAACAGTTTCTTAAAGTGTACTAATAATAGGTAAATTAAGATGATCACATTAATTAAAAACACGACAACAACTCTTTTGCATAGTCTCCACTAGTAAATGGTCAGATAATTTAACCGCTCAACATAGATATAACAAAAGAATCAGGAGAAAAGAAATAGTGCCAGAGAAACTCATACATCAGATATTGAGATAATTCCAAGACCGTTCTGTCCAAATCCTTCTTCTATCATCCGCGATAAATCTGCACTTTTATCCTAGTTCATAAATCGATGATAATCAACTTCAGCAATCAGATATCGTTATATATAAAATATACAGATGAGAAGGCGCTATAGCACAATAGTACCAAAACAGATTCTAAATTTAAAACGTAAAAGGAGGAACGGTAAAAAAAGATCAAATTACAGAAATTCAATTTGAAAAAAAAAAAAAAAAAAGCTAGAGAATTCTAACACGTTTGGTTGTAAGAAAAACATACTTATGCACATGCGTAAGTTACGGCTAATAAACTTAATAAAACAGCGATCTCCAAACAAAGCAACCAACCTTGAGTTGACCGTATGAAATTGAAACAGTGCGGACGGTAGGAGATTGAGATTGAGGTTGAGAAGAACACGCCATAATCTGAACTGATGCACGGTGTTGCACAATACGAGAAGCCGGCTGTGGAGGAAGTCACCACCGGAAGGGAAGTTGTTGGCAGAGAGATTTCACATGAACTAATTGGATTTTAAGGCGTTCTACCGAGCGAGAATTGTTTAATCGTTTATACGAAAATCGGGGGGAGACTTTGGTGTATAGAGAAGATGCAAAAAACGTCCTCGACTGTGGACTACTGCGTTGGGCGGGGAAGGACACATTCGAATCAGGGAATCTCGGGTGGCATTTATGGCATGCGTGGGATTCTTAAACGAATTTGGGCTGCTCAAATAAAAATTAATTTTTTTTTTTTTTTTTTTTTTTTAAAAAGGCACTTAGCCATCTTCTTCATTCAAATTAAAATGAAATTTAAGTATTAGATAAACGGTTAATATAATATTCAATTTAATAAATTTAATTTAGTCTAAAAAAATACATATTTAATTTCACTTATTTATTAATTAAAAATTAAAAGAGGGAAAAGAGAATTTTAATTATTTTAACAAAAAAAAAAGGCTATGGTTTCAATGGTATTAGTCAGCGTCACAAGTAGGCGCACGTGCCACGCAAGTGGCTTCTCCTCTCTACTTTGCTCGTAACCAGCAGTCAGTTCCTACCTCCGGGAGCCGAGAATGGCAGTGGGCACGTCGATTTCCTGTAGTCTACGCCACCATTGCCAAGCATCTTACGTCTTCGCTAGGAATTTCTCATCTCCGTTTGTCCCACAGCGGATGGGATTCTCATTCCGCCGTCTACCTTTTGTTTCCTTACGTCACCATTTTCGTTCATTTGCGGCGACGTCAGCTACTACCACTATTGGCAGTGGTTGTAGCGGAAGGTTCACTTGGGACGACGTGTTTCGTTTCTGTAATTCCATTCGGAGTGATTCAATTGATCTCCAAGGCTTCTTTGACAAAATCAACCTCTGTAATCGCAACTCTGTAATTTTTATCTCACCCTCTTTTTTCATTAATATGGTTTTTTTTTTTTTTTTTTTTTGATGAATATTTTCATTAATATGGTTTAGAGAAGGCAAAAATGACTAAATGTTATGAGTATACTATATATATATATATATATATATATATATATATTTTTTTTTTTTTTTTCTTTTTCCTTTTATTTTTATAAATTTGAGATTTTAATTTCAGGATAAGCAATGTGAGTTTTTGCCATTTGTTCTTGAGGATCAAATAGTGGGTTATGTTCATTCTCGGTAAGGTCCTTTCTCTTTTGTGAGTGTTCTACTGTTCTAATTGTACTTTTGGTTCTTCATGTTTTGCATCAACTGGATTCCCGTTTACGTTGATATTTTAGATAATATAGAGATAACTGGAATAAGAGTTTGTTTTTTGGATCACATTAGGACAGAGATGTCAGTTTCTTCAATGACTTAGGGGTATTAATCTCTTTAGGTTAACCTAAGGCAGTTGATTCCAATGGAATACAGGTTTGCAGATCATCTGAGAAGGTTTAAGGATGTGTTTATTTTTCCTGAAGATAAGAAATTTGGGGGAAATTTTGGATACCTTGTCTCATTGCATTCACTGTTGTGCACCTCTGAGGATAGAACTAGAGCTGTAGCAGATGTTGTCAATTATTTAGGGGAAGAGCTGATTCCAGGTATACGGAATGAGGTACTTGTAGTCACTGAATAATGCAGGTTCTTATCATTACTCTTGTGCTAATGCTAGCAGTTTCACATTTACGGTAATTTCTAGGATTAGTTTTGAAACTTTCTTATTTTCTTATAATGCTACTGATTCTATTTGACTTTGAGCAGTTATATCCTGTCATATCATCATTTGGAGGGCCAGTTTTTTTCTCATTAGAACGAGCTGCTGCACCATACTTTGGGATTAAGGTATGAGGAGCCTTTTGGAGATTGTAACATAAAATATGGTTTCTAATCTGTATGTTCCCAAAATATTGAAAATGTTGATCATAAAAGTTTGAAATTCAAGCACATCAAGGTATCACTGTAGGGTCTCTGTAATTGCAAACCTGGTATGGATAAATCTTCATTGTTATTGACATCCAAGACACATCTGCACAGCTTATTTTTACCATCTGAAGGAGGAATGCAGTATTAAGTTTGAATTCCAAGATTTCCTTTCTAGTGGATGGATGCTTTCAACAGTTTTCATGCTCCACCCTTTCTTCATTTTGATCTTTCTTTTTATGCACTTACTGAAGCTTATGGTTTTCTACTAACTAAACCTCACTTGAGATGTGTTCCTTATTTTTTAAAATCTAGCAGGTTGCTGATTAAAAATCTATGACAACTTTATTTGTCTTCCTTCTCATCCGCCTATTCTGATTTAATTGTTGAAAAGCAGGCTTATGGTGTACACATGAATGGTTACATTGAGAAAGATGGCCAAAAATACCTGTGGATAGGGAAGAGAAGTGAAGTAAAACCCACCTACCCGGGGATGCTTGATCATCTAGTTGCTGGTGGACTGGTAAATGTTTCATTCTTTACTCTGCACCTAATCCAGGAAGATACTGCTCTTAGAGTCCACTAAAATTTGTTCTTTTATTCCCCTTGAGCCATCCATTGCACCACCATGCTAAAACATATGTCTTTGCTTTATCTCAAGAATCATATTCCAAGGGTTGATCTAGATTTTACTTCATTTAGGGAATTGTTGACAATATCAGAATATTGACACAATGTTCATTCCCCTTACTTTAAATTGTGTATTTCACAACTGGCATGTCTGTTCGTTTTCTTTTCATTAATTTAATCCACTAACAAAGAGACCAGTTCCATTGCCACAGTAAGTTGGGTGGTGTACTGAAAAGAATTCTTGTGGTCTCTCTTACCTATCTACTTCATTCAGATTCCATAAATGTTCTAGAGGATGTATTTACATGTGTCTGCGTCATATTAACTAGTCTGACATGATTTTGAATTACAGCCACATGGGATCTCCTGTGAAAAGAATCTTGTGAAGGAATGTGAAGAGGAAGCAGGAATACCATATTCTATTTCCAGCAAGTAAGTTTAGTTATGCATTCAGCCGTGATAGACCATCCTAACTGTGGATCAGATGTATAATAGTCCATGAAGTGGAATCTGATATATAATTTTTTTAATCCATTTTTCAATTATCACATATCCAATATTATCAAATCTCTAGTGTTTCTTTTCTCATCTGGTCTTTCTGACATCTTGGCGTCCTTTAGCTGTGCTGGGAATGATATGGAATGTGATATAAATGCAGAGCAATCCCAGTTGGAGCTGTGTCATACATGGACATTGATGGACAAAGATTCAAGAGAGATGTTCTGTTCTGCTATGATTTAAAACTTCCGGAAGATTTTGTTCCCAAGAATGAGGGTAAGTTTGATTGCCTGTACTGGCTTTTTATCAAATTGTATTTGAAATGGGACTTGCTCTTTATTTGATAAAAGTTTCAATATCTATAAAGATTGTTTTTTAATGCGGAACAGATGGAGAGGTAGAGAGCTTTAGGTTGTTACCTGTAACAGATGTTGCTAAAATCATTATGAGCACAGATCTCTTCAAAGCAAACTGTAACCTTGTCATTACAGACTTCCTATTTAGACACGGGTATGGAATTCTCTCCTTCATTTGTCTCACTTTTGAGCTTTCAGTTGGAATTGCTGCTGATTTCACAAATTTTCCAATTTTGAACGGGGAGCTCTTCTTGTTTCAGAATGAAATCCAAAAGATGTATTTAAGAACAAGAGTTCTTCTGTTACTTCATGCACGTTGAATCCATTAGCACATGATAAACACAACTTTTACCTCTTCTAAACTTTCCATCTGCGAGCAATACTTTCACCATATGTCATTCATTCATAGTCCTTAAATCCTTGCAGATACATCAGACCCGAAAGTTTTGGATACCTGAAGCTACTGCAGAATCTGAGGAGTGGTGACTGCTCGTAAAATTTATCATTTTATATATATATTTTTTACTTGAGACTTTTTACCCCCATAGATAAAGAATATTTTTATTGTACTGTTTGTGAATAATCTGTAATTGCTGTAATTGTGGATAAAGAATACATTACTGTAATTGTAGAAACTGCAAAGCAGTAACCAAATTTCCCTCTAGAGGAGTGCGAGCTTGCAGAAAACTCCATTAAAGATATGGTTAATAAGTACAGGAGAGGCATGCATGCAACTCTTTTATTTATTTGGGAAACTGCAAGTAAAATGGTAGTTTTGAAGCATGGAGATAATATTCTCTAAAGCACTTTTCATCTCTCAAGTTCAGACACTTAACTCTCCCACTTCTGGGCTGAGTGGTTCAAAAAGAGCTTCCACCTCACCGGGGTTCACTTCCTCCAAGCTTGAAGGGTTCCATTTAGGGTTCTGCCAAGGATCAGCATCATAATCATTAACTAACAATTATAGATCTTCCCAATTAAAATCTATGCAAGATACACTACATCAAAAATTAGAAAATTAAAGAATTTCTTGCCATCAAACTGTAAAAGAGAACGACAATACATTCAATGAAATCTATGTATCAGGAGATCATAGATAACGCCAGAACGTGATCAAGAAGTACACATTCAGTTCTGAGAGCAGCAATAACCGTGCACAGGATTTGCTTTAAAAAAAATTCAGGTATCTAAGTCTTTAATATTAGGATTCAAATGACACAAAAGCTTCCTTTCATTGTTTCAGCTAGTTATAAATGCATGTAGAACTGAAGAGAACTATTTTCTATTTTTTTTTGGCAGAAAGGTTTTCAAAGTCCTATTCTCCTAAATTATCACACTAATTTTCATTTTTCCTAATCCCAACTTCAGTTTAATTTGTAATTTTACATCACAGTTGTAACAAACATTTAAAGGATGGCATAGGGGAAGCTCATATCATGTCATGAAGAAAAGGAATAAATTTACAAGAATCAAACCTGATCCTTGTCTACTAAGACTGCACGAACCCCTTCGACAAAATCACTTCGGAGAGAGGATCTTAAAGCAATCCGATATTCAGTTTTCATAACACCAGCCAGCTAAATCAGAGAATCACAACGTCTTGGTATTATTAATCATCTTAAAATTGAATGTAAAATTCCTCAAGAAATGAAGGCTACAAATAATGAGGGATTGTATTCCAACCATACCGTGGACAACTCATTGTCTTTATTTTGCATAGCAGATGCAATTCTAGAGAAATGCTTCAGTGTAAGGCAAAGAGAAAAAGGGGCACCTTTCCTTAGTCCTTGCAAAGCATCCTTAGCCCAATCTGCCACTGATATCGGAAACATAATAATTATTAACAACGATGAAAATTGGAGTAAACATGAAAATTATAGTTCCTCAATAAACAATTTTAACAGTACATCAGACCTAAGGAATCTGCACTTTCTTGATGTTTCTCCAACTCTGCCATAATTGCTTGAACAGACTTGCTACCACCAAAGGTTGAAATTATTCGAGGTAAAAGTGACTTCAGACGTGGTTCTGTCTCTGGATTGCTGGTATATTTTGCCAGAAGTAGGTTGATGTCATTGAGAGGATCCTCAGAGCTACATCAACAAATACAGTGTTAAGAAACGATACCTTCTATTTAGAAGATAAATTCTTATGTATGTTATAAGGCAAGGCATTAGGAACCTAACAGAAGTATCAAATCAGTTTTTTTTTTCCCCCTTTTTTGTGCCAAGATAAGATAAGATACATGAATGAGGATGTGAAAAAAAATGCACAAACAAGATTGGCACAAATCAAAAAAGGAATTGCGGAGACATACAAGTTGGCCTCCAAAAGTGCCTCTTTGAGTGAACCTAATTTTCCAGAATGCACATAGTGAGTCCCAAGACCAACATACAGTGCATCAGCAGGAGTAGAGATCCTATTTCCAGTCAGTCCCAGATAAGCACCTGAAACAACTCTGAGTTAAAATGAATAGAACATGAAAGAATATCAGCTGTGGAAAGAAATCAACTTAGAACATGTAGCTTAAGTTCAATCTTACCCACTGCTCCTTCTCCCGGACTTT
Source organism: Cynanchum wilfordii (assembly GCA_025388415.1). Classification (NCBI taxonomy): domain Eukaryota; kingdom Viridiplantae; phylum Streptophyta; class Magnoliopsida; order Gentianales; family Apocynaceae; genus Cynanchum; species Cynanchum wilfordii. The sequence goes on along the minus strand of JAHSUH010004422.1, from coordinate 358,175 downwards.
GGGCAGCTATATATGCAAAACCAACATCCGGGAATAAGCCAATTCCATTTTCTGGCATAGCAAGAACAGTTCTCTGAAACAATATTATTTGGAGAAACCTTGTATGAGACGGGACGTAAATATTTAGGATAGAAAATCTCATCCTAGGATGGGAGACAAACCTCAGTGACAACCCTATAGCGACCATGACCAGATAGGCCAATTCCAAAACCCATTGTTATGCCATCCATGAAGCACATGTAAGGTTTTTTGTACTCGAATATCTTGCAAATTAAAGAATATTCAGCTGTGAAAACCTGTTGCAGAGTTTGACGTAAAAGTTATTAGTTCTCAATGTCTCATGTTAACTAAGCAAAGGACACACATTTGATTCAGGACATTACACAAAGTCAACTACAGTAAGAGACTCATAAAAAGAGCATAAAAAGTTTTCAAGTGGATGGCCAAAACTTTTGAACTACATTCACTGTACAACTCTAGCATATTAATTGTTTGTGAACTTTCGTTAAAGGCCAAATACTATTATACTTCATTTACAAGTAAACGACACAAGAAACCTCAATCATATCCGACAGTTGGTTTTTGACTGTAATCTCCTTGACATCACCACCTGCAGATAAAAATGATACACAAAGAATTCTAATCACTCAACAACTGAATATTCAATTCATGATTGCAGAAGGGATGATATTCATTACACACCAGCAAGAGGAGGAAAACCAAGGAAAAATGAAAAAAAGGCACCAAACTTGTTGGAACTGTACAAAGGTAAGCACAAACCGAAAAGGACAAATATTTCAGACTTGTAACAAATTTACAGCCTAGATAACCTTTTGAACCAGAGGTGTGGTTTTGTCTTTTTGAATTTCAGCGACAACCCCCTTAATATCCATTCCTGCATTGCATATGAATGATTACCCTCAAATCCTTACCAACACTCAAGAAAAAAACAGAACATAAATTACAATGAGTGAGAATAATGTCTAAATAACAATAAGCCAAATGTATATGTATGCTAAGGATGATGCTTGTCATAAATTCTTATTTATCTCATATTACCTGCTGAAAAGGCACGAGGAGAGCTACTCTCTACCAATACAAATTTAACCTTCGGGTCTGCTTCCCATTCATCTAAAAAGCTCTTGTATCTGATATCCATATCTGCACAAATTTTCCAATAAATAAAAATGCATAAGAATCCCATTGCACATGGAGATTTTTCCACAAACCAAATAGTGAACATTGAAAGAGATGCACATAAAATGATAAAGAAGATTATAGTTTCATTTCTTCAGTTTCTTTTTCTCATTTTCTTCCTTAGGAGGAGCAGTTAAGCACTCTGGTCTTTGATCTTTTGTTTTTCCCTTAAGAGTAAGGAATGAGGGAAGTATAGCAAAAAAAAAATGTAAGTTAATAATCTTTTGTTTTTGTGGTCAATTTATTCCAACATTTACTTTTCAATAGATAATCCATTTCATCTACATACCCTGTGTTATTGTTGATCATAAATATGATTTAATTAATTTCAACAGTGAAATTTTTCTTTGTTTATTAATAATATTTTGGGAAGCATCAAAAAAATAATATCCTAACAAAATATTAAGTTTTTTTGTCAAAGACTTCTTTGGAAAAAATCTAATCAATCAATATCAAAACAATAACTAATTTCTAGATAATTTTAATAATTATTAAAGTTTAGATAATTTTTATGGTTATTACAGTATTTTAATCTACTTCATAGAAATATTTGGAACCTTCTGGAAGCTTGAGGCCCTAGAGGCTATAGATTATCTCCAAGGCTCCTCCTATATGAGATGATGATTCGTTACAAACTACCTCAGAATATTGACAAGTAACTTCAGATAATGTGAATTATTATAGAAATTACAGTGCATCTTCAGTTTGAAAAATGATAAAAACCTAAAACCAAAGATGATTGCTTGGACAAAATTAGATTCTCAAATACACTTTCAATCTTTCCATAGATAAAATAAGAAATAGAGAGAAAAACAAAACCTAAATTCATGGCATTGAGAGCTTTCTTGCGATCAAGAGTTATGACAGCAAGGCCATTGGCATGTACCGTGCCTTTAACAAACTCATCTGAAGCCATAACAGCAAATCTTCGAAATGATACAAATGGAGTCGATTTAGAAGATAATTTTAAAGAGTATGAACAAGAATTTAAGAAAGAAGTAGAGAGACGAGTAGAGAATGATGATGATGATCGAGATAATCTGATCAGACGAGTCATGATTGATTTAGAAATCGTCATGCTCAAAGGCTGGCCATTGAAGGTACAGTGAAAAGGACAAATTGGATTTCATTTATATTCTAAATTTAAAAAAATTTGAATATATTTTAATTTTGTTTAAGCCCAAATTTCTTTGTCCCAAACATTCGGCCTTCTTACTCTAAGTGCTCCAATCTGGATCTACACAATTGGGCTCATTGGACGGGCTTTCTTATCCCCACATCAACCTTAGAAATTCTTTTCTTAACAAAATTCTCCAATTTCCTTTTCACCTATTATTATTTTATTTTTTTCGAATTAAATTTTATATTTATATTTTTATTATATTTAATCCTACCATTATTTAATTGACTCGATCCTTCAAATTAACATTTCTTTGAGTAATTCAATTCTTGTAGTCAAGTGTTAAAATAAAATATAGATTCTAGTTCAAGTCAGTAAGGAACTTTTTAACTTAACTTAAGTGAGATTGTACGCAATTGTTTAAAATTTAGGGATAGAGCTTCCAATCGCAAGAGACCCACTTGACTCGAACGAGAATTAGTCCGAGGGTAAATTGACTTAAAGATTCTCTTCCATAGTTTTAAACTCATCTATAACATCTCGTACCTTAGCTAAAAAAATAAAATAAAAAATGAGAAATTTTTTTAAATTTTTTTTTTCTCTCAAACATACTCATAATCTCTTAAATTACAAATTTCATTACTACCAACTAACATACAACTTTATGTCCTATGTACTATAATGCCTACATAATAGATACAAAATAATTATAGTAATTTATTTTTTAAAAAAACAAAAAGTAAAGTGTGATTTAAAATATTAAAAAATTAACTCAAGTCCTTCAATTTTTAAAAGCTCAAATTTAAAACATGCTTTTTTTTTGCTGTAACTAACTGCAATCCTTCTCAGTTTGGCGTGCCTTGCAGGGAAGAGCTTCAAAGATTGGAGATGGGTGTCAAGTGAGTGCTGGCCGAGTGGTCAGCACCCACACTCCCAAAGATCGATCTTTGTCAACCCAAAGAATTATACTGTGGGGTTCGGGTGTAGATTATTGGTGCAACCCGACACCACACCATAAAAAATAAAAAAAAAAAAAAAAATAAAAAAAAAATTGGAGATGGGTATAAGTAGAGAAATTGATTTATTTAGCCTCAAATTAATATGAACCACCCATTATTATTTTTCTGGACCTAATGTTTTTTTCTTATATATATATATATATTCCAAGTAAGTTTGATAAGATCCACACCACAAATATTTGCGTGGGAGATCATCCAACATTTTTTAAAATTTTTTCTAGTGCCTTGTAGTTATCTCGTTTGGCGTATTTCTGTATCATTTTCGGACAATTTCTTTCATAAATCATATAAAAACAAAAGTCATCTTTTTCTTTTTTCTTTTTTTTTTTTTAATTTCTTTTGTATTGAAAATTATTTGTGGATGCCCGATATTTTTAAAAATTGTGAACTGCAAGTAAGTATTTTTTTTTTTTTTAATCTTTTTAAGCTTTAGTTGAATTAAAAGTTGCTACGATCCATTAAATTCTTTAGCATTTTTTTTGGGGTTTTAAACTTAAAACTCCTTTAATTTTAATATAATGTTAAATTAAATTAAATTGTTATATGTTAAAAAAATTAAAATAGAGAAAAGTTAATTTTTTATTTTAACACTTCGTGCAAGAGTTATACTGTATAAGTATAACATAAACTGAATTTGAAATAGTTGGATAAGTTACTCGTATATCAAAGGATTTAACTTAAAAAAGTTAATTTTTATTTTATCTAAATTTTGACTTTATAGAGAGAAGTTAGATAGACAATAAAATATAGTTTAATTGATAAAATATTTTTATATATAACACGAGATTATAAATTAGAGTTATATTGGAGGTAAAAAAGAAAAAAAAAATGATACATATAGTTCATAGATAATATTAATATATAAAGTATAGAACCTTCTATATATACTGCTTGTAGAAAATAAAAAGAGAAGACTAGAAAAATGGAGAATTTCAAATACCAACTCACCTAAAAAGGAAGACTCATAAATATATATACATCTTTGATACTACACATAAAGGACTACTTCTCTATTAATACTCTTGAGTAAATATATAATATATATATATATATATATATATATATTTAATTAACATAATCTATAATAATGTGCATTGTTAATATTACATGAAGTCACAAATTTAACATTTATTATAAATATTGTGTAATAGTTACTAAATATCATCTCTCTTTATTTATATATATATATATATATGTGTGTGTGTGTGTGTCTGTGGGTACATGTGTATATATAAATGAGAATAAATTAATTCTATAAATGTAAGAGTAAAAACAATGACAATTTGAGACGGAAGATAGGGAAATGAATATTTGGAAGATTGTGGGTAAAGTAACAATGACATCGGCCGGAAACAAAGAACAACTTTTTGGATATGTGTACTGACACGTCGGTCATCGACCGGTCTTTTTTAATCAGCTATAGTGGAAGTACGTAATTTTCATATAATCACAAACAAATAATTTACAACTACGTTATCCATCATCCCAATAAACAAACGTCCAATCCATTACAAAACACAAATTACAAATACCATAATTTAACTCGATCGTGAACTCATGATCAAAACTACAAAATACAACCAAATTATTTTTTCCTTTTTCTTTTGGACATGATTTCTAGCTATTTCTAACGATGGATCCATCGATTTCTTCTAATATATATATATATATATATATATATATATAAATATTGATGGATGGATTAAACTGTAAAAAACATTAATTAATTAATTAATCAAGACTTTATCGAGAACTTGGAGGAACTGATCGTGTGCAGTAAGCTGAGGGAAGTGACCGTCCGTGTCGATAACTTCCACGGTGGTTTCTCCGGCGATTTTTTTCTGCATGTAGGTCGGGACGGAGTCCGGAACAACGACGTCGTTTTTGGTTGCGATGATAGTACATGGAACAGTGACCTTCTCGAGAACGGGCCGGTGGTCGGTGAGGAAAATGGTTTTGGCTAAGGGAAGTGCAATTTCAACTCCCATTGTTTTCAAGCTTTTTGTGAACTTTTCGACGGAAGAAGGATCGCTTTTGTCTATGACTCCCGAAGCGAAGCCCGAAGCCCATTGATCATAGTTTGATTCCATGTTTTTAAAGAGCTGTTCGATGGCCGACATCTCGAAACCTCCTTCGTAGTCCTCCGTGTTTATGAACCTTTTTTTGTGCATTAAAATGATCAAAGGAAGAAATATTAATATTAAATTTTAAGATAATCTTATATTTGCATACATACATACATACATATATATATATATAGACAAATCTTATTTCATTTCTTTACATATATATATATATATATATACCATAAAATAATGACTCTGAAACAAATATATGATCTTTTATATTTACAAGGTGCTTCTAATAACTTACAAGAAACTACTTATATATATCTAGTAATATTAACCTTAAAAGATGATATTACAATAGGACCAATAATCTTATATATGCACATATATATGGACAGACCTCCACTGGTATGATAATGGTGTTACATATAACTAATTGAAGATAACATGACTCGAACTAACATGGACACATCATCTATGACCATAGACGATAACGTGACTCTCGAATAAACATATAATGTTCTATATTTATAAATGAGGTTGTTACTATTTGAACACTCGTTTGATTATCAATAAGAGACTACTTATAATATACATGTATATAACAAACTTTGTAATTGCAGAGATTTAAACTCAAAATTTTCACCTCCATTATTTTGCTAAATCTAATTAAATTATAACTTATTATAAAAAGGGTTAAATTAATTTATCCTTTCAAAAACTAATGAATTAAAAAAATTGGTATATAAACGTATATATGTATGTATAGATTGGTAGATTAATTACCCGGGAGAAGAAGAAACCAAAACGAGTCTTTTGAAAAGATCAGGTCTTTTAACAGAAGCAACGCAACCAATCATTCCAGACATGGAATGACCAACAAAGACGGAGGATTTCAAGTTCATTTCCTCCAAAAGAGATATCAGGTCATCTGCAAAGGCATCATAGCTACTGTATTTGGCTGCATCGAACTGCTGGTTCGGCCCCGCGCCGGAAAAGCTCCAGTCAAAAACAAGAACCTGGAAGCGCTGAGCCAAGGAAGACAAAACCTTATCCCAAAAGGACTGATCTCCTCCATAGCCATGTGCAAGAATTATGGTATCTTTTCCGGACCCGATCATTCTAGCGTTCATGGCTGTTGATAAACTCTTATGCATCACCATGCTAATTGATTAATTTGGTTATTATTGAAGATATACAGGAAGAAGAAGAAGAAGAAGAACAGGAGAGGTATGAAATAGTAGGTTAAACTGTATATAACTTTTTTTTTCCACTGAGTCTTGTGTTGGGAGGTTTGGCACTTGTATACAGTTATATATATATATCACTACAAGGCCTCACGAGCTGACGATCTGATTTGAATTATCTATTTGATATTATCTTCACTATATAAAAAAATATCATAAATTAATTACAAAATATATATATATATATATATAAAATGGGGCAAATAAACAAACAATAGGTGATTGATTGATGATATCAGGAGAGTTGTGACTTAAAACCAAATTAGATTTTATTTTAGTTTAGTTTATGTATTGCCTTTCTAGGTTTAACCATTATAGTTAGTGTTGTTGATGTGGACAACAACTTATTTTAGGTTAGGCCGAAGAAGGACAGGTAAATTTTTTCCATCATATCACTGCTATGCTTACGTCACCTAGCACTACATATGACTTATTTTACTTCATTTTTTTTTATACCCGTATCACATAGATAAATGATATAAATGCATAAAGATTTATAAATAATGAGTTTATGTACTCATAGTCAAATATAAGTATCATTTTAATATATTGAGGATAATATCAAGAAGTTGATTACCTCACAGACTTGCGAATCTAAGTTGTGACACTCTTAAGATTATATGAAAAGTTTTATAAATATATATATATATATATTATATATAATTATTTGGAGTTATATTAAAAGTAAAAGCTTCTAGATTAAGAATTATTATTGGATAAAAATTAGTATTTTCTTGACTAAGCATTTATTTTTTTGTTAAGGTTAATGAATATACTTATGATCACTGATCTTGTTATTACATGATCAAGGAAGATTAAGGAACTTTCGTTAATTAATAATCACTATTCATTTTTTATTTTTTTTTATTTTTTTAAATGGGTAAAGAATGATTTAGTCAAACTAAGAGTTGCCAATCAAAGAAATTATTTTTACTCTTAATTGGTTGTTTGGCTTTTGTGTGGCCGTAGGAGATAATTGCGCTACGATGCTAGCGTGGAATGAATCTCTGGATTTTGGATAATATTATATAATATATATATATATATATTATTTTTTTTTTATTTTGGATAATATTTAATATTAAAAAAATTCAGTAACAATCCATTCAAATAAATAAATCTTAATATTTGGTAGTTGGGGTTGGGGATCATTTAATGTTTTTGACACTTTTAAATCTTAGTACAATGCTATATGGAGTAGCCCTCCTTATTTTCCTTCATGTTTTTCCCTCTCTTTTATGAAAAATAAAAGGAACAATCAAAATTATCCCCCCCCCCCCCCCCCCCAAAAAAAAAAAAAAAAACATTACCTTATATTTAAAATTTGTATTTAATAATAAGAGGAATATGGCATGAATCCCATCCATAGGGTTTTTAGGGGAAAAAAAAAAATGGATGATGGAGATCACATGAGAAAGAGTCCAAAGAGGAATTGGTCAAAATGACCCAACGGATAGAGATTGAAAAATGAGGGACTGAGGAGAACCACAAAAACCAAAAGGTTTTTTAGCAAATAATGAGGTCTACGCAGGTTTTGCTGTCTCCGACATTATTATTATTATTATTATTTGGAAATAAAATAAAATAATTAAATAGCTAAAAGGTACCTTTTGTCGTTTAGTGATGTACAGTGACCCATAAAACGATACGTCCAAGGTGCCAACGCCCCCCCTTCCCAGCTTTTCTCCATTATTAGGGCATTTTGTGGGCCCTACCATGTTCTTCCACTTCCACAGACAACTCCCTTTCATTACCATTATCTATTATTTATTTATTATATTACTTTTTTTAATTTATTGTGTATCATTTTCAACTCTAATTTTTTATTTTATATATATATATATAAAATTTTTTTTTTATACATGGGAAGGGGGTAATATATATATATATATATATATATAATTGAAAATTTATTGTTTACAAGTATATTTATTTAATTTTTATAATTAATATGTATTAATTATTTTTAAAATTAATGAAAAAATTAAAAAGTTATTTTAGTATTTAACATAAAAAACCCGTTAATTTTAATTTGACTTATTTTTGAAAGAGTATAAACACACATATACATGTATATATATAAATTGAAATATTTTATATTTAACTTATCTCTTTTTTTTAAAAAAAAAAAAAAAACTAAAATATTGAAGAAGTATATATTAGTATTTCAGTGGCTAATAAAAAAATTTCTTAGTATTAATTATTTCATTTTAAAATAAAATAATGAAAAAATATATATATTATTGGGCAATAGTGTTAGGTGTAGCTTAAGAGATCTTTATCTTTAATAGAATAGGTTCATATATATATATAAATAATAAAAAAGCTTGAATATTCGTTCTTATGTTTTTTTTCTTCTTATTTATTTATTTTAAATAATAATAATAATAAATTAAAAAAATAAAAATAAAAATCACGAGTGGCTCAATAGTCAAGGGCCAACCACTACCTTTACTTTCCTTCCTTTTGATTTTTTTTTTCTATTTGCACAAAAGCAAATAAAGAATGAATAAGGTTTTAAAATTCAAGCCATTTCTCACTATAGAGAATACCCAATAGCCACTCAGATATTTTAATACTTATTTTATTAGTTTTTTTTTTTTTGAAGTATTTAAAATTATTGAATTGATATTTTATCAATTAATATATATATATATATATATATATATATTTTATTGTGACAAGAGTGAGGTGGAGGACCTATGAAGAAAGAAACAGAAGAGGACATAAATACAACTTTTGATTTTAAATGATAGGATACGGCTTGATTTGTGGTCCAATACGAATACTGGCCGTTAGATTAAATTGGATAGTGAAATGATCGTTTCTTGTTTCGATTGAAAACGTCTCCTCACTTTCCTTTATAACTAGGGAACCCCTAGCTTAATGCCAGGACGCATGCATTGGAATGTTTTTTTTCTAAAAATTAATTTTTTCCTTTTTTAAAAATTTTATTTTGAATATGGTTCAAACACTTAGATATTTATATTAATAAGTGAAATTATTTACTTATATACAAAATTTTGATGTATCAGATTATTTTTTTCTCGCATTACATATTTATTCATGTTAAAAGAATAAATTTAATTTTTTTTTAATCGGTTTAAGTTTAAATTCACAATTTATCTCTTTTTAACCGTTACGAGATCAACTTCCAATATCACATGTGGATGCTAATAAAAAAGATTTAGCAGGTAGGAAGGAACATGGGTACTGTGAAGAAAAATATATATACTATATATATATATATATATATATATATATATATATATATTATGTATGTATTTTTTTATGGTTCATCTTCACAACAACAACAACAACAAAAAAAAAAAAATCAACACGTAATTAAATGTTGTAGCAGAAAATAAATATATATTAATGAGAGATGAGCCGATAAAGGAAGATTAATTTGTGACTAAAAACGGTGACAGCTGCTAAGAAAAGTTATATTTTGGAAGATCCATCCGCGTGCTCTTTGAAAACGATTTTATAACGACACCACGCGATTTTCCTCTTTTCAAAAGTGGCTGCATGGGATTAACCATTCCTTTCATATGCCTACCCAATTTTTTCTTCTCCATATATAATACATATAATCAGATGGAGCCAAGAGAGAAAGAAGAAAAAGAGATGCAAGTTTTTTTAACTTGATATATTTGGAAAATATATATATATATATATATAAATTGAATTTTGTGAACTCCTTTTCAGCATAAATACAAAAGGAATGGTGCGTTAAGGGACATGAAAGACCAGAAATGACACTATTAATTGATACATCTTCTTCCTAGGACCTATAGTTGGTACCTAACTAATAATCTTAAATTGCAACTTGAAGGTTAAATAATTTGGGCAAATAAAAAAAAAAAAAAGAGAATATTTGGATTTAAGAATGTTAATCATTAATTTATTAATATTGTTCACGTAATAATAATATTTGTTAATAACTTACATTTATTATGAATAATAATTGAAGTATATAGGTAAATAATTTTTCCTATAGTTTTTTGTACAAGATTATTAATTATTGACAATAATTGATTATATATATATAGATAGTAATAAATTATTAATTAGTATCATTCTTAATATAGGTAAGAGGGGAAAAATTGGGATAGAAAGGTAGATTTCGAAGTGAAATTGACTTTATATATATATATATATATGGAGACCAAATCTTCACCCGAAGATTTAGTGGGTACAAGAATTCTTATTCATAGAATTAATGTTGAACAATGAGAATCTGTCCCCGGGCCGTCGGGAGATTCTATCTCATCTTTAACCCTCTTTTTCTTTTTTAATTTTTAGTTTCTCATATCATAAATTTATATATATATATTACATACATATAATAGAAAAAAAACCTTATACACCCATCAAGAACATGTTGCTGCCGTCTTGCCGGCTGCTATCTCTTACCTTTATTGCAACATTATTTATTCTTTTACTATTATCATTATTATCATTATTATTGGTTTTTCAAAAACAGAAAAGAGATCATTTTTGTAGATGTAGTAAACATAGGTAAGTCTGTGAAGAACTCCTTTGACTTACTACAATATTAAATTCGTATTCGTATATGCAATTGTTTAAAATTTAAATTAAATTTACTTTTTAGAAAAGACCTATACAACTCAAATGGATAATAATGTCTAGATGTATTGAAAGAAGTCATCCATAGTTGAAACTTATTTAAAATACTATCGTGTCATAAATAATAATAAAAAAAAATTATCAACAACTAGTAGAATGTCTTAAGTGTATAAATTCAATCTCACTTTTATCAATTTAAAATTTTGAAAAAAAAGTGATGATTTAATAGAAAGTGTGGAAATTAATACCTTAGAAAGGAACTTGAGCACAACAAAGTTGAAGAAGAGAGGAAAAATGTTGTACATGAAAATAAATAAATAAATAATCTCAAGCTAATTTCTTGATAAATTTCATTATTGCAAAAGTCATACATCAAACTTTTATATAGAAAGGTACATAAAGAAGAAAAAAATATAGGATATAACATAAAGAAACTGAAAATCTAATCTATACAAGAATTATCATAAAGACATAAAAAATCTAATAAATCACCCTATTCCTTTAAAATAAAGGAATGGTTTGTCTTACTTGTTTGATCTTTTTCTTTCTTTTCTCTTGATAAGGTTGAAGAAAAATGAATGTCAAATTAGCAAATAGATATCTTAATATCTCAAATTAATTATTTCTATTAATCAAATATTTTAATTAAAAGGAAGAAAAATTTTTGTCCATAATTTTTTAAAAATAAAAATTATTTTTATTCTTATACTAAAAAAAATAAATAAATCTGAGAGATTTCAATTAACTTAAAATATAAGTCATGAGGTTTGTTGCAGTCATAAAAAGGCAGGTAGGAGGTAGAAATGGGAAAATTTTATTTGAATAAACAGAAAAAAAGGAAGAATAAAAAAAAAACAGGTGAGGGATAAAACGTCGGACAATGCAAACTACGGCGTGGTATCGTAAGGCTTCATCTTTCTTTCTTCATTTATTCACCTTTAAAAAGCTTTCTACGCCCCAATAAATATCTGATTATCTGTCTTCGCTTAATTCGAAGAAAAAGAAAAAAAAAATCTTGAAATAATAATAATATATATATATATATATGTCTGTGTGTGTGAGTATATAGGTACCCAAAAAAAAAAAAAAAGTATATAGGTGTAAGCTAATAATTAGAATGCTTAGTTATATATAATATGGTTACGCTTGAAAAGTGCTCATAATCTTCTCATAAAATAGTACACTCTCTATTCTTACACCAATACAAATATAATAAATGTATATACACAAAAGAATGAGTCTTTATGAAATTGCATGGTAATATATATATATATACACAAAAGAGCAAAGAGGAATGATTTTATAAGGATGAGAGAATTTTTCTTTTAAAATAATAATAAAAATTAATTTAACTAAACTCTAAATTAGTCGTACTCAAAATGATTATTAAATGAGTGTAAAGTTAAAAAAAAACTATATAAGCAACAACATAACCAATGGTACAAACAAATATAAATCTCTCGTAGAAGACAAGGTTATGTACAAACTAGTTTTAATGATATAAATACCCTAGAGCTCTTCGCGAACAAAACTCGTTCGAGCTCGTTCGTTTATTAATCGAACCGAACTCGAACAAATTTTTAGACTCGATTAATTTTCGAGCTTATTCGAACACTGTTCGCGAACATAATCGAGCGTGTTCGCGAACATATTATTAATTTTTTTTATTATAATTTATATATATATATATATATATATATATATATATATATATATATTATATTATTTAAAAAAAAAAGTGTCATCTCGAACTCGAGCTCGAGTCAGATGCTCGAACTCGAACTCGAGCTTTATAAACAAATAATCGAATGAACTCGAACAAAATTTTTTGCTCGAATTATTAAACGAGTAAACTCGAACAGTGTTCGAACACTTAATCAAACGAGCTCAAATTTCGATGTTCGATTCAACTCGACTCTTTTACAACTCTAAAATACCCTAATGTAGATGGTGGGCGAATTGAATGCATGGATGCTAAATAGGGATAACCATAATAAAGAAGGGTGGAAAGTTCTGTGCGTCGAAGCCTATTTTTTGACTAGTCGGGGGCAGGCACAACAGAAGTTGTTGGTTCATTCATTAAAATCTTCAAAGGTGAAAAGCAGAGAGGTAGCAGTCCTATTCCTATATAGTAGGGGGAAAGTTATTACTATTATTATTATTAATATGATGGTCATGGGAAACCAACCAATGGGAAAAGGGAGAAGGAGAAATCGGGCGGGACATGACAAGGAGTTGAACATAGCTGCGACATCAACAAAACTATTAATGCATCACCAAATAATTTCTTTGCATTAAAAGGCCGGTTCCTAATATGAGCTGACGCATCAATGTATTAAAGAAGGGGCTGTTACAAATAAATAAATAAATATGGCGAATTAAAATAACATATATAATATTTTTTAAGAAAATAAATTTTCAATTGGAGTAAAATTCATTTAGAAACAGAAATGATATTGTTGTTTTGATAAAAATTTATTTAAAATTATTTTTTCTTATTTCAGTATTTTTCTCACTATTCATTTCTTTTAAATAATTTTTACAGAGATAATAGATAAAATACTTTGAGAATTAAACAAAAATACTAGAATAAAAAATCCATTTTTAAAAAAAATGAACTACAATCAAATTAATGTTCAATGATGGAATATGATGCATGCATGATCAATGGTTAATATAACCATAATAATAGCATTACATCAAAACACTTCTATTAATTATTTAGGAGAAAAAAAAAAGGTTTCATAATTGTTCAGAGAGTGTGATCGAAAGTACATGAGAGTATACATGACCAGAGGACTTACGGTTCTGTGCCCATTATATATCTATCTTTCTGCTCTTTATGTAGAGTATTGAAAGAATATTTTAAGCTCTACGTGATTCAATATCCTCTAACAAACTATACCTGTCAAAAAGAAAAAACCATATTCATAAAATAATGATAATAATAGGGAAAACATGATGAGTGAAAAATAGACGAAAATGAAAGCGGAAAAAACCAGCCAGGGACGCACAGAGCTCATTTTACCTATACAGGGCTAAGTTGAGGAACGTCAACCAATCGCTCCATACTCTGCAGCTGGTCATAAGGAGCAATCTGCAATCCAGTAAAAGAATTTTGAGTCTGGAATATGCAATTTTACAATGACAAAACAAAGAGATTTTTTTATAAAATAATAATAATAATAATAATCTTAGTTAAATACATATTTTACATATATAAGTTCAAACTATGGTTGCTTCATCACATGGGTAGCCATAAAGAAGATATAGACCATATAAATTCTCAATTCAACGATTACTTTAATTAGTGACTTATTTTGAGTATTAATTTAGAACTTACATATAATAAAAAAAAGGTGACAAGCTAAGACCTACAGATTGAACAGGTCAAAACACAGCTTTGCTGTCAAACTTTTAGAAATTCAATCATTGGGAGATAGTTCTGATAGGAAACTAAAGTTGCATCCTGCTTCATGTGTTCCAGTTTTTTTTTTTTTTTTTTTTTTTTTTTTTGTGTTTCAAAGGTTATTAAAGGAATAAAGAAAACCTGGCTGAATCCATCAGGCCACAAAATAGAAACAGCATAATTTCCCATTGGGCGAATGTCTTCAGGTTCAATGTCTTCGGGAATGTCAGTGTATGACAATTTTTGCTCACCACTCCATTCATCCTGTTCCATAGACAAATATAGTTAGGAACAGGTCAATAATTTTGGAAAAGGGAAAAAAAAAAACACACACAAGGAAGACAAATAGAGGTGAGATGTCAGAAAATAACACAGTTGAACATAAACTATTTGTTTTGGGTAACAATGATTAAAAAGAAATGTCAAGTCTCTCCCTATTAAAGCATCATTCTGCCTGCATCATGGGATTAAATTCTATAAAAATGTTCAATTTCTTCAATTTTTCTTAAAAAGTACCTCTTTGTTGCTTTTCATGATGGCATCACCACAACTAAAAACAATAGAACAGTTCCTTTCAGTAAATTACACAGAATATATCTAATCTGTTTGCTCTTTATCATCAGGATCTAAAATAGTAATAATGTTGCTTTCAACCGCCCTTTCCAAAAAGCAATCCTTTGTTAACTTTCCGTCACAACAATTAAACAAAACGAAGAACCTTTTTAGTTCCCATTCTGAGAATCAACTCCTCTTTGTTTTTGCATTATCAAGATAAAAAAGAATAACAGGGAAAAAAACCCTGAGATGCAGATACTGATTGGCCTTCTGTGCTTCATGGGGACAAAAATACTAAAAATGTTGCTTTCCAACACCCTTTCAAAATAGTATTTCTTTGTTTCCTTTCCACAACAAGGATTTAACTAATAGGAAGAGTCCCTTTCAAGTTCCCTTTCTGAAAACCAGCTCTTTGTTTGTTTGAATTAAATAAAAACAACTCTTTTTTCTTGTTTTGCACAAGAATTAACCCTGATGCACAGATTACTGATAGGATAACTACGTTCCCCACAAGACAAGCTTATCATTTTCTACAATGGAGTTTCCGTCTTCCTTAAAATTCTAACTAGGCACGCCTCTAACCTTTGCCAACTTCCTGCCATTGACTTCCAAAGTACAACAGGAATTCAATGCTGGATTTTATACTCAATACGAGAGGGTTCACTTTTATTCCGTCAATTGAGAATTAGTGGAAAATAATATAAGTCACAGTCATGACTCATGAGTTAGGTGATGGGTATGATAACCCCAAATAACCTATAACATCATGATAGATGCAGTTCAGTAAACAAACAGGAGCAAGAAAAGAAGAGTAGATGCCATAAGTGTCCCCAGAACATATAGAATATTCTTCCTACTTGAAGATCCTACAAAATGTCAATTATTGAATTAATTATAGTGTCAAAAAAGTCTTGTGGTTTCTCCACTGGGAAAACAGTTTTTGGCAAGAAAGCATGATCCACCAAGTCCAATGACAAAGTGGTGGCCTTGGTGGGTAGGAATCCTGGTGACTGCAAGGTCTCAGGTTCGAATCCTGCCAACGCTTTCTTGGTCGAGTTTGTTACACAGAGTTTACTCAGTGTAGTTTACTTGGCTGGTGTGGTTTGCAAGCTATTGCGCTAGCCCGGGGGTTTACCCAGAGCGCACTCAAAGAGTAGCGGCTGCGAGTTCCCCCTCAAAAAAAAAAAAAAAAAAAAAAAAAAAAAAAGAAAAAGAAATAATAATGAGAGAAGACCCCTTTTTTAATCTCATACACTCACCTTATCATGTAGTCCAGAAAAATAATATTTGTTATAGAAATCAAAGAGGATAGTGGAAATAGTTGAAAACATTAGTGGACAAACACAAAAGGCGTAATCATCCTTTGCCAAAAGGAAGCAGGCCAATAAAGTGGTGCTGAGCTTTCAGAAGCTTTTAGCTTGTCAGTAAGACATTATCATTGTCTTTAAAGCAAAACTGTGTACAAAACAATTGTATTAAAATGTTTGTTGAAAAACTTCACATAGTTGAACATGCATATTTCAACAATATTTTTGTATTGCCTGTTTCCAATCAACAAAAATTTCTATGAAAATGTTGCCAAAGGTAGAGTAACCTACTTGTAAAATCAGAAAGTTGTTTGACTAATATGTCAGGTAATGACTTAAAAGAAAAATGAAATAAGAAATCAACATTGGCATGCAAATCCTAAAGAGTAAAAGCTCAAACAAGTCCTACGCCACTCCTCCAACATTTTAAAAGTTAAATTACCTTGAAAAGATAATAAGGCAGGTGATGGATAGCTAAACTGGTGAGGGAGTAACTTATGAAGTGCTTAATCAAGATGCATTTTCCACTATAAGCATAGGATTCAAGGAAGTTTAACCAAGTGAAAAATAAATGAATAAATAATATATATATATATATATATTTTAGTTTCTGTTAAGAAAATAAATTTAAGTTCACTCTATCAACTTAACTTAAGTTTTTAGAGTAAGCAGCAATTAATCTCACGGTTTCTTCAAAAAGTTATTCAATTGAGCATGTGATAGTTCAAAGTAGATGGGAATGAGACACAACAATCAATGAAAAATGGATGCTTCCGTCTGTGTGCGCCACACCAATGAAGAATGATCATGCAAAAAATAAAGTCAAGACAATAGTGTAGCTTCAAACTTATATGAGATGTACCAGTTATTGCATCTAAGTAGCATAAAAACTCTTGAAAATTTTCAAGTAGAATTGTAATGATTTACATAATCATTCTCCCTAAATATGCACTTATGCCTTCGAAATGCAGCTAACATAAAACAGACAGCAGCCAGATATGACTATCTACGAACTTGGATGGAAATTAATTTCTTTAAAAGACTTTTACACATACCACACTTTGAGCAGAGCGATCGTTACGTCTTACAGTTGCAGGGTGCAAATAGAATTCTTCATCAGAATCCGGAACTTTAACCCTAATTGCCTTGAAAGATTTATCATAAGTCACAGCTGTTGACACTGAATGAAGAAGATTGTTGTCAACAACAGCACAGAATTTTAAATTGATAAACAATGCACATGAGGAAATCCTGAATAGTCATTGCAAATTAGCTTCCATACTGAATGACATGTTAAAAATAATTGAGAAATCCCGGGGATGAGAATCTTTATAATGAAAGTCATGTTAATCAATATCTAATGCAATTCATCTCCAGCAGAGTAATCAGAAGCATTTCAACTTATTACAACTCAGTAGTTCATGTTTGGTTGATAAGGGTCCAGGAAGTTATGAACTGAACCACAAAAAGTCCTGGAAGCATGTTAGGTTATAAAGTTTCTGGTAGAAATTCAAAAGGATACCTTGTTGACGGATCTTGGCACACTGCTGAACTACACATACACCCAAGTCTTGAAATATTGTAGCAACTTCACTTTGAGGATCAGAAACCACTTCGGGCACCCCACTATCCCCAGAAGCTGAAAGCTGTCAGCAGAGAAAATTTCAAAGTTATTGAAAAGGCACAAATCTTTTCGTGCACTTGCATCTATAAAGAGATGAAATTTTCCCACAGACAAGCTCTTAAAACAAGAAAAGATTTCAAAAAATGCCCGTATTTATAACTTTTTAAAAAACTATCTGATTGAGGATGACATGGAAAATTAAGAATAAACCACCGGGATGAATATCTAGAGACAATAAGCAGCCAAACACTCTGTCCCTTGAAAATTCAGAACATATTAAACTCTAACAGAACTTTAAGTTTAAACCTCATATTGTAAACATAAGCATAAGCTGATAGAATAGAACTTACACTCGGTCTGATTGGAAGCTCAAATAGATGTGAAATTCCAAACTGCTGAACAACCTGTGTAAACAATAGAGCTATTTTACAAGAACATCCAAATATGGGAAGGAATTTTTCTAATCACCTGCTATTTTATAGTTGTTATCTGATTAACTCTCAAAGAAATCACTCTGCCTATATAGTAAATGTTTTTTGTTTTTACTGTATATTTGGTGCTAGCTTTTCGATAGAATATCGAAAAAAGAAAAAAATGCATCAGATTTAGAAGTGGTTAAAACCTGAGAACCAGAACCTCTGCCAAATGGGTAATAACGTTTTCCATCAGCATCAAAGTGGCACATATTCTCAACCACAGCAACACAAGGCACCTGCCAAGATGAATATCCACAGCCAAAGAGGAAAGTGACAAGTCAACTAGCAAAATATAGGGATAGTAAAGTTTTATTTCCCAATGCATGGGAACATTAAGCTGCAACAACATCAGGACTTAATAAAGGAAATAGAATTGAAAGCCAACCTTAAGCTTTGAGAACATGCGAACTCCCTTGGCCACATCTATGAAAGCTAATTTCTGAGGTGTGGTGACAATAACGGCAGCAGTCAGAGGAACAACCTGGTGTTAATTCAGAGAATGATACAAAATATGAATTTCTCCTATAGATTTACTTCGCACAAAATTGCTAGATGGAAGATGAAAACATATAATCATGATTAGTTAATCACCAGGAGTTACAGTAGCACCTGGCACAAGGTAAGTTGGATATCACCGGTTCCAGGAGGCATGTCAACAACAAGGTAGTCAAGTTCACCCCTGGTTGTAACCCAACAAAGAAGATGAGGAAGCCATTTATAAATATCTAACTAAGAATCAAACACATCCATCTCAGAAAAATTTATCATAATGACACAATTGCCTACGGCTCTTATAGGATCATATTTTCTATTTACATGTTGATCCAAACTTTTGTTCTGAAGGGAAACCTGGTTTAAATTATAAGAGAAAAGGACTTCGACTAATGCTTGGAATATAACAGCTATAATAAGTACTTTAAAGCTACTAAGATTCAATGAAAGCACTATTTGCAAAACATGAAAAATGAGAGAAGTAAATTCCATTACCAAGACTTTTCTCAAGCTACCCTAATTGCAACAGAAGGAAAGAACAAACCTTCTGAGGCTTAAATGAAATGCAGTGCATAGGTGAGCATCTGATTACCATTCTGTAGTAGTTAGTAGTTGGTTGATTACTCCAGAGACCATTGGACCTCGCATTATTGCGCGACCTTGTCCAGCAAATCCAAAAGATACCAATTTGACACCCAAGTATTCAGTCGGAATGATAGTTTTCTTCTCTGGATTCTACAACATGTCTTCACTGGTTACAAAGTGACACATTATGCTTTATGTAATTTCTACTAAGAACTAGATCTTTACCATTTCAAGCAGCCTATTTTCAGGGGAAACCATTGTTGGCAAACTGGGACCGTACACATCTGCATCAAAGAGACCAACTCTAGCACCCATGCCAGCCAAAGTATAAGCAAGATTCACCGCAACAGTTGATTTTCCTACCCCTCCCTGCAGTAATCAGAGTAATGATTTCCATAAATGTTTTTGCAAAAGGGATATACTGTTTCGAATATGCAGGTAACCAGGAAAAACATCTAGATGATGAAATCAGTTCCAGCATTTACATTACCTTTGTACTGATATTTGATATAGTCGACACAAATGTTCCATATATTTTTCTCATGATCCATGAAATCTTGTGTTGGACAAGATAACAATATTGTATAAATTTTAAAAACCTTAAGATTAATTATGTCTTGTAAATATAAATATAAAAAATATTAAGAAAAAAACAACCGCTCCCTATTTCTCAATTATGACCAAAAGAAATATTGATCAAACAGTTATATGACACTCGGATTCACAATACATGTGGCATGATATCAGAACTGCTTCAGAGATAGCAATAATTATACTTCTTTTACTTCATACACACTAAGAAATGAGTCTACTGATTACACAACACAGGATTGCTGTAAAAACATAACAAGTTTGAAGAAGTATACCTAAAGCAAACTGTTCTACCAATTACCTTGCAACTTGAAACAGCAATTATGTTAGACACTGTCTGAAGACCCATTGGAAGATCTGCAGCATAAATAGGTTTTGCTGGCTGAGCTGACATAGTTACATTTACTCTATTAACCCAGGGAATTGCTGCCACCACCTCATTAGCTTGCTTCTCAAACTGCAAAAATATGATCCTGTATTATGTTATGTCACAATGGCCTAAATTAAGAGAAAAGTTCCTCTCGAAACAGGAAGAAGCCTCCTGGGATATGACATAAAAAGAAACTCTATAATATTGATATGAGAAGAGGTTAGAATCTTCAGAAAAAAAATAAATAAAATTATGTATTATTTTGGACTAGATGCAAAATGCTGAGCCCAGAATTTGTTTAAAAAAAAAAAAAAGGGAAAACAATTATGATTTATACCACTTTATACACACATCAATTCCTGATCAAACAATGGTGGTTTTGTTTCATTTACCATGTCCTTGATTGGACATGCTGGTGTGGTGAGTTCTAACCGAAATGAAACCTGAGATTGAAAGTAAATCTGTTGCATTAGAACATAAAATCTTGGCTATATTTCATCAAATTCATCATTATGGTGTTAAAAGACCTCTCCAGTCCCCTCATTGACAAGAAGATCCTTTACAAAACCACACGAGACAATGTCTGTTCCAAAGTCTGGATCAATTATCTGTGATAATGCTTTTAGTACATCAGTTTCACCTGTTCGGCATGATACTGCAGAAGAATTAGCTGCAATTAGCTAATCAATTGGCAGACAGGACATAAAGATGAAGAGAAATACCGGAACTGAGTCATATAATAAATCTCCAGCATACACAAAGCAGAAATGATCAGATAGATAGCTAGGGTACCACTCAGCTAAAATACAGACCTAGCATATTAAAAGTAAGATGAAGATATTACTCCCCAAGAGTTGAAAACTCTATTAGGGTGTCACACATTGTGGGTTGGCCATTTTGATGATTAGCGTTAGAAGAGTACAAAAACAGGATATAAAGCAGAGAGTAAATGGATTCAATTCAGTTGAGAACTTTTGAGTTGGACTTTTGCCATTTTTCATGTTTCATCTGCTCAAAAGATACTAGTTGAGTATGTAATTCAGCAAAACATTCATGTGCTTTTGAGGAAAGGAGCTAGCAATGAAAAATCCGTAAGAAAGAGGCCAAGAGATGCTGCATGAGAATCCTAAAACCTGTTCATTCCAACTTTGATGGATTAGATGAAAAATAACAGTTCTAGGATAAGCATTTCATTCACTAATATTTGCTAAGCCCAAGAATAATTTGACTAGCTAGCTGTATACTAAGCAACCACTGTGTTAAGCCATTAACTCTCTTCTTTCTAAAGGGATACGTTGTACATCTAATAAGTGTTACTTTTATATTAGGTATATATACATACATACTTGCAATTTTTTTACTATTATATTTGTGGAAAACGAATCAATGAAGAAAAGAAGGCAGTTCAGTGGAGCATTACTTCTCCCAACTTCAATATCAAAGAGCCAGAGAGTATAGTCCGTAACAACTATTAACATATATCAACAGTGAGAAAATGGAAGTAATACAAATCACCATAGAATATCGCATAATGCAAGAGACAGATAAATATGTATTCTAATCAATTTGATCATTCGAATTTCATATAAACCAAGCTTCCAAACTGGTGTTGAATCAGTGTGGGCGGAAGAAGAAATTTACCGTCAGTTGAGGCAGCTTTAGCAGTAATGGAACTCAAGCTGGAATTGCTGTTATACGATAAGCACATATTCTTTGCATGTCTTTGAGATAGAAACGCAGCATTAACTGCTTGTATAACTCCTACACCAACAAAAACACGCACACGCAAAACATCAAAATTCTTCTCCAACAACCACAATCTGAGAAATAATATACAAATAAATCACAGAATCAATCAGTACTCACCTGCTTTCGGCTGCGAAGTGGACCAATGGAGTGTGAGAGCCGGAGAAGATGAAGCGTGAAGAGACAGCATTTCAGTGTTCGAATGATGTGCGCGAAATTATTGTACAGAAGAAAATTTCAAGTGAGGAAGCAAGGAGGAGGAAGAGAGAGTACTTTTTATTTGAGCCTCATGTTTCTGTGCCACGTCATAATATAATTTCAGAATCCAATCTGCTTATCTTAGCCACGGATCCACAGCATTTTCACCGTGATTATCTTTTTTTCTTAACTCCCAAGACATGCAGAAAGGATTATATAATTACAATTTTGTCTTGTCCTTGTTACAAGACAGTTACTATTGATCATTGTTGATCAATAAGGGCTTCATTTTTCTTGTGTATTTCAAATAACAGTTTTCTTCAAATTAGTAGACAAAAGTTAAAATATTTTCTTCTGCAGAAGATATAAATCATACAAAAAAGAAAAAAGAGAAAAAAAAAAAAAAACCTGTTTTGCAAATAACGATAAACTGAGATAGATTCTTAATGAGGAATAGAAGGTAGCCCCGTGTAATTTTCATTCCATGAAGACAACAGCTGCAAAGCCCAGCCAAGAAATTTGAAGACATGGAAACGTTTAAAACACGAGCATATTTTTAAGCTCTCGGGGGGTTACTGAACTAGGAGAGAGCATTACTACCCACATTAGCGAATGGAATTTCACTAATTAGTTCAAATTCTGAAAAAACTACTTCAGTATCATGCTAAAATGACAAATTTTCCTAATTTTGGATTAGTCTCCATGAATCTAGGGATCTTCTTGGTGAGAATTTCAGGATCTTTACCGTGGACAGCACCCTGAAAACTTTTAGCCGAACTATCTTGTCCGCTAAATGAATGAAGAATCACTTCACAGGTGACTTGGGAAAGAATTGCATATACAATGAAGGACAAGATGATCAGCAGTAACTGGTCGGACGAATCATAAAGGTAAGTTAATTAGTGCACCGTTAAATTAATGCCAAAGCTTACTGCAGAAACCATTCCGTGGCCTCTTGCTTGAGACAATATCCGTAAAGGAATCCACCAACTGTCCTGCCAAGCTATTCGGATCATCAATAAGAGTTTGGATAAAGGTATTTACTACCCTGCGCTCTTGCTCTGTTGATCTCAAGCTGAACCACGTAAGTAGTTTCAGTCTGAACTCCTTTTCTAGGTAACCCTCACACTCCAGCCAACGGATAATCTTGACACAGTACTCAAAATTCTCATCCAAGCACCCT
Organism: Cynanchum wilfordii; assembly: GCA_025388415.1. NCBI lineage: Eukaryota > Viridiplantae > Streptophyta > Magnoliopsida > Gentianales > Apocynaceae > Cynanchum > Cynanchum wilfordii. Next base: position 334,394 of record JAHSUH010004422.1, on the reverse strand, counting down.
GATCTATTACGGATTCTAAGCGGTGATCCATTTATAAGAGTGCTATCAGAATCATGAGTCTCCCTATTGGTGCTAGCAGCCCTCTTCCGGCTTGCGTCCCCCTTGGAGTCCACAGCAGGCACCTCCCCTTTCTGCCCATGGTTCCAGGTTTGGGAATCTCCACTACCATGTGACCTTGCTACACCATTCTTCTCTAGATCATGAGAGACCGCATCATCATCTGCCTCGACAATTTGTGCTAGAGTGCATCCATTATCTTCATCTCTGGATGATTCAACTGGGGGGGTCAACTCTTCATTCAGATCAGGAACTGATGCAACATTTAGATCAAGTTCACGTGAAACAGATGGCAGTTCTTCTTTTAAAGTTTCTGGTTTAATAACTTTACTAACTCCACAACACTTTACAATATCTGCTCCACAGAATCCCTCGAAACAACCCTGTTCTTGAGCCCAAGCCAATCTTAAGATCTTCCCCAGGTCCCGTACCTTGAATCCAGAATCAGATTCTATGGCCGTTGCAGTTCCATCATCCATATCAGTGCTGGAACTGCCACCAGAACCAGGATTCTCCTTTCTATGATTTTCCATAGCTGAGACAGAATTTTTGTGAATTAACTCTCGGCTCTTAGTGAAACACTTGGCCTCAGAGTGGCCCAAGTCACCATTCTCTGTATAAGATACTATGCGGAAGGAATATTGAGTGCACGGGAGCAGATTTGATATTAAAACCCTTCTTTGAGCTCTTGGAAATACACAAACAGGTTCCTTTGTGTAAGTCTCTTCCCTAGTCCTACAATACCAAAGCTTGTAGCCCTTAACATCATGAGATGATGCAGTAGATAGTTCTATCAACACAATAACAACTGAAGCCGATGTTACTTCCTCAAAGAGGAATCTGCAAGCTGCTGGCAATGAGCCTTCTGCCAAAAGCAAAAAAGAAAGGACTTTATCCATGTATTATTTGCAATCTTACTTTTGTTAAGAAACAAAAAGAGAACAGCATCAAGGGACACCTTTATCATCTGCAGAGGAACTAGATCTTATGGCAAGCCATTCATCAGCTTTCTCAATGGCAATGGAGCAGAGTGTCTGTACATCACCTGCAACTGAAAGCCTGCTGACAATTCCCCGAGCCATCTTGGCAGAAACACCATTTATTGGACCGACCTCAGTTTCCAACTTAGTCTTGGCTTCTATAATGATGTCGTGAAGTTCTTTGAATTTGGAAGTCCCGTCAAGGAGCCTGTAACTCAAGAATATCCTATAACACAGTGAATCCACTCTCCGAGCATCCTTAGCTATAGTAAGCTGCTTCTTCCAGTATCTGCAAAATCACAGCAAAACCAACACCAAAAGTATCACAGAATATGCAATTAGGAAACCAATATGCTTCTATTTAGGCACTATATGTTTCTTTATACTCTGTTTCAGTCATAGAACAGCTAAATACAGTCATGATTTCTAGGAATCCAGGAAAATGTCATGTGCATGGTTATAGTAAAAGATATCTTGACTGAGCCTGAGGAAATCCTCAAGGGTACCTAATCTATTTCTGATTAAGAATTTTTCTACCCTCTACATGCATTATTCATTATAAAATGCTTTTCCTATAGATCCCCCCTTTAAATATTCTCTAGCTCAAATTACCAAACAAGAAGAGAACAACTCACCCAAGGATCCCTGACACTTTACCACAAGCAGCACAACAATAGCTTCCATCCAATTGCATCAACTGTCCAAGATCCACTACACCAATTTTACCACGTTGAAGGGCGCACTCAATATGGCATGATAAACCACAATAGTCCCCCTGACCAGACTCAGATGCACATTGTAGCCAAAGACTTGGATCCTTGTTGTCATCAAATAAGTGACAAATGCAGCAAGAGCACCTCCTGCAAAATGTGTCTTCTATAGAAAGTGTGGCTCTACAAGCAGAATTTTTGCAAATCCAAGAATTTGAACATCTAAGATCAACACATTGATCTGAAGCTGGTGGAATTCGGATTGGATTTTCACCCTTTCTGCTTTGCTTTTTCGAAGATTGCTCCTTAGGACTAGGAGCTGCTTTCTTTTGATCTTGACTTTTTGTTTGTTTTTTACTAACCTTTGTAGATTGCTCGGCCATTTTGCACTTGGATGAAGCTGAGTGCTTTCTTTCTTTGTCAAAGCAAGTGTGTACTAAATCCTTTCTTGGACCAGCTTTCAGGAACTCCTGAAGCAGTTTTGGACTTCTTAAAGCATCTTCAGAGTGTCCATTTTTGTCTGGAGTGCTCTGCACACTGGAAGAAAGACTCTGAATGCCAGAAGCTGGATGTGAAATGAAACTCAAGTGAGGATATCAAAAAATACCAAAAAATAAAAAATAACAATAATAATAATAATTAAAAGAAAAAGTAAAAAGGAAAAGAAAAGAAACCTTCTATAAATATAAGAAAATATTAAGGACAGAGAAGAACTACTCTCCCATCAGCATGTAACAAATTAAGGTAGGAAGAAAGAGAAAACTGATTATATAAAAAATAGGTAGATCTTTTCATTGTCTAGACTCTACTTTTCTTCACACGTACTTTTCTCATTTCTTTTGAGAAAAAGCCCTTCATATTTTCCAATGAATCAAAAAACATATGCCTTCTGCTCCAATAAACGTTCCTTTCACATAACTAATTATTGAGTTTCGTGTCTTTTCGTAATTATTCCAAAAATTTTAAAGTACTACAAGCAGCATCTTCAGTAGTCTCAATATAGTTTATCTAAGAATCAACAAAATTGCAGATGAAATTAATGCCACTCCTCTGAACGATACTTTGTTTTACCATTTAATGGACATACTGAAAGCACAGAAAACTTGCACATTTGCACTAACTATAATGAATATATCTACCCATCTACAGCCAACATGCTTCAGCCTTTCACATCTAAGCATATTTATCAAATTGAAAGTGACACCTAAAATGCTAAAGCTTTTTCTATTTGTAGATACTCAGTCAGGACTTCAAATATATCTCAAGAAAGCTTCTCACATATCAAAAATGATACTCAAATGCTACATAAATTTGGATCCAATGGTTAAAAGGTGAATTATTTAGTAACTGAATGCTGAAACTCACTAATAATCTAAAGATTAGATAATCCAAGCCTTGCGTGAATTGAAATCTGAAGTACAAAGGGGACATAATTTACTGAAAAGGCAAAAGGAAAAAGAGGACCTTATTCTATAGGGTCAATGGAGAAGACAAACAACTATAGCATTTTATGAATTCTGTCAAACACCATGAAAATTATGGAAAAGCATCACCACAAATAGGTGAATAAGTAGTTAGAGGTTGGGAAGCTGAAAAAAGAGAGAAAGAAAAGGGCAGATGAATTATTGAAGGAATCAAGAATAATGTCCCTTGGACGAAGAGTAATCGGTGAAGTCAAATTTCCCAAAAGACCCTTGGTGCAAAGGACTCCTTGTCCTATATGGACCTTTTAATTGCTGCCTCAGTCATTTAACAGGAGATGACGTAAATATTGAGAAGATGCAAGATTCAGGTAAGTCACTTTATCAATTTCGTAGCACAACTGGACCCAAAGAGATAGAATTCTTTATGTTTTAAATCAAGGAGAATTGGGCAAAATGAAGAGCAAAAGCCATATTTCCTCACCAAGGTTAACTGATGATGCAATAAGAACCACCTGTTCAATGTGATCATTCTTGAACATGTGTCCCAGTGAAAAATTAAAGGAAAAAGTATTTAAAAAAGCATGAATCTAATATTAATCAAATATTCTTTTCATTTCTTAGAAAAGATTCAAATACTAAAGAAAGATGCAGTTTCCAAAAATCAATGCAAATTTTTACTTGCACAGCTTATATTTATAAAGAGAGGAACTCATGCAGCTGACTACAAGAAGTGAAGAGAAAGTTTAACCAAAGATGCTCAAGCATAAACGACCAACCAGATATTTTATTCTATGAAAATAATCCCTCCTACTCATTTATGTTAACAATTCAACAACCTCTGATCATGATTTCTTTCCATCTCATAGAAGTAATTCCAATATCCCTTTCCATAGAGAAAAACTTTCAGAAATTCACGTTTATTTATGTTATACAAAGGAAGTATCATCAAACCTTAAAAATCTAATATCAGCATTAGGAATCAATTGCAAAATTTTGACAGAAACAGGTGGCTATCTCTGAAAATGGAAGGTCAGAATTTAATGGTTTACCTATATGATCAATAATAAATGAAAATTCATTTCTTCTCCTTTAAGATAAATGAATCATAAATATCACGTTTTTAATTGTGAAGACATAGTTCTACTTTAGCAGGTTTGAAGACGTGTTTTCTCTATAATTAACCATGTTTTTTCCACTGTTAACTAATCTCACCCATGTCTCCATCTCAATTCCTATCCTGTTTGGTTCTTTTTGCCCTTGCTTGACATCAGTTATTGAAGCCTACCGCCATTGGTTCAGATTCTTTCTAAATAGATATGATACTCAATAACAGCTCATAGCTACTCAAGATGACACCTGTATTTTATACTTCAAAACAGCATACAAAATGACAAAATAAAATAAAATAAAACATAAATAAATAAAATAAAATAACTGAGAAAAGAGAGAAATCAGTTCTTATCAACTCCCATACTTCCATAACATAAATGATTACAAAACAAAAAAAAAAAAAAAAGGAAAGGATTCTAGTTCACCACCCCCCAAAAAAAATATCATTTTTCTTTCCATGAATAGAATCATATCCTTCGAGATATGCTTCATAACTTAAAATTTAATACTTTCTTCCTCAGTGAAAATATAAATATTATATATAAATATATAATTATATATATATATATATATTAGAAGAAATATAACTCACAATTGACCAAGACTTGATGATCAATAAGGTGCATCTCATAACTAGCATATGCCTATATATGAGTATCAAAGATTCATTTCAAGAGAAAAGTCAGCTGAAAACTTTGTGGAATAAAAGGATTAAAAAAAAAATTCATAAGTGACCTAAAATACAGAGAAGAAGAAGTATGATTATACTTCTTAAGACAACATAAGACCAAAAATGCCCTGAATAGAAGGATCAAATTGAGGAGGAAAGCCCTTAGTAGTTGCATGTCATTTAGGGAATTCGTTTAAATACCAAAGAAATTTTGGCACAACAACTGGATAAAGGTAAATAAAGGATGAATTTCGTCACTTTCACCCCAATCAAAAAAGACCATGCAAGAAAAAGTACTCATTCCATCACCTTCCTTTTACTCTCACTTCATTCAGATTATATCTAGATGAGGATAAAACAAAATTTTAGTTCATCTATAACTAATTCATTAACTAATTTGATAACATCTAAGACTAATCCAACCATAGAGAGTCAGAACTTGTAAAGGATATTGGGGCCTTGGGCAAGAATTTTATGAAGTTTTAGATATAGTTGATCTTAAATAAGTTTGAATTATTTTTATTTTAACATTGAATTCTTATGTACTTGGGGGGAAAATCTATATTTAATATAGTTTAATATTTCTAGTGAGATTTCTTTTGTGTGTGTGTCAAGATTTCTTTCGAAAATAAAGAAAGACCATTAATATCAAAATAGTTATTAAATTTTGGATAATTTTGATTGGGTTTTGTATTTAAGATAATTTTCAAGGTTAATATATTGATTTAACGTTTCTTTTCTTCCATTTGACTGTTTTCTAAAAATAATAAATTTATCACATAAACAAAGATATAATATATTAATATACATATATAATATTTAAGAGATGAAAAGTTGATATTACATAGTATATCAACTAACTCATATACAAGAGATTGCCCCAAGAATTCTACTTCAATTGTGGTATATTTTCCAAATACCATGATTTACATTCATGGAAAATTTGAATTTCATTCTCAAAAGAACTCAGATATGTTAAGAATAAAAATGACATATGAGTACATTGACCGGGTGACAAACCCTCAATGATGAACCAGTTATTAACTTCATTGCAAATTGAATGCTCAAAATGACATTTAATGTTGAATATTGGTTTTTTCAACTCTACACCTTTTAGTAGTTTATTATAAATCCCTAGGTGCAACAGTTCACATTTTAAAACTGATGAGGTGCTCTGTTAGAAAAAAGGAATATATAAATCAATAAAATAACCAAATCCAAATATGGGAACAATAATATTAAAAGAGAAAGATGTGACATGCATCTTCGAAAAAACGCTGTATTGTCAACCATGTCTCAACAAAATATGACATACACCTTCAAAACTATAATGACTCCCGCAAAGATTAAAGAAAAGATATATTGTCTCACCTTTAGCAATATATTTATCTTCCAAATCCATGTTGTGTTGTAACTAACTAGCACAAACCTCCCCTGTAAAAACAAGTTTATATCAATTCCATAGACACAAAAGAAAGAACACATAAACAAGATAAAGAAGTAGTTCCCCAGCACTCAATTCTACTTCAGCACAAAATAAGCAAAAAACTGTTCCAGAGACAATTGAATATGACAGACTCTGCAAAACATAGATAGAGAAAAGAAGAAGAATATGGAAAAGTGCTTGCTCAAGGCTATATTAGTCCTTTAAAGTGTAGAGCTCCCACATCAGTTACCCATTGATAACTTCTGATTTAATTTTTGTTTTTATTTTTAGCTATTATGTATCTAATGTAATATTACCAAAGTTTAATTTTAACAAAATATATATATATATCACCAAAGTTTCTAAACTGATACAATGTAGAACAAATAGGTATTCTCCCAAACGAAACAAAAGCAAATTCAAGACCTACAGTCGAGGACTAAAGTAATTCTCCATGCAAACTCACTGTTACACTGAAAGTAGAAGAAAAGAAAGAAGAAAAAAAAATGTCGCAATTAAGAGCTTTGATTAGATTCCCCCTGGCATGTAAAGTTATAAACAATTTCAATTTTTTCCAGCTTATACATAATTCTATGCACAAACAGAATTGAACACACAACTCGCAAAGATAGATTCCAGACAAGTCAGCCAGTATTTATAGCTGAGAAGAAAAGAAAATTAGAAAAAAAATTCCAAAATAATCCATGGAAACCAACAAATGCAACTCGCATTTGGATCTTCTCGGAAATATTAGCATACTAGTCTCCACACATTGTCCAAATTCCACCAGAAAAAAACTCCATTATCCCTGAAAACCTCGCGGTTTCTCCAACCATCAAAACACGCTCATCGCCGTAATTGTCCAAAAAAAATCCCAATAAACAAGCTTTAACACGTAATACACGTTAACGCAATCAAATTAAACACCAAACTTCACATAATTCACGACTCCAAGGCAAATAATAAACACATAAATTACGACGCAGAACATGGGAAAACAAACAGATCTGAACACAAAAACCAATTCTCGCATAAAAATACATAATAAATACATATTAAAGCCAAAGCTTAGAAGAACAAAATAGTAATGGAATACGAGAGAGAATACCTTTGAGAAAAATTTAGGGTTTTTGAGAAGTCGAAGGGAGGCTTTTAGGGGCAAACGCGAATGAATTTCTTAGGGAAGCTTCGCTTGTTATGTTAGTTGGAGTTCTGTACGATAAATTTTCTATAATTTTTTTTGCTCGATTAGTTCACGCACGCTAATTGGAGCTCAGAACTGATGCGGATATCGTAACACGCGCCATGGTAGGAGCGTGGCTTTGAATGATTCAGTTAAAAAGGTGTAGCAGTTGATGCGATGGGATGGTAGTACAATTAGCACCTGGCAATGTTGTGACTTGGTCGTGACTCTCACGTGCCTATTTCGAACGTGAAGATTAGGCTGCTTCCTAATTTACGTATTTCGCTTTTACGTTTGTATGTTAAATGTTTGTTTTTAGAGTATACAACGTACTTTTTACATTTTGTTCTCACCACGGTAATATTTAAAATTAATAAAATGTAATCTCAATTAAATTAGTAATATCACTTATCAAAAAAAAAAATTAAATTAGTAATATATATTTATATATATTGTATTTATCAAAAAAAAATTATTTATATATATTGTGATATAGGCTAATTTTAAAAGTATATCATAAATTTAAATATGTATGGTGAAAATCAGAAATATTATCTTTTTTTATCTTAAATTTAAGTATTCTCTTTTTTTTTAAAATGAAATAACTACTAATTGAACTATTTAATGACAATAATTTTTTAAAAAATTAATAATTATTTTATACTTTCTCTTTACTTCTATAATACATATAAACAATTATTTTATATTGAAAAATTACATGCAAAATTTAGTAAGGAAGTTGAATAATTATATTTTTAAAATTTGCAAATTTAATTTTGATTTTATTTTTATTAATAATAATAATTAATAAATATGAAATTATAAAATTAATTGTAGGATATGAAACAAAAACATCAATAAGTTTATTCTCACTATGATAGATAATACCTCGTTATAAACATCACTCTCTCATGGCGCTAATAACATGTCATAAACAAATCTATTTTGTCCCACTTTAAGTACATTTTACAGATTTAAAATGTGTCAGTTGAATTAAAGGAGACTTTAAGCTCTTGATTAATAACTGTTTGATGATTTAATTAAGCGAACAATGTAGAACGGTAAGTTACAACACTATTTCATTATATTATGATAGGAAAGTGTAACCGTGTAAGGTTGATCAGATAAAGAATGGCGACTGCAGCGACTGAATGAATTGGAATAAGGTTGGGAAAAAAAAAAAAAAAATCAGGGAACGATGATAAATAATGGGTCGCCCCCACAAATCATACTGAGGACAATTTGTTTGCTCTTACCTAATGAAATACAACCATTTGTCTTCCAAAGCTTCATCTGCTATTATTATTTATTTATTTATTCACCCCTTTCATGGCACCATGATAATGTCTGCCCAGCATGAGGTTGTAGTAACAGAGCACTCTATGCTCGACAGACAAACAAAAAACCTTCCCCCCCCACCCCACCCCCCTCTGTAAAAACTATTCGAATGCCTTATTGGATCCTAGATTTTTCTGGTTTTCTTAAGAATCACGAGGCTCATAGGTGACTCGAGGATATGAAGGAAACCAAAATTTTGTATATATTACTAATCTTATAATATATATATATATATATTATATATATATATAAATATTAAAATATGTTTTAAAAGTTTAAACTTATTAAAAGATGACACATCGAGTTTAAATATTTATTATTAATTCAAGATATTTTTTTTTTTTATGCAATGAGAATATTATCAATTAAATAATTTCAAACTCAAGTTATTGGTTTGACACAATAAAAAAGTGTATTGTGAATGTTAGAGGAAGTAGAGTATTTGATACTCATTATAAGCGTTATATAAGAGTTATGATAAAATATTTCTATGAGTAAGAGTTTGAACTCTGCGAACGCAACTTGAATTATCGGGACTCCAAATACTAGATGGTCTAACCAAAAAAAAACTTTCAAACTCACTCGTATAGGGCCAATATTTTTTAGTTCATAGATAGAATGAGTTGATAAAAATAGAATAGAGTGGAAAATGGGGGTTAGTGATGATTGACAGTTTTGATGTAACAAAATGTGTAGTAGATACATGGTATGGTCAAATTAATCGTGTAATGTACTGCTAAATTACCGGCTACTTTGGGGATAAAGAATAAATGACCAAGATTGATTATGTAGAACACGCGTGGTGGGAAGAAATTTCACCACCAACTTTTTTTTTTTTTTTTTTAATCTGTTTAAATTTTAGTAGACTATTTGGGAAAGTTGTGAATTTAAGGGCAAAAAAACTAACACTTTTTTCTTGTACTTTATAAGCCAAAAAAGGAGGTTGTATAATTATCCAAATTCTTCTACTCTCTAGTAGTAGAGTACTATACTACTAAATTATCAAAAAAAAAAGAGTACTATACTACTATTTAAGTTGTGAATTTAAGGGCTTTACTATTGACTTCTTTACATATTCTAATGAATTGACATTAGTTGTTGGTAGTAGTAAAACAATGGTTGGTTGGTTGGTTGAGGTAAGAAATTGTGGGGGTAGAGATTGGTTGGAGAATTGATTCGGCGCGGGTGAGGGCGGGGGGGGGGGGGGGGGTTCTGTTGGAGGGGTGGAGGTTCATTATATTGGGACCTATTTTTAATTAAAGAAACTAGTTTGTGATAGCCGCCCCAGAAAAAGGAAAAAATCTCGGAGCACTCGGCCGAATTCTTTTTCTTCTTTTGGCTAATGGAGTGTAAAAGTAAGATTCAAGAATTTTGTAATAATCCAATTGATCATCCGCATTATAGTGGAGCATACCACTTGTCATTTACTCCTGGAATAGGAATAATCACGTGCATGTCAGACTAATAACATTTTTACGAATATTATTATTTTAAAAGCCCTCAAATAATTGTGACGAAAATGCCCATATATATATACTATGAATTTCAGACCTGCTACAAATAAAACATCTATTCAAATATTTCAAAACAATAAAATATATACCTTTTTTAATAGTATTTTTAAAAACAGAACAAATATGTCATGTAAAAGTAAAACCAGGTGAATGCACCCAAAAACAAAAAAAGCATATTTACAGATGACCTTAGAAAACTATTGGTAGACTGAGAATCACGTTCCAATAGACCAATACTACATTGCTCCTGGAATTCACGTTTACCAAAGAACAGCACTTGTTATAAACAGTTTTTGTTTTCGACTGGTTCGACAACTTAAGGAACAAAGCAGACCCACAGAAATGCTCAGGAATCAGAGAGATACGTGACAACTCAAGAACTTATGCTTACAAAACCCATGCTAATGATGATACACACAGAGGAAAATGAGAATAAATAAAATTACATATATACTTTAGAATATTTGTACTTTAATTTTAGTTACTTTATTACTAGAGTTTTTGTTTTACTTTTTTAATCTTTCTTTTACCTTCCAGTTTTGGTAATACCAACAACATTAGTCAGCTGCAGTGAAAATCAGCACCATTTTTTATAATACCATCCTGTTTTTTTCAGAATGTTTGCTTTTTTCTCTTTTACAGTCTCTCTCTCTCTCTATCTTTTTGCTCAATAAAGTTCAGAAGTCCTAGGGTATGCTACAAGGTGAGACAACACATCTATGTAATGTCCCTTTCAACCAAAATTGTTTAATCCCAAAATTACCATCTTCATCATTGTTACCTCTAAACAATACACAACCATAAAGAAAGAGACACAGTATGACAATAGGAAATGTAAGAGAATCACATGACGTTCCATAATTCCAGGCAAAAAAAAGGTTAACTAGTAGAGGAGTCTATCAAATACCAGCAGTTGTTTCTATCTACAATATCCTAATGAAGGGCTATGAATGAATATCTTCATCTACCAAAGTTGTCCATGCTTCATGTTACTGAGACTAATATAATTGACAAAACCAAAGCAAATGCACAAATATTAAGCTTTCATCACAGTTAATGCAAGTGTTTGAATATAACATATGCAATTGGCATGTTATGTATGTCCAAACAACTACAATGTGGATTGAGAATTACAATCATTATTATCGAGAAAAGGGATAAAAAAGTAGTACTTAAATAGAAATATTAACATTATAAACTAGTTATGCAATCCAAAGTCCCAACAAAATGAGAATTGGTGAAACCACAAAGTAATTTCATCAATACCCTTTTTCTGGTGGGGGGTGGGGAATTGGGGTTATGGGGGAGTAGAGGACACTCCAAGAGAGATTCAGGATAAAAACATAGATGCAAGTGCACAAATACAAGAACCCACTTCTCGTAGCAGTATTATCACATTTTGTAGTGGACTATGTCTGCCAGTAACAACTAAATTTCATTGCACCATCTTCTATTCAGTTTCTGCATAATAATAGCACAGTAAACGTCCTTGTGGAAGGAAGCAGAACTGCAGGGAATGAAAAATGCAACAAGGTTAGCTTTCATGAATGGACCACCCAAAATTAAAAGCTATACGGGTACAATTTGAAAGTGGGACTCTTTATCTTCAAAATAATGGAGCCAATAAATAAGACTCTGGAACAATAAAGCAGGAAAGGAGTCATAAATCTGCTTGATATTTGTGCTTCAGAGATAAGATCTTCTAAGTTTAAAATTGAGTACACTACTTCACTGCTTCTGAAAAGTAGGTCGAGAATTTCAGCCTCATACCAAAGTAAACAATCTGTATACACACTAACCCGCTGATCAAAATTATCACATATTTAATTTTTTACCCCTATAGAGTTCACCCCTGTTGTGTGTCTCACAGCAATAATCTTCCCATATAGAAATTAGATGATAGAACATAGCACGAACTAGACGATGCTTCACGGTTATAAAAAGAGGAAATTACTTTTGCAAATTAGAACTAAGTTGTGCTTAATTAAGGTGGTTCAATGGCTCAGGAATGGGAAAATTCTTGTTGTTTTTACATATGGGTTGATCAGAATCAGCTAGAAACCAGGACTCAAATGCCCAATCCCTGAAAGCTACATAACATGCACGATACTAACCCCTCCCATGAGGCTTTGTTCAATCTAATGGCTTACTCCCTCTATGACCATGTGTCTAAAGTGTCTTTTTCCCTCCTTTTTTTGGTGTGTATGCTTTCCATTATTTTCCTTTTCACTAGAGGGAGAGGATAAGGGCAGCAATGGAATTGAAAGCTCCCACTTGGGAAACGAATAAAAGCCAAGTTTTTAATCACAGAACCTCAGAAAATAGAGTATAAATGAAGGAAACTAGTAATAACAGTGCAACAGAAATCAAAACTCAATTAGGATGTGGATCTTTTTATCTGATTGAATAAAATAAAAATTGACCAAAAAAATGTTAAAAAATTAAGTAAATTCACATATTCTTATGACCTACCTCCCGCCATCCACACCCACCACCAACAAAGAAAAACCCTGTGGATGTCACATAAAAAACCACAAGCAATTATGGTTTCTCATTGAAATAGTCTGCTCAGAAGATACATACACTTTATTTTCTGTTCCCTCAATCTAGTGCTGACTAATTAAAAAGTAAACACATCTTAACCTAATTCTTATATTTATTCAGATCCTGGTCACATGGATTTTCTTCTCAACAGTGTCCTATTTTTCCCTTTTCCCTTTTTTCTGTGAACAGTAACCTGAAATAACCTTTTGTAGAGCTAGGTACATCTTTCTCCTCCTTTTCACCCCAGAGTAATTGCATATCCCTGTTGAAACTAATATTAAGCATAAATGGAACTAGGTTTGGTATATACATCAGAAATAATAGAAAATGGCTTGGCTCGCCTGAACCGTGGACTTAAATATGACAGCAAAGAAACAGTAAAGGATGTGAAATAATTGTATCAGCTGACCCCATTCTGCAGCTCAGGGAGGGGATACTCAGTCAGCATATATATCAGTTATCAACTTACCATAGCCAAAATCCAACAGATTTATGCTTTTCACAACAAATAAAATAAATATTTCTGTTTTTTAATTAATAATACAGAGAAATCAAACAATAATTACTACAGTGTTGAGATCTTCGGATTAAGTACTCAATATAAGTGACAATCGTTATTTTTATCAAGGGGAAAAAATTCCCTGCGAGTAAATTTATTAGATTTAATGTATGCCTAAACCTAATCCAGAAAAATAATAATAATGGAAAGAAACAACTTTAGCAGTAAAGAATAGGTGACCTTAAGAAGAGGAGCGTTTTCCCTCGCACTCAGGACTTTCACGGAAATTCTTGGAAGGATATTTAGCAGAGACCATGCCAACTTCAAAGGTCAAATCTTCCCCATTAGACCTAATTCCAGTGATCCCCCACCATTTGAAAAAAGCCCTAACACTAATCCCATTCAAGTCAGCAATTCGATTATTCACAATTTTGCCAGTAATGGTTTTCGAATAGGCCGCCAAGTAATTATCCGGAGGCAGTGTCACCTGACATGTCCCTCCAAGCCTCACCGAGAACTCTCCCGATGTACGGTTGAGATTATAGGCCAATACATTCCTCGGAAGCAAACCGGTAGGGAAGCCGTATTTATTTAGCTCCTTGTAAGCCTTTACCGGAGTAGGTTCCGAAGAGGAAAGGATGCCGGCGAAGTGTAAACAGAGGATGATGGTGAAGATCAAGAGAGGTTTGGCCATGGCTTCTGTCGGTGTTGTTTCCTGTGATTTCTTTTCCTATAAGAGCGAGGTTTAAATGGATAAGACGACAATTACTACTAATATTTGAGGATATCCTAACGCCCCATAGGGAATCTTGAAACTCAGTTAGGACGTGTTTGATTAAAAAAAATTAAATTAAATTGAATGTATTTTAAATTTAATTTTTATAATTAATTATTAAAAAATAATGATTATTTAAATGAATTTTGAAGATTAGTGAAGATATTTTGTAAATAAATAATGGAAAAAAAAGGTTTATCCATATTAGTAATTTGGTCAATTCTGTGGAAACAAACGGGGTCTTAGAATTACGGTACAGTGGCAGAAAAGTCAAAATGACGTGGCGTTGGCATGAGATGTACTGGAAATTGTTACTAGCGTCACTTTCGGAGTTCCAAAGTGGGACTTTATGTACCAAAAAAAAAAAAAAAAAATCTGTAAATTCTAGAATAGGTCTAAAACCCGAGGATCGTACTCCTAGATTTATCCTCTAATTATTATTACTTTTTATTATTTAACCCAAAAAGTTGTTTTTCTTCTTTTTTTTTTTTTTTATAAGTTTTTTTCCTTTTTATAGTACTGATGTTCATTTTGATATATACTACCAAGGCTATAAAATATTAATAAATATTAAATTAAATTTTAAGGGGATAAAAAAAAAATTTATAAAGTACTTTATTTTGTGTAAATTTTAAAAATATTTAAGAGAATGGTATTAATTTTAAAGCATATTGGGGAAAAAATTAACTTAGTTTTTTAAAGTAATGAATGAAAAAAAAAAAAATTGTTTAAAGTTTTTTAAATTTATGTGGCAAGTCCTAAATTATTACTATGATTTTGGACCAGAGGGAGAAGGAGATACAAAAGACGGAAAATAGTGGGCCTACAATCATATGATTTACGTGGGCTATAGCCCAAATCCCACTTCTAGCATTTTTCCGGATCTGAGTAGTCCGGAAAATCCATGTTCTGATTTTTCTTTTTTAATATATATATATATATATATTTAATTTCATGTTTGACCTCTAACTACTACTTTTATGATTCTTATTGTTTATTCTTTCAATATATATATATTTATATATTTTAAAGACAAAAAAAAGGCTGTAATTTTAGGACAACTACTTTTATATTTTTCCAGAGTATACTTTTTTGAGCAGTTGCATCTAAAAAGGCCTATTATATGTGATACTCATACATTTTTAATTTTTTTTGATAATATATATATATATATAAATTTAATATATAATATAAAATGAGTACTGTTATAGTACAGATTTCCCAAGCGACATTTCTTGATTTTTTTTTTTTTTTTAATTGATAATCTAAGTGAGCCCAAGATGTGACAATTTGTACGGGCCTGAAAAACCATATAATATTATAAAAATATATATATTGGAACTGCAAACGTTGTTGAGCTTCACATCATGCTGCTATGTAGCATTAGCTTTAATTCCTAGGTCATCACTTTTTTTTTTCTAACCTAGGAATTCAACAATGATTCAATGACAGAGCTCCTTTTCCTCTTTTTTTTTTTTTTTTTTTTTTGATGGATAAGTGTCAAAATTTTTATTTTTCAAATATAATAAATATTAATTATGAAGAGTTCAAATCTCATTTATAAAAATAAAGTATATTTTGTGATTCAATTATTTATCTTTGAACAAATACTTTGCAGAAAAAGAATTAATGACCCGCAAGAAATGTATATATTATATATATAGAGTTGTATATAAAGTAATACTAAATCATTTACAATACCAATATTTGATTGATTGATGGGAATAATATTAGGGATTTTTGTAGAGAAGTACAGAAAATAATTATATTTGTTTGTTTGGGGCTTAGAAAAGCGGGAATTTTTGAGTGGGATTGAAAATGGAAGAGTTCCATAATTCAGCTGTTTTCACTTTGGATACACTCTCCAACACTTCGAATGGTACGATGTCTCCTGTAATAACCACCATCTTCGTTTCCAAATCTACTTGGTAAGAACTCACTCCTGTAAAACATAATTTACGTTTCACATATACATATACATATATATATATATCAGTAATTCCATCCATGCATGCACATACATGCATAATCTAAATGAGTTTTGCTAGTTTATTACTTCTTTTTTTTTTTCTTTAGTCACGTATAAGAACAAAAACACAAAAATACAAAAATACAAAAAAAATATATATATATTTTCTTCTTGTAAAAATTATCAAACTTCATTTTGAATTGCTACCTTTAAAGTCGTTTTAAAAGAATAACTAATTTATGTTGAAAGTAACTTTTTAGATATTGAATGGTTAAAAAAAATTTAGAATCATTAAAATTATCAAAAAAACATCTATATCAAATTAAGAAATTAAATAAATAAAAAAACCAAGTTCGAAGGTTTCAGAAGGAAAATAATATGCAATATATAATATATATATGGAGAAAATTAAATGTCGGTACACGATGTGCTGCCAATGTGTAAGCTTAGAAAATTTTGCCCCAAATGCACATGGTCAGTCGCGTGCTGATCCCTTTGGCTAGCTACCCGTACAGTGATTTTGACTATGTAGTCGCTATACATTTCTATATTACTCATCATTTATTTTGAGAAAATATTCCTCTCCCTTTCTCCCTTAAGACTTTTTTATGATAAAATCATCTTCTTTTTCATTTTTTCTGGTAATTACAAACCATGATCCTATTCTTCAATATATATATATATATATGTATATGATACATTGTACATACCTTCCATCTTTGATATATGCTTCTCAACTTTTCTAGCGCAACCATTGCAGTGCATGGAAACCTTCAGTACAACTATCTACAGAGAATCAAAAAGAAAAATGAACCGTTCAATTCAACTTTATTATATATATATATATATAATACAGTTATACAGGACGCCGGACGCCGGAGAGGACATAAATATATATATATATATATATATTTACCTTAGGTTTTAACTGAAGAGCAAGCGTCGGTGGTCCAGAAATAACATCCTTCAGTCTCATCAACTGACCATCGCCTTCTTCTTTATGTGTAATCATGAGTGGTTTTGTTTCTATTTCATCGGTATCTCGTCGGTTTGTACACTCGTTGAAGCAGAGACAAGAATTAATACCACCTCCTGTTGAAAGACAAAACCGATCTAATACCCTCCCGAAACTTAGCTTCCCCATATCAAAGATGCCAAGACCTGTCCATGCACAAGAGGAAAAAAAAAAACAAGAAAAAGAAAAAAACAGAGAGAAAGAAAGAAGAAAGAATTAGTCCTCTAGGGGAGTGAGAGAGTGTGTATATAAAAAATAAGAAGGGGCCAACTAATGAGAAAGCAGTGAACTTGGGGAAGAAAAAGTAAAGGAATTCAAGAATTATCGGGTTTTCTTGGTTAGATATAACTGATAAGAGGAAAAGAAGAAAAGTGGATGAGAAAGTGAGAAATTAAATAATAAAAAAAGGGACATTCCTAACAATGATCGGTTTCGTCCAACTAAATTTTGTCTTGTAATAGAGGCTTCAATAATAATAATAAATAATAATAGAAGGGCATATATA
Source organism: Cynanchum wilfordii (assembly GCA_025388415.1). Taxonomy (NCBI): domain Eukaryota; kingdom Viridiplantae; phylum Streptophyta; class Magnoliopsida; order Gentianales; family Apocynaceae; genus Cynanchum; species Cynanchum wilfordii. The sequence continues at coordinate 316,675 of JAHSUH010004422.1, read as the reverse complement.
TATATATATATATATATATATAAAAGAAAGGGAAAATATGCCTTCAAAAGTTTCATGTGAGATTAGCTGTGACAATCTGCTTCATGTGAATAAATGCAACTGAAAATGAAAATAAAGAAAACCTACTTGCTTCCTTTTTTCTTTTTTTCAGTTCAAATGTTTAATGAAAAATTTATTGAGACAAAAATGCTAGGGAAGGTGAGAGTACTTTTATATAGATATATATATGTAATAAATTTTTTTAACAACTCCATGCTAAGTTGAAAACTCTAACTTGAGCAATCTTTTATACGTATTTATCTCCATTTGAAAATAATAAATAAACAAACGATCATTAAACCAGTTAAACTCTAATGTGACTATTGACCTTCACGATGATGAATTAATTAAAAAATCTTTCTATCTTAATCTTTACTTGTCCCATACGAATCTAAATTACATTCTCGACTCAAAGTACACCACATAAATTGTATATTCATATGAATATGTATGTTTTTTTTTTTTTTATGTTATAAAAGTTATATTGTCCTTAAGCAAGCAATACAATATGATTCTTCCACCCTTCTCCCCCCCCCCCCCCCCAAAAAAAAAAAAAAAAAAGAAACTTGTCTTTACCTTCCGTGATACGCCATATAAGAAAACCACACAGAGGGCGGGGCAGAAGAAATATTGAATTATTGAAGAGCAATAATATATATATATATATATATATATGTATGTATGTATATATATAATAATGTAGCTGTGAGAGGGCGATCGCATTATTGGCCGACTGGAAATTTTTATTCCATTTTATTTCTTGAGTGGGTCTTCTTTATTCAACAGGTTGGTCCATGTGAAGATGATTGTGGAGAAGAAAACGCTGGGAAATTAAAAAGCTTAGCTCTTATTAGTAGTAAATAAAGAGAGGTTTTTTTTTTTTTTTTTTTTTTTTTTTTTTGGTATCATGTTATGCACGTGCCACTCACGTGACTCTGGTTACACTTGGTTTGCTAGCTACCAAAATTGTTCTATGGATTGGTGCATCGTTTAATGGGAAGGAAATATTGAATTTGAAGAAATTGCATTTTTTTTTTTTTTTTTTTTGTATCTGGATTTATAGTAAAATAAGAAATTTATTTTGACTTTTGCAAGTCTTATTATTTTGAATCTAATATTGACCATATTATTTTATTCATAAGAATTATTACATTGAACATCTAAGTATATTAGATAAAATTGTAAATAGTAAGAATTTTAATTTTGTTTAAGATAAATTTCATGTTTGAGATTATTGAGAGAATGTTAGAGTATATGAAAAAATTAATAAAATAAGAATTAAACTCTGAAAATATAGCTTGAATCAAATCAATTTAAATATTAAATGATATAATAAATGAAAAAATTGATCTTAAAAAATAAAATAAAAAATCCTCATTTTCTCACTCCATAGTACTGCCTAAACCAACATATAAAATTACCTTCTTTTTAAAAAAAAAAAATAAAAAGGCTGAGCAGAAGCAGGTAGCTAGTACAAAACTTTAAAATTTAAAGTCTAATCAGCGACCTGAAGTAAGAGTAATAATTGCATACATATATATATATATGGATAATTCATCAAAGAAAAAAAAATATATATATATATATATATGGATATATAGTGTTCAAAAGTTCGAAGATGTGTAATGGGGTCAACCTAAGTTGGCGGAGTGACGGAAGGTCCTCCCTCTCAACCAAACAACAACGGTTCGACACCCTATTTTCTAATTTTCCATGTAAAAAAAAAAAAAAAAATGTGTAATGGGAGATGTTCCCAAATCCCACCACTATATATTGTTTGTCATGCAGTCTTATCCAGCACCAGTGCCACTGTCAATTAGCTAGGACGACGAACACATATATATATATATATATATATATATATATATATAATACTTTGATTTTTTTTAAAAAAAATCTCCTTCAAACTTTTTGAATTAGTTCTATCACAACCCATACTAATTATATGTTATAATTATATTTTATATGTAACATATAAGTATATATATTTAAAATGTCGAGATTGTCCGGTGAAGTGGCAAGAGCCCACCCTCCCAACCCTCACGTTGTGGTTTCGACACCCGATTCCCCCTCCCCATGTATAAAAAAAAAAAAAATATATATATTTAAAATAGATTGGACATTTACCAAACACATTGTGTGCAAAAATAAAATCAATAAAATATTGATAGAATTAGTCAATGTAAAGAAAAGTAGATGGGGCTAGCCTTTCGAGGTACACTGTGTTTGTTGTTTGTTGTTTTGTTGTATGCACATGCTTGATTCTTATTATTTATCTTACATTATTAATCATTTAATTTAATGGAGGAATAAATTCGTAAAATATGTATTATATGTACAAATACGTACACAACAGACGTATATATAAAGAAAAGATGAAAAAATTGCAGAATTTGTGGAGTCATCTGATTAAAGAAATATGAATGGTTGAAAGTCAAGAAAGGGTGCATTAATCAGGGAGTCAAAAAATGGCACATAGACAAGAGTAAATGATACTCCAACAGTGGAAATTTATGCTAATTTCAAGTTAAGATCACGGTAAGATATATAAGTATCAAAAGGTGCCCAAAAACAAAAAATTAAGATAATGTAACCGTTCGACCTTGTAGAGGAATGGATATATGTACTTTGAAGTTTCTATCATTTTTCTTTAAGCTTGGGAACTAACCTATAATTTTGACGTATTAATTTATTTTTCTATATAAAATGACCTAATATACTAAAAAGTAGTAAAGTTAGAGACATATGAAGACCTAACAAACTAAAGGAAAGGGCAATCAAATTAAGAGGGTAAAAATACATCATTATGAAGTTATTATGTATGTTCTCCCATGCTTATTTAGATCTATAAGCATCTTAATTCTGTCATGACGTCATAAATGAGATTGCTATCAGTTAAGTTACGCATTTTTTACACACATATTTTCTTATTGATAAAATTTAAATTCAATATTTTACTTAATAATAAAAATTAATTTCTTGATACTTAGACTAATGGATTATTGATATGTAGGCAAAAGTTTGGAGTAGTTCGGTTCTAAAAGGACAGTGGATACATGGGCCAGTCTTATTTGTAAGACATCCAAATTTTTGTGGGTTTATAATCCAAAAAAAGAAACCAGGCTTAGAAATTTATTGGTCTTTTTACAAATGCTTTCTGACCTGACCTTCTTACCTTTGGGGCACAACTCGCATTACCCCAAATAAACGCCGCATAAATAAAATTTCAACCTTTTCTGTCCATTTTTGTACAAAATATTTAAAATCGAAGTTCCTTCAAATATTTAAAACCATATTTTAAATTGAAGGATTCAAATATAATGAAATTCTACATTTGTGAAATTGAAATGGATTATTTTTGAAAATACATTACGGTAAATATCCATTCATGTTAGTGATATATATATATATATATATATATATATATATATATATATATATATATATATATCGATTATCCATATGAATTAAAAAATAAATGATATTGTGGTAACCCGGTAGTTTGGGGAGTTGGTGTGCGGACTCCTAATGCTTCATCGGGGCGGATGATCGAGGTTTCGAATTCTCATGGGGTGGTTAACGTCATGTTAAAAAAGCTCTAGGTCAGGCTCTCACCATCGAATAAGAGTTGAACTCTGCGAGCACTCCGCAGACCGAGTTCGGATTAGTCTCACCAAATAAGTTGGGGACACCCGGCGCCCCAAGTAGGTATAAAAAAAAAATGATATTGTGGTGTAGTTGGACTGATTAATATAATGAATTCGAGTCTCTAGCTCCTTCCATTAAACAAATTCACATTTAAACTAATCATTACTTGAACTGGGCTGGTTTTTACGAGAGGAGGCTCTAAGTGCATACGTGAGCAGGGATGCGAACTCCGATCTCACTTAAGCATTTAAGTTAAGAGAACTCCTTATCATTTGACCCGTAGTAATTATTATTTATTTTTATGGTAAGAGTTACTTTTATGTAAGAAATATAGAATGAGAGGGAGGTTTTCCAATAATTGCATGGGCAGAAAGGATGCATGAAAGGTCTGGTAGCATCATGGCATTGCTTTTGCCCTAACTTTTGCACTTTTGCATCATCCATCAACTTTTCCAAACACCACTTCCTAATAATTCTCTAACGGCGGTCTCCGGGCTCCGGGGACGGGAAATTGATTATTTCAAGATTTTTAATATTGAAAAAAAAAATTATATTTTCGATTTGATATTGAAATTAATTATATGTGTATTTGTGATAATGCAAGAAATTAAAATCCAAATGCTTGATTAATCTCTCATTCTTATCTAATTATCATTGTTTTTTTTTAAACACAATTTTTAATGAATTTAGATGAAATGATTAATATGCTAAAATTTTTACCAAAATGCAGCTAAGAAAATAAAGAAAAGAAAAAAGAGAGGACTTAATTGAGAACTTTGGGAAAACGAGAACCTTATTGATAATATTTACAAAGTTTCGCTTCCCGTCTTTTTTTATTATTATTAAAACTCATATATTAACGGATTTTTTTAAAGGAAAATAAATTTTCATAAAAATTTAAGGGCTTTATAAATATTTTTTGAATTATCAAACTATAATAATAATAATAATAAAACTTTTAGGAGGGAAAAGTATTATTTTTATATTTTTCTTTAAAAAAAAATAAGGAGTGAAATTTAGGCTTTTATTTAAATAAGTGTATAGAATCTATAAAGCGAACTTAGCGTGCTTTAAGGTCCCACGTGGTTTAATTTAATAGGCTGTCTGAAAAGTTTTATTCTTCAATTAATATGAAAGGGATTAAGAAAATCTAGTAGGACAATATTAATTATGATTTTTTTTTTCAAACACACGCAAACAAAAATGGTCCATTCAACAAAGTTCGAAACCAACGAAGTAATGTTTGTTTTGATTAATGCAAAATTCTAATAAATGTATTACTTTGAAAAGTCATCATCATTCCTTTGTCGGAATACGAAAATACAATGTAAATATTACAAAAAATTGTTTATTCGATATTTGTTATAAGTGTCTTGTGCTTTGGACTAAATATTTTTTTTGGTTTGGACCATCCGATATATGAAGTCATCACGATTTCAACTAATTCAGATTCGGCCCGAGTTGTACATGCAGAGTCCAACTAGGTCATCCGCGGGTTCCTATTTTGAGTACAGGAATTAGAGGAAAAGTAGAGGAATGGGTTGGGAGGATAACGATAGCTAAATGAGGGAAAAGTTAGTTTATGGGTTATAAAGAAACTTTCCAAAAATTTCTGAAATTAAATATAGAATTGGAAATGTATGAAAAGTTATATTGAAATTGGGCAAGAATGTAGGAAAAGTTCAGTTCTTTCCTTGATGAAATCGATGAGTTTCTCTCCATTTTTTCTTTTCGTACAATTTTTTTTTAAAAAAAATATAATTTTTAATTAAAAAGACAAAAATACCCCTTAAAAAATGGACAAAAATTAAAGACAGACGAAATTTTTAGACGCAAAATAAGAGAGTTTTTAAAGTTAGAGTGCAAATGGTGGAAAAAAAATACAGATGCAAACCTTTAGAAATTAGAAAAGTTTAGCTGCAACTTGAAAGATTTACCCTATTTTTAATTATTTATTTAAACTCATGTATTATATTGAACTCTCGCTTAAATTTTAATTACCTTGTCAACAAGAACAAAAAAAAAAAAATAATAATAATAAAAAAAAAAAAATAAAATAACTATCCCAATTGAAAGACTGCGAGAAAAAAAACAATTAATAAAAATTGGACCACTCAGTGGTTATAATTATTCCCAGATTTACCAACTTTTGACGGACCAATCACTTTAAACTTCACTTAAGTAATCCAATACAAGTTTAATATAATAAGTCTCTATCACTCCAAACATTTTTAATTTTTTGAAAAATAATTGACTACATTTCCATATACATTAACTATATTTTTAATTTTTAAAAAATAATTTTCAATTAAAATTAGGTTGGTATCGAGAGTGTTGTCAAATTCATAATCACATATTTTCCTTCAAAACTATTATTTTAATTTTATACCATCACCTTTTTGTGATTCACTGTACAAATTAAGAATGATATTTTACCACGATTTAGATTCACGAGCTCGTTCGTGATTCTAAAGGTGACTCCACTATTCCGGTATAATTATGATCAACTATTTGATATTGTCATAAAATTAATTATGAGTATCCAAATATATTTTTATATATCATTACATACATATTTATAAGATGTAAGTTAAGAATTACCAAATAGATTTTAATTCAGTTTTACAGTTTTTCACTAGTGAAATTAATGAATTAAAAATTACTTTAATTAGTTTTAATTACTTAACTTAAAACCCGAAATTAAAGTTATCTTAAAGTTCAATAAATTAAAAAAATGAAATAAAAAAATAAAAAAATGGTGAATTTGAAAAATCCATATTATCTACAATTAAATATTTATTATAAAAATATAGATGAAATTGAATTAAAAGATTATATATTTATCTGAAATAAATGCATATATACACACAAATTCAGTACTGGACAAAAATATTTCTTAAAATGTTTAGTATTTTTATAGTGTGTAAAGGTAAAGGAATAATAAATTCGTGAAAGTTTCACCACAGGAATTAAAGAAACAGTATCTTTCGTTAGTACGAATGGAAGAATCTTTGATACCTAAGTAAGAAACAGCAATATGCCGCCAGTAAAAATCTTCCAAAGGTGGAAAATGGAAAAGGAATTTTTTTATTTTCTTATTTTTAGAATTTACAATTTAAAATACCAATGATGTAATTTTAATAAAATAAGAGGGTAAACAAATAATAGCAGCCGAGTCGCCTTGTACGACCTGTCCCTCAATATTTCCCGAGTCCAAACACCGTCAAATCCACTTACTGACTGAAAGCAGACAAACGGAGTCTTCACCTCTTCCCTTTCTTGTGTCCGCGGCGCACCCTATATTTCCTCCCTTCTCAAGTCTTTCTCTCTCTACATTTTCGCCAAAAGCTGTACATCTCTCTCTAACTTTAGCTGTACAAAGCCGTCGTTTCTAAAACCCCGAAGATCTGCAAAATTGAAAGGGAAGATTTCATCTCTCCACCGATCAGGTCAGTTTTAACTTCTGCGCAGAGGTCGAAAAGGACCTTATAAGATTTTGAACTGGTGATTGTCAACTTCGGTGGCTCTCAATCTTGCCAGATCTATTTCTGCTGTTCAACTTTGAATTTGACTAGGTTTTTTTTTTTTTTTTTGAAGCATTCCTCTATTTTGTTGCTGATATTTTAATTTTTTATTTTCCTGTAGTTTGTGTTTTTATTGGAATACCTGATTCTGAATAACAAGGAAAGTATATAGGTGGGGAGCTTTGGTTCGATTTGATTTTCATTGGAAAACTGTGGTTTCGCAATGGCAAATCGAAAGGAGGATGAGAAGAACGAGAGAATTATAAGAAATCTGCTCAAGCTTCCTGATAATCGGAGGTGTATTAACTGTAATAGCTTGGTATGTTCATTTATTCGTATTTTCCACACTTTCTTTTTTTTTTTCCTTTCTAGTTCCCCATGCTTGGGTTTAACTTAGTGATTATCTTCATGTTAGAAGTTATTTTTGTGATTAAGTTAGCTTTCTTTAAAGCTTTTCTATGTTTTACGATTGTCTTGTCTTTGGCATAGTTGAATGTGTATTTCCCAACATTTGTTTCGATTGTGCTAAGGCAGTGATGGGAAAAGATAATTTTCTTTTAAGTTAAAGCTCCCGGGTGGGTTTTGGTATTTGTGGTTATTATATTTATTATAGTTAATTGGTTAGTCAGAGAAGATGCTTTTTATGTTACGCACAGTTGTTAAGGACTGATGCATTTGTAATATTTTAGAGATTGTTACAAAGGTTACCTTGCTTAGTTTTTCATGTGCGTGTATGGTCTCTCTTGTGGAAATCTAAAGGATTAAATTAAATAGAAAACTCAAATGCAAAGTCATTTTTCTCCCCCATGAATTTGCAGAGACTACTTGGTTTTTGATATCTAGCATTTGTCATGAGACAATTCTGAATCTGATGCACAAGAGTCTATTCGTGTATGGATTTATTATTGTTTACAAAACCCTTAACATGCTGCTGCTTTGTTTCAACAATCAAGACCTAGAATTCACTTTTTGGAATCATAATTGTTTTTTGGAAGAAGTGATACTACATTCCTAGTATGTGAACTTAAAGTAAGCTGAGTATTTTTTATTGTGGAAAATTACTTTATTTTCTGTAGCAATGGCAAATTTATTGGTTAACACGTTAGACAACTTTTAAGCTTCTGTCTTGATGCTTTTCAAGTTTATCAGGAAAAACAGACGCATGACATAAAAACTCAGTGTGATTTAGCAAATTAAAGTCCAGTTCGTTTTACTTTACCTGGACTTTAATTAAGCAATGTCTGCGAAATGAGAAATTTTTATGTGGACATGGTCTTGGTGGACCACAGGCTTAACATGGTTTTGTCGTTTAGAAGGTACAATGTGAAAAGCATGTATTAAAACCCCTTATTGCTTGTGGTTCATTTTAAACTGGGTTCATCTAAGAATTTCTGCTGGGATATGGGTGAAAGGAGGTATAACTTAGATGGAGATAAATATTGCGCCAATAAGCATGCTATTATATTCTGTCCTTGCATGGAACCAGGACATTGTGTAGAGACAGGAGTATATGGCGCTTTGATCATATCTACCTGCTGCTGTATGGATGGGGTTTTCTCATTCAACGTTGCAACCTTTTTTTTCTTACTAAGGATTTCTTTTCTTCTGGACAATCTTTCCTTGCTGTAAATTTGCGGCTTGCCTAGAGTATTGTTAGCTTTTTTTTTTTCCCCCTGTAAATTCACAATTATCCCTTTGATTAGGAATATTTATTTGATGCCAAGGAATTGTTTCTATCCTCTGAAGTTTGAATACTTTGTTGCTAAAGGGGATTGGATTGTTTAACACACTATGCATTTTTCATTTGACTGAGGAGTGTAACTTTTATGTCCTAATTATTGACGCAAAGGATTTTGCGGGGCAGAAATTAGCTTATTTGGACTCTTTAATCCAAGTCTTTAAAAATTGGGAATTATTTTTACCATAGATTGATAATAGGCTTCAAAATAAAATATTGGAGGAGCATATTAGTTCACCATTTTTCTTATTTATCTATGAATCTTGCTCCTTTTTTTTCTTTCTGTGATAATTAATTCAATTGATATTAACTAAGAAACTTGCGACACTTTTTTTTTCCAAACAAAATCTCTAAAGTTGTGTATAGTCTGTATCACCATCATATTTGGCATATGATTTATTCTGTATATGGGTGTATAGTAACTTTCACAGTTTTTAAACAACTAAAAGATGGTAAAAATTGTATTCTAACACAACCTTGTTCTAGCTAAACTGCCTAAAATGTTGATGAAGTCAATTACCAAATGGCAATTCAGAGATGATTGCCGCTTACTCCACCTATTATTTCCAAACTTAATAACATTTTTTCTGAACTTAATTTGGAGATAATCTGCCTCAGGGTTGTAGAATTATTTTTTTTTGTTAAGTTTAGTTAGGAAACTGAGAAATGATACATGTTACCTTACCTGTCATTCTGCCAAACACAGGGACCTCAGTATGTCTGCACTAATTTCTGGACGTTTATTTGCACAAACTGCAGTGGGATACAGTAAGTGTGCTAATTTTGCATCATTCACTGCAAAAATACTAAGCACTTATCTTGTGGCATATTTTTTCTCTATTCCTTTCTGTTTACCTCTCTTGCTTAACTTCGAATTGCTTGCAGCCGGGAGTTCACCCACAGAGTAAAATCGATATCTATGGCCAAGTTCACTTCACAAGAAGTTAGTGCTCTTCAAGGTGGTGGAAATGCGGTATGCAGGCTTCTTTTTTACTTCTAGGGTGGATAAATGTGGCTCTCAATTTTTAAGTCTTTATTTGTTGAACATATTTATTTTCACATTCACAGAGTGCAAAAGAAATTTATTTAAAGGAATGGGATCCACAACGTCAGTCTCTTCCAGATGGCAGTAACGTAGAGAGGCTTCGTGACTTCATTAAGCATGTTTATGTGGACAGGAGATATACTGGTGAGAGGAGCTTTGATAAGCCTCCAAGGGTGAAGATGGTATGGTTTTTTCTTCCTTAGGTTTGAATTGATTTTCCTGATGAATACTTTGATTTGTTTTGCTAAGGCCAATTTGCCATGTGCTCGACAAGGCCACATGATTGTTCTGTGATTATTTGTTTGCCACATTTGCTGTTTTACTTATGATTCACAACATGGTTTTGGTTTTCTGCAGGGGGAATCTGAGGACATAAATGAGAACAGGAGGATGGATAATTATCATTCCGGGTCTCGAAGTCCACCATATGATGATGTTAATGAACGTCGTTATAGTGACAGATCAAGTCCTGGAGGAAGAAGTCCAGGATATGATCAAGGGAATCGGCAATTTGGTGGTGACTATAAGAAAAGCCCAGCACGATCTGAAATAGTTAATGATTGGCGACGCGAAGATAGATTTGGGAATGGAAGGAGATCTGAAGATAGTAGACTTTCTGATGGAAGTTCTGGGCTTGATGGTAGGTCACCTGACCGTCAAAGAGATCAGGATTTTTCCAGCACCCCAGTGGTTCGACCTGTAAGAGAGATTTTGGGAGAGAATGTAACCCCCCTTCGTGTTATTGAACCTCCTAAAGTTAATGGTGCCAGATCTGCTGATGGTCCTTTACAGACTCAGGTGAGAATCTTTTAGGTGCATTTAGAGTACAACTTCATGCTACTTTTCTCATCTCTTTGATGTAATTTGACTTGGAATGTAGTTAGAAAAAGATGGGGTGATGTTGATAATTTCCATTAGTCTTCTTTAGCTATCTGTTTTTACCTTGTTGTTCTGCCAGGGTAGCACCACTTGCATGATCTATTTTCTTATTTTCTTCAATATGACTACAGTACAATTTTATTTGTATGTATGTACATTTTTATTTGCTCATTCATTATCTTCTGAAGGAGTTTAGAATTTACAAATTTGTTTTCTTGATGCAGAGAACCGCATCTTCAAGTAGCTTGGCTTCCTCTAATGGGAACCCTGCTGAAATCAAAATAGAAACTTCATTAATTGATTTTGATGCTGCTCCTGAACCTCCTGCACCTGCAGCTATGCCACAACCACAACAATCGGCTACAGGCCTTCCTGTAGCACAGAACCTACCATCTGGTGGTGATAATTGGGCGAATTTTGATTCTGTGTCTGAAGTAAAAGCTTCACAGGCACCAGTAAGCGCCAACTCACTGGAATCTGTACTTTCTGAGTTGTCAATGCCAGCATCCAATCCTGGTCCTACAACAGTTGGGTCCTTAGGTTTGCCTTTTGGCGCAGTTGCTCCTCCTGCTGCAGGAGTGAACACTTCAGCAACATTTCCCTCTGGTGCACCAGTAGCAAACCCTAGTCTTGTGCATTCTCAGCCAACTCCAGCTGGTAATTCATTTGCTCTAGGACCATGGCAACAACAGCAGCCACATTCTCTGTTCCCTGCTATGGGCAGTCAGCCTTCTGCACAAAACTTTATGCCTGCTCCTGTTGGACCTCCTGTTGGACCTTCAAGCAGTCAGGTATATTTCTAGTTTTCATTCTATGTTCATTTTTTTGTGATATCATTGTGCTTAAAATTCAGACGGAAATTCTCTCAGCCATGGAATCCATTAATTGCACCACATTCACAAGGACATCCTACTTCAGCATCTATTCAAGCATCACATCCTGTTGGAAAGCCTAATCTGGAGGTTGGCTTTGGAATGGGGGCACTGAACTCATCTGTAGAAGTCAAATCTAGCGAAAGAAAAGCCCTTCCTGAGGTAGACTGATGTTTTTATGTTGGGTTTCAGTTGAAATTCTAAATTTTGATCAAGCAGCACCTTTTACTTTCTTCTAACCTGTATTCAGGATTTGTTTGCTGTAAATTATCCGTTGTACCCTGCACCTGTTCCAGGCTGGCATACTGGTCCAGCACATGGCATGGGGTTTGCCATGCAATACAGCATGCAAATGGTACCTTCAAATCCAGTGCTTTTGTGAAATCTTTAATTTGAACTCCTCCATAAAAATTTGTTTTAAAGGCATGGAGCAGATTACTCATAATTGGTCTATCATTGCAGCCTCCTGCCGCCTTTTCCCTGGCAAAATCATCAAATCCTTTTGACGTCAATAATGATCCTTCTCCTGCTCTGGCTCCTGCAGCTGCCTCAACGGTATGCTAAACTATCTAAATTAAGCTAATTTGCTATGTTCTAATAAGGGTGTTTCTTGTAGCCAGATCTGCCATGTAAAACTAAAGAATCCATGACACTGTGAACTAGTAGATTTCTGAATAAGAAACATAAATTTGGATAGAAGAGAAAACAATTCATTTAGCAGTCAGGAATTAGTTATTTTCTAAATTATTTGTGTTCATAAAAAAGTTTTATACTATTTGTCTGAAATGGCAGAAGTGTTAACAGGTAAGTTTACTTTTTTTTTTTTTTTTGGTAAATAACAGGTAAGTTTACTTGAATATCCTCTGTCAGATTAAGTAATTTTCAAGATTTTTGCCCTTCCTATAGCAGTTGGCTCAGTTACATCACTTTTTTTTTTCTTCTCTTTTCTTTTCTACCAATTGGGCTATTGGACCATTTTGCAGTATTCTGGGGTATAATTTGGCAGTATTCTCAGATAATCTTTTCTCATCCAATTTTATTCAAATACATTCTGGAAATTTTCATTTCATAGTACTCTTTGCCTTGCAGTTTCCTTCAATGGCATCATTGCATGGTGCATTGCCTACAATGACAGCTCCAGGAGGCCTTCTCCGTACTTCAAGCCTTGGCACTCCTGCATCCAATCCATCAGCAATTCCTCATGCACATTCTTTTCCTTCCATGATGCCTTCAAGTACTTGTGACATATTTTCATTTTCATTTTCTCAATTCTTGCCCCTTTTGTCTGTTACATTTTAAAATTACTAAATGCCTCCTCTCCAATATCCTCGTGACTACTGCAGATTCATACATGGGGCAACAACTCCCTGCTAACATTCTATCAAGGTAACTACTTATTTCCGTTTCTTCTTTGTTCAGCAAACATGTAATGTAATACAACAAAGCTACCAATGAAAACAACCCCATGTCTCAATCCTAGTGAAATTTTGCAATTGTATCTACATATTTACTATGGTGGATTCATTTTCTTTTTGCAGACCACATGGACAAGTGAACATTGGCCTTGAGAATGCTGGTTTTGGACCTATCTCTAATCAGCATTTGGGTGGATTACAATCTACACCTGCTCCACCAAATACTTTCTCTTCATTTGGGGGAAATCCATTTGGATGAATTGGCAGAAGTGATCTTCTGATTGTTTATAATCAAGCATCACCTTGTTGCTTCCTTTAAACCATCTTGGTTCTTGCAGACTAAGTTATGTGATCAAGCCATTGATGAGAGTTGCTGCATCCACAAGTGGTTGAAGTTTAATTCTTTGTTGGTTTTGTGGTGCTGTATAAAGCTATAGTCAGCTCTGGAGCAGTTCATCATTGAGAAAAGAATGAGCAACTCAACTGTGTATTAGTATAGTGTGATTCACCAGCAGTGCATATCATGAATGTCTCTATCTCTGCAGCTGCTGTTGTCCATTTTGAAATCTTTCTATTGCCGCAACTTGTATGATTTCCTTGCTAGGTTGTTAAATTACTGTGATGAGTTTTTATTTGTATTTGAGCTTCTCATTATCATTATTATTTTTCATATTGTGAATCAAGTCAGTAAATTATTGTATGAGCTAAAATCATTTGTAGAGATGTATCTTGTATTGAGTTCAATGTTGATATCTTTGTTTTCCATTGATTTTACTGCTGTTGTTTTGTAGGTAATGTTGTAAACTATTTATGGACCTTATTACATTTACATTTAACGATGAGATGGTTGCTTAGAATGTCACGTAAATAGGATAACCAGTTGCTCAATCTCCCGAGTGTCATGATGTTCTATATTTTGCTCATTGATTTTTTTTGGAGAGTACTCTATCTGGAACTTCTTTAGTGTTGGTCTATAATTCTATGATTGATGTTATAGGAGCACTCTAAACTAGGTGATGCAGTAGCTTGCACCATTGAGTATGATTCAGATCCACATTGGGTAGTTTCTTAAATAATCAGTCTCTGATTTCTCTTGCATATTTTGCTGCAGACTCTGCGCGAAAAAGCATTTGGTGGAGTTTGCGGTGGATGCCTAACTGATCTAACGACCGAGGACTTTGTGGTTTTTGACTTCTTTTAGTTTACAGTTTATACTGTACTAAGTCAATGACATGGAGTGATTTTATTTTTTTTCCTTCTTCTCTCTCTAAATAAGTGAAAGAACAAATATCAAGGAAGCTTCTTTTTCCTTGATATTTCTTGGGTCTTGGGTGGTTTTTTACATCTTATCAATTATCCGCAGGAAAGAATCATGGACATTATTTGTATCTCATTGTCTCAAAAGAGAAGGTCCCCCCTCTAAAACAAAAAAAATAAATAATAAAAAAAGAAAAGAAAAAGAAAAAGAAAAAGGAGAGGTTAAGAAATCATGCCTCTTTAATTGCTATACTTTGCGTGTGTTAGTATTAATAGTTTCCTGTCACCCCGTAGTATATGTACAAGATCAGTATCATAATGAATCAGATTACTTTTTTGACATGTATGATTCTTGTCAAATGCTAAAAAACTGAAATGCTCTCTACTAGTAAAATATTTACACGTATGGAAGTGAAGTCCTAGAGCAAGAATTCGGGATCACTGTGGTTTAAGGTATTGAATGGGTTTAGAACTGGTTATCCATTGAGTGAAATATTTCAGAGTGAATGCAGCAGGTATGTGATCATCGCTGACGCCTAAAAGACATTCAGAAAGTTACACTTCTTGCCGGGGTAAAGCACCAAAAAGAATATAGCACAATCATTTCATGGTGGCCATACTTTGAAGATATCTTTTTTTTTTTTACCCTTTTCTATTCCTTCTTGGTTTTCCTCTCTTTCCCCTTTTTTGACTTGAAAGCATCTGTATCACACTGGTGATTCCCCTGCTTGCCTGCTCTTCCAAATAATTGGGGCCACAAGCATCCATACTGCAACCAAAGTAAGACGATAAGCAAAGATTGTGCTTACTTATCCCTATGTATGTGTCAGCAAAGCTTACTTTTCTGCTACCAATTGAATGTGGATATACAATTTCATCCGTTAGAATTTCTTCATTGAACACTTTTAATCTTTTGAATAAGCACCACATTCAAAAAGTATCCCAGCCGGATATGGAATTAATATTAGATTTACACTGTACTATGGTAAATTAAGTATACTTCGGGGGAAGAAAGTACTCACTGTAAATACAGGCAGCTAGCCATTCGTTCACTATCCTCACCCATGTGCTGGTCCAACCAATATCAATTGTCCACCTGCAGAGAGGAGACAGTAGTTCATTTAAAGAAAACAGTTTCCCAGTTACAGTCAAGATTTTATTCTCCATACTCAAAAGTAAGGAGTATTTTTAATACTTAGGTAATTAAGGAGTTTGTGGTGATTATATATATAACAGTTTTTTAACCTTTTCAAATCGTACAGCGTTAACTTTTATTTTCCTAGTGCCGAAAAGATTTTAGTGGTATAATTAGAAGATACAGAAAAACTTTAGGGAAGGTGTAGAAACTTACTTTTTCATGGAGTGATGAGCGTTCCAACCAATTAACAGCATGGCAAAATACATCGCACCAGTGGCAAAAACAAAATGAAAAAATCCATAGCTATAAGGAACATCATCTTCTTCTTCCGTGTCGTCCTTCCTGAACTGCAAAATACATTTTTTGTCAGATCCACATAGTTGTAAATTTCATGTTAGGGGAAGAGTTTGGAGTGAGATTGAACCTGAAAACATTTTGAGTCAATTCCTGTTGAAAAGGTTGCAATGACAATTGCAATCACAGCAACAACAAAACTCTGCGAGTTCAGAAAATCAATTAATAATCAAGAAAACAAAGCAAACCATAGTGAAACTATGAATATGAATATTGGATGAAAAGTGATCAATTATGATAAACTTGTCTGTTATGACATTATTTATAATCATGTGAGAAGCTTTTGGCATTTTGTATATTCTCAAAGCCACATATTTTAACTGGCTTGATTTTTTTATTTTATTTTATGAGTATCTAGAACATAAATTAAATGGTTTGTATCTATAAAACTTACTATGATGGTTAGCCAGTCCCCTTTAGGTGCACTATGTGCTCTCCTGATGCATTTTTCCTCTGGCGGTTCACTGTGAAACGAAATCAAAAGCAAAGTATTACTAATTTTTTAAATACACAAGAAAACCAGTAAAATAAAAAGCTACAAATATACGTAATGTCATCCGGTGCATGGGAATTTTGAAATGTTCATCAAATGTTTCAAACAACCCATGAAACATTGGTTGTGTACCCAACAGTTCTTTAAAAAGGCCATGCTGTGATGTTAGAACATCTTTACCAGTATAAAGTAATTTAAGAGAAAGAAAAAGAACAACATTGGATGGTTAAAATCCATGCAATAGTATTAATTATTAAAAATAAATAAATAAATTGCATCAGTCAATCAGAAATATTTGTTGAACAAAGTATTAGAGATTAAAAATCATGCCTTCTAATGGCAGACCAGCACAGGAACACAACATACAATCCCATAAGCCCCGGAGTCAGAAATCCAGCATTCACCTGTAATAAAGAATAAACTGAAATGAGGCATGGATGAATTGGTTTTTGGACAAAAACTGTCTGAAAACATAAAAAGAGAGTGAAACTGAGGAATCACCTTTTGGTGGAGTGAGACACTAGTCATCAGCTGTAGAAGTACTAGTGTCCAGGTTATGAAAAAGATGTTAAGCAAGCAAGATGGTTCTGGGGTATACCAAATGTACATCAAAATGATGCCAAGTATACATACAACATATGCTGTTGTTGCAAGTAACATCACATGGATGTGGCTGCAGCATAAGTTCATCATAAATCAGATCTGGATGATATCCGCTTACTAAAATGCAATCAAACAGGGGAAAAAAAAAAAAAAAAAAGATTTTCATGATGGATCACAAGTTAGTGCAACAGATGACTTTACCTTCAGGGGAATTTATTCCACTGTATTAACAATTTTAATGTTTGCATACTTTTCTATTCCAATTATATGAAAACATCTATTTGCTTTACTGGCATAATTATAGGTTTGCATGAATATGATGAAATTAAATTAAACTGAGTTTAAAAAGTTGATGCCCTATGATGCACAGCTAACCAGCTTAACTAGAACTCATATAATATGACATTGCTGTAAGTCGGTCTGGTCAACTTTCTTCTGCAATGGGGATCATGTTGTTTGCTCACTCGTAGCCATGACTAGCTATAGCATATTCTAATTGAAGCTATATATTAGAGCTAGTTGGCTTACCATCTTTCAGTATTCTTCTCGGACTTGCAACAATCGTTCAGCCAAGTAATGAAACTGATTATGCTGACTAATTGGATCAGCAAAAATACACTGCAAAAAGAATTCAGAAAAAGAGCATTAGAAAAAGGAGTTCAAGGCAATGACTGAATGGTGCCTACTAATATCTTGAAGTAATAATTTGACTCTAAATCATTTCTTTGGGGGCTTAAAACTTCTTTGGAAGCTAATCTTACCCAGCACCAAAATGAGCAACCTCCCCTGCCAGATTAAAGAAATTCAACACATTACTTGGGAATTTCCAACGGAACCAGCTATGAGATCTAATGAACAAAAAAATGTCTGTAGAATACTAACCATAAAGTGAAATGATCTCTGAAGGGAGAAGAAAAGGCAGCAGAACCAGCACTAACATCATGAACATCTTGGCAGACCACCACCCAGAATGCCATAATTCTCTACGCTCATGCAACTTTGAAGTACCAGCAGTAGAGAGAAACATTATGAAATAAAACATCTGAAAGGGTAGTCAAGGCCTTACTTGTGTGTCACAAACTTTCAAAGGAGAATGGAAAATATTAATTCATCAGAATGTTAAAAACAAGAATCATACATAGTCTGGTAAGAAAGAAAAAAACAGGTAGCAATTAAAATTTTTTTTGGGCACAAGAATTTGAAACTTGAATATTGTACATAAAAGAGGATACAAAGCAGCCGAAACTAACTCTAAGAACTCCTTCTGCTCCCAGACATTTGATCCCTCCCTTGCATTCCTTTAGTCCTGCAGTTAAAACAGACTAAATCAGCATTCGTGGTAGTAGTAGTTAGAGATCTGATAACAATGGCAGAAAAAAAAAAGAAGAAAAAAAAATCTTACTCCGCATTTCACTCAATATATTAGGGCCATAATCACGAACAGCCCATGCAAGCAAATTTGCAACAAGAAAAATCAAGCCATAGACATATCTAGCCATCCAAGGATTAGAACCATGACGAAATTGAGAGAACCAGGATCCCTCCATAAGCTTTGCATACCTCTCACCGATACTTTTTGTTGTGCTCTCCATTTGATCATGTTAGGTTTTAGTCAACCTAGATTTAAATTCTTGTTAACTTTTGCAAGAAGAATAAATTTCAGATTTAAAGACGGAACAGAAAAAAGATGAAGAATACCAAAGATTTTTACCGTGGTTCCCAGATTACACCAAATACGGGGGTAATCGTGGTACATCCACGTTGAGCCTCAACAAGAGAGCTCTCACCGCACTATCAAGAACGATATAAAATATTTATACGAACGATACAACAAGAACCTACCGACTAAACAATCTCAAACAAGATTCACAATATACCGCGTAGGGTACAAAATTACCGTAACTAAAAACAACTATACAAACGGAAATAACCAAGTGAAAAGAAACGCGACTAACACATGGAATTTCGGTATAGAAAATATAGGGAAACACCCTACTATTCCCGGACGAGCGGTTCTAAGAAGAACACGGTCGGCGGCCTTGAGCTTGAGAGAACTTCTCTGAATTTTTCCTTTCTCACGCCCTAAAAATCGGACTATATGATGTATATATAGTTAGGGGCTGAATTAGGGGTTTAAGGGTGGCCATTGGATTGACATGAGTGAAGGGTGAGATTTCACCAAAAAAGTTAAGCTCAACGACGTCGTTTTGGGTTTAATTGGTCGTTTTGATTCAACATATCCAACAACCTCCACCTTGAATCCAAACACATCATACTCTATAGTGCGGTGAAAAACTCATCTTAAATATATCATTGGCTCTTTGTACCGCAAAATGAAATTATCCGTCAATTTATATTAAGTAGGTTCGCAGGGTCCGAACTTACTTAATGTTACCACTTTCGTACCAAAGTCAGTGCATTGTCCCCTGTTTTTACCTTTGCGGATTTATAGTTTTGTCAATTATCTTTTCTCTAACAAAATGATATTTGACATCAATGTGCTTAGTTCTATCATGAAAAAGCGGGATTTTTACTCAAATGTATAGCACTTTGGCTATCAACGAACACGAAGCACATTTATCAATCAATCGTATTTCATACAGCCTTGGCTTGAAGCCAAATTGCCTCTTTTAAAGGCATCACACAAAGCAATATATTCAGCCTCGGTTGAAGACAATGTAACAATTGGGGTTTTTGAGATTTCCAACTCACACAACAATTACCAAACATGAAATAATAAGCGGGAGTTGACCTTCTAGTATCTCTATCCCCAAAGAAAATCGGAGTCAACAAATCCATATAAACGAATTTTTCGAATCACATTTATTATAGCTCAGCCAATATCAACGGAATTATTTATGTACCTTAATGTCCACTTAAGAGCAGTCCAATGTTCTAAACCGGGATTAGACATGAATCTACTTAATAGAGATATAGCATAAGATAAATCGGGTCTAGTACTAATCATAGCATACATAACCGATCCTATCCCATTTGCATAAGGTATATTTTCCATTTTTAGTAAATCGAAGTTGATTTAGGACATTGATCTTTACATAAAATAAAATGAGATGCAATAGGCAAATTCACTCCTTTACTATTTTTCATGCTGAATTTGTTTACCACACTATCAAGGTAAGGTTTTTGATGCAATCTTAAGCTTCCTTTTTCTCTATTTCACAATATACATGCCAAGTATTTTCCTTGCGGTCCTAAATCTTTCATATCAAATTCTAGTACTTAATTCTTTCTTTAATTTATTAATTCTATCTTTAGAATTACTAATTAAAAAGCATATCATCAACATATAAAAGAACATATACGAGAATCTATTCCTTTGTACATGTAATAAAGACAGTATCAAAATCACTTTTATTGAACCCAATACCGCATATAAATGTATCAAACCTTTTATTCCATTGTCAGGGGTGATGGTTTTGTCCATATAAAGATTTATTCGAAGACAAACATAATCGGATTCGTTTATCAACAAAACCAGGAGGCCGGTTTCATATAAATTTTTCTTCTAATTCACCATGCAAGAAAGCGGTTTTTACATCCATTTGTTCAAGTTCCAAATTCAATTGAGTCACAACCAGAAGCATGATTCTTATAGTTTTGAATTTAACAACGGAGAGAAAATTTCATTGAAATCAATGCCTTCACGTTGGGTGAATCCTTTTGCAACTAACCTAGCTTTATATCTAGGTGGATCATAAGGTTTATCTCCTTCTTTAATTTTGAAAAGCCATTTACGATCAACAAGTTTATGATTCATAGGTTTAGGGACTAGTGTCCATGTATTATTCATATTCAAAGAATTCATTTCATCAAGCATAGCTTCTAACCATTTATCCTTTTCTTTAGACATACATGCGGTATCATAACTTGTAGGTTCAACAATTTTTGAATCTTGAGCAGAAATTAAAGCGGGAAACACCAAATCGGGATAAGAATATCTAGCGGTGGCCTAATCTCTCTTCTAGGCCTATCCCTAGCCATTGATATGATTCTAAAGACTCTTCTTGGGATTGTTCTAGGTTTTCTACTTGTTCCTCTTCTATTTCTATGTTTGGCTCATCTTGAGTTTCTATAGTTTCAACAGGCCAGGCGGCTCAATGTGTGTAGTTGTGATGGTTTTACTACCGGGATTGTCCTCACTAAGTGTGAGATCCCGTTGGTTAGGTATAGAATTTATTTTACAAGGAAAGGGAAGACTCATCAAATATTACATCTCTAGAAATTATAACTTTAATACCGGAAGACCGCCTATCCCAAAGTCTATACCCTTTAGTTCCGGTTCATACCCTAGAAAGACACATTTGATAGATCTAGGGTCAAGTTTACCATCCCTCGTGTGTGCATATGCGAACACCCAAATATTCTAAGGTGATCTAAGTTAGGAACTCTACTTGTCCAAACTTCTTGGGGTGATTTAAGTTCTAAGGCGGTGGGATGGACTCCTATTTATGAGGTATACAGTGTGTTTAGGGCTTCCCCCAAAAGGTTTATTTAACCCGGAGGTGAAAAGAAGACATCTAACCTTTTCTAGGATAGTTCTATTCATTCTTTCGCTACCCCGCTGTTGAGGAGTCATTCTTACTTGTCCTATGTCTTAGTATTCCATGGTCACTACGAGACTTATCAAATTCTTCATTACAGAATTCTAACCCCCTATCGGTTCTTAATACTTTTACGGATTTCTCCGTGATTTTCTACAAGGATCTTCCAGTCCTTATATTTTTCTAGGGTTTCATCTTTGGTTCTAAGTAAGTAGACCCAAACTTTCCTACTATAGTCATCTACTATAGACAAGAAGTACTTACGGTTTCCATGTGTACTAATCCTTTCCGACCCCACAAATCGGCATGCACATATTCAATTTTCTGTTTTGCTAAATGTGTTCCGGGTTTAAAAACTAAGCCTATGTTGTTTGCCTAACACACAAGTTTCACGGAAATTGAGTGGAGTTAAAGCATCCTTACCGAAATGTCCTTTTTGTTCAAGGACATTCATACCTTTTGGCCATATGCCCGAGTCTTAAATGCCATTTCTTGACATTTTCTTGTGAATCAATTATCGGTGCGCAAGGGTTAGTTAAACCGGAATACATACCACAAAGTACATATAAGCTATTTTTCTTTTTAGCATAAGCAAGTACTTTGTTATTTCTAACAATTTCTAGACAACCCGATTTAATTCTATTTTCACATCCTAAATCATCAAGAACTCCTACGTAAATTAAATTTCTTTTAAGATCGGGAATATGTCTAACATTAGTTAACAAAATAGAATTACCATTGTCCAATTTCAAAGGTATGCGCCTATTCCAAATATCATGCATGTGTTATCATTACCCGTATAAACAGCTGGTTCTATTACTTTATAATCCTTAAACCACTCTTTATTAGGACACATATGAAATGAACATCCGGAATCAATTATCCAATCATTGCTATTTCTATAACAAGAAGACACAAGAACCTCGGATATATTATTTTCATTTACGGAGAGAAGTAGGTTCATTATTATTCCGCTTTTGTTTTCTTAACCATGAATAACAATTTTTTCTTAAGTGTCCGGGTTTATTACAATAATAACACTTTCTGGTTTCTTTTGATTTATGAACATATTTTCCTTTTCTTTTATCCTTTGCACCATTCTGGTTTCTGTTATTATTATTAACAAATTTTGATTTCACAAATAGTCCAAGACTAGTATGTCTTTTCCGTTTAAGTTCAAATTCTCTAGCCTTAAGTCCAGATACAATCAAATCAAAAGATGGAGATATTCCAGAATATTGTACAAATTTTTAACTACAAGATATTCATCCGGTAATGCATTTAACGGAATTACGGCAAGGCTAGTAGAATCAACTTCATGCTCAGTTCCTTTTAACAAATTCAATTTTAACAGATTATCTATATTGTCATCAATAGATTTACTTAAGTCCAGTTTAAAGGCAAACAGAGAGCATTTAATAAAGGCTATATTAGTGACGGTGGGTGATGAATATAATTGTTCCAACCTTGTTCCATAAGTCAAGTGCGGTGATCGCCTCATCTACCTTACGCAGATGAGGTCCGCTAAGTTCGGCATCGGATTATATGCCTCATCATTAATTTCTTCACTTCTTGCAATAAAGTCCTTTGGCCATCTTTCAATATCTGGTTCAAGTGCATAAACAACTTTATAATGTGAGAGTAAGGCTCTCATTTTCTTTTTCCAACTCCGGAAGTCAATTTTCCCATCGAATTGGGAAATTTCGATCCTGTTAGAGCCCATGACGTTTTATCCGAAAGACCAGTATTATAAAAATACGGATCTAATAGAAATAGTCAAAAACACACTTGTTCCGTTGGTTTGAATAAGAATACACTCAGTCTAACACACACAACAATTAAAACCAGCAGTGGTAAAGAAGGTTTATGAAACCTTTCTAAAAAAAAAAAACAAAAAAATCGGATCCGAAAAATAACAAGATTTATATATATAAACCAAAAATACCAGATTCCAAAAAAAAAGAAAATAAGGACCCCAAAAAAGTTCCAGAGATTAAAAACAATTTTACGAAACCCAACAAAAATTCAGATTTAAAAACAAAAGAAAAAAAAAAAAAAAAAAAAAAAAGGTTCAGATTCGGGATAATCAAATTAATGGAATCAATAGATGTCAAATCCAACAAAAATTTATGGAATAAAAGAATTTTTTCAGATCCGACAAAATTTTATGAAAACTTTCAGATTCTAAAAACTGATGGAATTAAAGAATTCCAGATTTTTTTTATTTTTTATTAAAAATTTGTGAACACCCCTTTTTAAAACAAAATACCGGATTTGAAAGAAGAACAAGAAATACAACCAAGCTCTGATACCACTGTTAGGTTTTAGTCAACCTAGATTTAAATTCTTGTTAACTTTTGCAAGAAGAATAAATTTCGATTTAAAGACGGAACAGAAAAAGATGAAGAATACCAAAGATTTTTACCGTGGTTCCCGGATTACACCAAATACGGTGTAATCGTGGTACATCCACGTTGAGCCTCAACAAGAGAGCTCTCACTGCACTATCAAGAACGATATAAAATATTTATACGGAACAGATACAACAAGAACCTACCGACTAAACAGAATCTCAAACAAGATTCACAATATACCGCGTAGGGTACAAAATTACCGGAACTAAAAACAACTATACAAACAGAAATAACCAAGTGAAAAGAAACGCGACTAACACATGGAATTTCAGTATAGAAAATATAGGGAAACACCCTACTATTCGGGCAGACAGTTCTAAGAAGAACACAGTCGGCGGCCTTGAGCTTGAGAGAACTTCTCTGAATTTTTCCTTTCTCACGCCCTAAAAATCTGACTATATGATGTATATATAGTTAGGGCTGAATTAGGGGTTTAAGGGTGGCCATTGGATTGACATGAGTGAAGGGCTGAGATTTCACCAAAAAAGTTAAGCTCAACGACGTCGTTTTGGGTTTAATTGGTGCTGTTTTGATTCAACATATCCAACAGATCAGCTCTTGGATTTGACAAAGAGCTTGTCATTGCATTAATTATAAACTATGCAATGCTTCAAATGGAGAAGCAAAAAGAGGTAAGAATTTATTCCATTAGTTCTTCTTCCGCTGCTACAGACAAACAATGTTGTATATTTTAGGACTGGGAAAGATCGTACCGTCCTTACAAAGTGGAAAAAAAGAACATAAATCTTTGGAAGCTGCATCAAGAAACAAATTCTCATACATCATAAAGATAGGCAGAAATTTATTATTTATTTTGAACTAAAACAAATTATAATTCCCCAAAAAGAACCTGTGCCTTATGGGCCATTTGCCTAACAAATCATTGTACCATAATTCAAGTCATTTTGCCAACCCCCAGTGGACCACTTGCATAGGATACTGATCTCTTCCCTCGGTGAATCATATGATTATATTGTAATTAAGCTTTACCTTAATATGCGAATTGCACAGTATTCTATATATTTGTTTTTTCTTCTTCTTTTTTGTTTTGAAACTCATTTTCCTTTGCACTTTTCCAGCATCACCAAGATTTTCCCTCTCTTGAGTTCTAGTAATTTGGAGAAAAATTGGATCCAGAAAAAGATAAGGGAACTATTAAAAAAGGGAAAGGGAAAAAAAAAAAAAAAAAGAAGAACAAATCAGATCCTGAAATTGAAAGAAAACAAAAAAACAAGTAGGGGAAGTGAACGTGACATTGCGTTCAACCTCATCACAAGGAAGGAAGCTCATGTCCTGTCCTAATTGAATTTCTTATGCACTTAGGCAAGCCTAAACACGTGACGTGCACGTGAAAGAGTTTACTTATTGAACAGTAAAGAATCAACAGAACAGAAAGGTGCCATTAAGCAGTACCCCCAAATTCCCATGACTCTTAAAGGATGCGTGTTGTATTAATCAACCAAATCCACCAAATATTCCCTCATTTCTTCTTTCTTATAGGGATTCGTAGATGCCTATGATGATTGCAGATATCTATGCATTCTTATTACTCCAAAGGTTAAAAAAAAAAATAATAAAAAAACCAACAGATTTTATAATGTGTGATCTGAAATCACCAGAATTCACATTCACATAGTAGATTAATTACAGAGCGGTGATAATGAAGAAGATGAAGAAGATATAAGTATGATCCCATAAACGTGAAAATCAATTTTCTGGAAAAATAAATAAACAAAAAGGTCACATGAAGTTTATGTACAAGACTAATTAGCATTCTATTCTGCATATTAAAACACAAAACTGAAGAAAAGAATGCCATACAATCCAGACGTTTGTTTTCTATTTCAGAAGCAAATTAAGATTCTGCGGATTGATCAGCACGCCTTTCGATGAATAAATTTTTTTCTCATATATATATATATACAGCCGGGTTGGATTGTTTCCAAAGTAAGAAATAATCCAAAATATTGAAAACAGCATATATATATATATATATATATAATAAATGAAGATCTGATGATGAACTGAAAACGAGTGAAGAAATTACATACCTAATGAAACCCAGAAGAAGAAGAAGAAAACTTGTGGATGATTTAGTATTTGATCCAGAAGGAATATTACTTAAAAGGAACTGTAGTTGAATAAATCAATAAGCAGCCGAAAATTCAACAATTTCTCCCTCTCTCACTTTCGGTATCTTTTTTACAACAGCATTCAACAGAAGAGAAGAGAGAGAGTATATATGCAAATGGAGAGATTTCGAATAATGTACGTATATATAATTCCTCCTTTCTGCCTTTTCTCTTTCTATGTGACTACAGAATCATTTTATAAATATATATTCATGTATCAAATTTTGTGGGAATTCTACAGTGAGAAATTAAAGATGAAGAGTAGCGTCAGGAAAAGATTGCTTTTGCTTTTCGTCGATGACATACATACATACATACATATGTATATAAAAATTGGGTGTATGTATTTCATTTTTGACCTAACTCGATTGAGTATAGATAGTACTGCGTGAGAGAGAAAGAAAGGGAAAAGGTCCGTACCTTACAAGGTTGAAACACTGAACATGAAAAGGAAAAGAGTAAAATGTTGAATGCATCATCATCGGCCATCACCATTTCTTTTATCATGCGTTGAAGAATCATCAATATCAAGTTTTGTAGTGGACGCATTTCTTCTTCTGCGCATGACAAACCCTATCATTATTCATTTCCACTACCATTATATCGCATTCCTAATATGATTGTTCAAAATAAAGTGTAATCTCGTATAATATTTTATGTGTTTAAACCTAACATTTAACAAGATGAATTGAAGGGAGAAGTGGCCTATGATATGATATGGTACACCTGATTTGGCTTGGCTAATAAAGTGGGGGGAATATTTTTTACAAATAAGGAAAGCGTGATTTCCAACAATGGAAAGTCTACTTAGCCCATCATCATAGTAAAATTATGTATTCCATTCCTCCCATAATTATCATGTGAACTATTTTATATTTTAATTGTATTCAAATACATTTACCAAAAAAAAAAAAAAAAAAATTGTATTCAAATACTTATTAATCTATTATTATATTTTGATTTGCATTAAGGAGAGATTATTTGATTTTTTTAATGTATAAATTTTTAGCATTGCTATATTTTATACTTGTAATATAAGTTTTTGAGGTTAAGAAAAAGAGCAAATGATTATTTTCAATGACTTTGGTTGAATTATAGACTTCTTATAATATTCATAAATTCGTTATCGAATAAAAGATTTATCAAATTTTCTATTTATATATATATATATATATATATATATATATTTTCATCTTATACTACACTTCATGAGTCATTTTAAGCAACTTTATGTTAATAAATCTTAAGCTAAAAGGAAAATATAGCAAAAACGTTTTAGGAGAAGAAGCAACCATTGTAGTTTTGGCCTTCGATTTCTTTTTCTTTTGTTTTTTTCCCCCTTGATATTTATTAATTTGGTGGGTTTCCATTAAGTAAAAGTTTCCAACAAAGAAGCATACTAATATTAAAATAATAAATAAAAAATTGTAATAAATATATATATTATCCTTCTATAATACTTTATTTAACACTTCTTTAAAAAAAGTATACATATATTCTTCTATTTTATAATTTGGTCTATTACATTTTTCTTTCATAAATAGTATGGAGAATGTTATATATATATATATATATAGCAAGGGGAAGAAAATAGTGAGAACATATATTACAAGCATGGAAAAAGATTGAACATGATTGTGAAAAGAATTGCAATCTGCACCTGGATTTCAGCGATCTAATTATAATTGAAAAAAACAAAAAAAAAGAAAAAAAAAGAGGTTCAATAATGATTAATGATGGCCATTTGGTTCATTTTAATAATTAAATGCAATTATTACTGCAACACACACTAATTATACTACTCCTGCTACTATTCATGCATGCTCTCTCCCACTAGATCTCTAGATCTCTCATATTTTTATTATTATTTATTATTTAGATCTTACTAATTTTGTAGCAATTATATTTTATTTTTTTTGTTTCTTTCTATCCTTTTATTGTTTATGATATATATACCATTTTTCATTTTTGGGATATCAATTAGGAATATACAGAAGATATTCAAAAAGATTCTTTAACACATGATAGTATTGAAATCTATTAAACATCTTACAATACATTAGGATATTTCTAAATTACAATTTCCCTTTATTATGGATATAGAAAATCTCATATTCTCACATTATAATTGTCTATAAATAATAGTAGAAGTCTTCAGACATGTATTTTATCGATTGTTAATTTCCGACTTAAGTATCGGAGAAGTTATTTGGAGAACAATTACCATTTGGCTTTGTTTTTTGTCGGGAAAGTGGATCTCGGGAATTGGAATAAGAGGGATTGGAGAAGGGAGCCACATCAGTTTATTATTTAATGTTACGTCCGAGAAATTGTGTTTGACTTACATATTAGATTAAATAAAATTTTAAAATACGAGATGTCGTGTGATAGTTGCTCATCTCATTCCTTAATGTTAAGATTGAGAGTTTGAATCTCGTTCATGGGAATGGAGCACATCTCTTGACTAGTTGTTTATCTCCAAGACCAATGAAACAACTAAAAAACAATGAGAAATGCATTGCCACAATCATCCAAACTAATAAATCACGGGTGTATTATTTTTTGGTAATTTTTAAATTTTTTTTTTGATAATTAATATATATAGTAGTTTTATTTATTATAGAGAAAAAAATTTAAACAATAAATAAATAGGAGAGTTATCTGCAAAAAAAATTTTTTTAGGCACGGGTGTTTTAGATGAGTCTCAAACTATGAGAGAACACTTTTAAGTCAAATACTAATCTTGTTCGAACCGGGTTGGTCTCTTACAGGAGAAAATTCTAACCCTAAATTTTAAACAGTTGTATATGGAGGAATAGATGGTTGAACTCAAAATAGAGAGCTTTTTTGGATAATAGTTATTTGTTTAGATATGATTGCGAAAAGGCCGGAAAAATCAGTGACATATATATAGTGGATTCACATCAAATCTGATATATACACACTGTTTCTCTCTAATTTACTTTTCATTTTTATTTTGTTTGTGTGTTCAAAAAAGTTTAGACAAATTGCAATTTTTTTTTTATTTTTTTGTCTTGATTAAGTGCTGCATTAACCACGTTAATTATGGAGATGTTCCCTTCCCTTTCTCTTTCTTTTTTACTTTTTCCCATTTCTACTGGCACGAGAAATTGCTTTTGCCTGTTACCTTTTCCTTTTCACATCAACTGTTACCGGTGAGACTTCTGTTATATGTTTTATTATAAAATTTAAACTATATTCAAGTAGTATACATGCTTTATTTAAACATCAAACAGGTAGGGTGAGCTGATAAAGAGTTCTACTAATTTAAGTAAATTTTTTTCGTCAAGAGACCAACTCAGATTGAACAGAAATTAGTTTGGATGTAATTAATGTCTCATATAGTTTGAGATCCATCTAAGACATGTCGTGCCTAAGAAAAAGACTTGGGTTCACAATTAAAAATGGGATAGCCTAGTTTAGGAGTTTTTACTATGGGCCACTTCTATTCATCCCAGGGACTCAATAATGATATCCGTAGCCCATAAAAACTCTTCAATAGAATCAGATTCTCTAGGCTTTAGATATTCTTCCAATAGGCCTATTCTGAGAAAGAAATTTATGGGCTAAGCCCATCAAAAAGAAAAAAGCCTAACATCTGCTAATTAGCACGTGGTAAACTGAAAGGAGAAGGCTTTAGGAGTCCGTTTATCTAACTCTCTCAAACTGCTGGGTTATCTTCAACTTTACCAACCATGTAAAAGTTTTACTCAACAAAAATAATTTTTACATATATATAAAAATAATTGACTCATACAAAAAATATAAATATATTTATATATATATTCAAAGCTTTCAAAAGCAAAATAGTAGCAAGAAAAAATAAAAGTTTTATCTTTATAGTTATGGTTTTGTTTTAGGTATAGAGGATGAAACTCTTATCACTTTTTTTATAGTGTTATTTTAAATTTAATTTTTTAATTTTAATAATACAAAATTAAGTTTGAATTTAAAATTTTATTAAAAAATAATGAAATTACTTATCATTTTCAAATAGTTGAAAAGCTTTTTGGTTAATAAAAACCACTTTTTATTAGGTTGGTTTTCAAATTTCCTCGTACATCACTCACTACATAAAGAGAGAAAAAGATGTATATCCTATGTTGTTCATATCTTGTAGTCCTTTGTGTGCGCTGTCTTTTCCCTCCCATACAAAACTACTTCCACTTCAATTTTAGAATATGACATGTTATCTAAAATAGTAATATTGTATCTACGCCTTTTCTTCTTCTTTTTCTCTATTTTATGTTTTTTTTTCTTTGACACGAGGTGTCCTAAATTAGTCTCAATTTTTAAGCTAAGTTCACATCCCGACTAATCTCCGTTTGAACCGAATTGGTCCATTACAAGAGGAAGCTCTGGTCCAAAACTTAAACAAGCAACATACATGAGTTTATAGTATAGTTGATGGGATGACAATGAAAAAAAAAAAGAAAAATTAAAATCTTTATAAAGTGGATAGTAAGAAAGTTCTGAGAAAGTATTGATAAATGATTGTTGAACACCTCAATATTATTAAGATTTAAGATATAATGAATGAAATGCCCAATTTGCCAGATTATAAACAAAATCATTATAATGATGGCAGATTTTCCTGTTTTTGGTCTGCAAATTTTGCTTCACCTGAAAGCAAAGGGCATCCCAAGTGTCTTTTTGTCTATACTCTTCTTCTTCTTCACAGTAGCAATAATAATAATACCAAGATATGATTTCCACAGCCCACAAAATATCAAAGATCAAAGATTTTTTATTCTTTCAATTATTAGTAAGTAACGACACTCGTTGTAAGTGTCATATAAGAGTTAATATAATTTTTTTTTTTTTATATAAAACTTAGACTCGACTGAATTCAGATTAATCGAATCAAGTCACATGATTTATTAAAAAAGGAAAAAAAAAAAGTTTATGGGTAAGTTAGTGAATGTGAAACCTGTCATGATATGATAAATCAAGTGTTGTTTGGGGGGATGATATGATATATGTATGTATATGACATTAATAGGCTTGACCTACTCCAACTTTCACAGGCTGTCATATTGAAGCTATAAATTTAATGGTAATATATAGTTAGTTGTTTCTTTATTGGGTTGGATTGGATTCAAAAGTGCATATATATGTATGTATGTATGTATGTATGTATATATTGTGGGGGAAATGAAGTCAACTAACATATGTTGCCACATTGATATCTAAACATCAAAGAAACAATTTTGGTATGATATGTGTGATGTGAGAACTCCTCCAATACTAATTGCCCCATCCCCATGTGATTATATTGTTTAGATTGGCCCCCATTTTTATTACATTAATTATACTATATTTCTCTCTCTAAATATCTTATCATTTGCTTAAATATATATATATATACATATATTGACAAGTAGAGGTTGCTTTTTCATTATTTCATTCTTAAAATCTTATTAATGATTCTTTACTTTTTTTTTTTTTTTTTACGGTTTCATTAAATATAATAACAATAGTCGAATTAGGTCATTTTTTTTTTTGTTATGAAGTTAAATTTTATAATTTGATAATTTGTATTAAGTTTCTTATTATTGTCAATGAGGTGTAACTTAATTAATAGTAGTCGATTATTTATGATTTAGTAGATAATGAGTTCGAGACACAGTGAAAACGTTTTAAAATTTTAAAAAAGATAAAAAAGAAGAAAGAAGGAAATGTTCTTGTTAGATATTTTATAGTTTCAATTTAGAGGGGCAAATGTTGCCATTTTTATAACTTGGGATTTGCATAGACGGTGAATTTTCTACAATTGCTACTGAAAAAGGTCAGTTGAGACAAAAAAGTCTTTAGACAGTATCAGTTTTCTTTAGGGTTTGTACAGAGATAGTTCAGCAACCAACATAAAACACTTCGGGACACATTATATATGTATATATATATATATATATGTCTGTTTGATTTTACCTCTCAACCATATAATACATATATATGTAGGTCAAAATCAACAAGTACCACCACAAACATCAATACTATACTACAATAGTTGCCCTTCCAAAGTTATTGCTCAAAAGATTTTTTGATGGTCAATTTCCTCAGAAGAAATTTCAATGGGGTTGTGGATCTGAGAACGTTTGTGGTGGTGGAACCATGCTAGATAAAGGGATTTAAATATTTTATCTACCGAAATAAAAAATTATGGTACGAAGGCAATTTAATTCGAAAGACTTTCTTATGTATATATATATATATATATATATATATATATATTATATGTATATGTATGTATGTTTGTATGTATGAGTACTTAACTATAGCAACTTAATTCATCTCAGGTTTTAATAATTCTCATATTAGTCCAAGAACAAAATTGGAGTTATGCATATTTTCATTCTAAATTTGATTAATTTTAGAGGTGATCTTAAGATGTATTTCAATCATGTGCTTGAAGTTTAGTGTCTCGTCCATACATTTATATCCCAAATTAATCTCGAAATATTAATCTATTAAGATAAGTGTTGCTATTTCTATATATACATTATGAACTCACATTATTATACAATTCAAGACGTTTGCATTGATCTACATGATTGATACGAATTGAGTTACATCTGTTTTAATATATATATATATATATATATATATCTATCGTGATTGAAACATATTATCATAAATAATATCCCTACTAAATCTTCATTTATTTAAATTAAAAGAGTCTAGCTAGCTAGCTAACTCCTTTTCCTTTCCCAATTAAAATCTTTTTTCACAATATTGTGTAGCCATTTGGCAGAGCCACGGGAAGGGCGGATGTGTACATAATACCAAACTATAAAAAGTCCATAACCAGACATAAATATATTCGGTAGGCAAGCATATATATATATATATATATATGCAGTCCTGCACATCATTTTCATTACATATACAATGAACCATTATTTATTACTTATTTTTGTTTTCATTAAAACATTTTATTTTCTTGTCAACAATTTAACTTTAGTTCAAATTAATTAAGTAATTGTAAGTATAGGCCGGCCTTGAAAAGATAATGAAGAATACAGTGAACATGCTTTTCAATTCAATTCCCTAAACAGCATGGAAATACAAATATATATATATATATATATATATATATATATATATATATATATATATATATATATGTGGGTGTGTGTGTGTATTGAAAAATGAAGAAAATGACTGTTAAACAAAAGAACCCAAAGATATGGTTTGTCAGATACTCACATGCAACTGTTGGGAGTTGCGATTGAGGAGTTGTGTATTATTTATTTATTTATTTATTTTCCCTTTTCTTATCTTCTTCATATGAAACCACTAATATTAAAGATTTTTAATTTATATTTAGGCACTGTACAGAGAATGAATTGAATGGAGGAAAATATCAGCCATCTCCTCAACACCAAGAAGTAAGAACCCTACTTATAACCAAGATTCACAACATAGTTCAGACAATATATATATATATATATATATATATATATATATATTATATGTGTGTGTGTGTGTGTGTGTATTGTGCATCATTGATCATTCTCAAATCTATCTGTTATATCCATCAGCTCCATTTCTCCATAAAGTAACTGTCTGTTGTATTACAAATATCTCATTAATTTAAGTGACGAGAATTTTAATTTTTCTTTTTATTTTTTTTTAAAAAAAGGTAAGATCTCAAATTTTAAATTTTAAATATATATTAAAAAATATTAATTTAGAGAAATTACTTCTAAAAAATAAAAAATTGAATTAATCAAGGATAAGTTGGGGTTGTGGGAAGTAGTAAGTACTTCATCGGTCGCCATGTGTTTTTGTTGTGTTCTTAAGACGTGGCGGTGGCTAGCCGTTGCTGAATTGACCAGAATCAGTGGGAACAACCGCGCCCGACAATAACAAAATAAATGGAAGAAAATGTACTGCCCATTACTCTGACTCTGTTTTTTCTAAACTTCCACACTAATCCCTTTTTTTTTTTTTTTTTTAGTTGGGTTGGTCTTTTACAATAATTGCATACTGAATCGACATTAGAAGTTAAAAGAAAAATTATTTACGAAACTTTACTTTGATTGACACATGACAAATCATATTTTATATTTGTCACTTATGAAATTCTTAATTCAAGAAACTAATTTATATATATGTATATGAATTGATTAATTTTTGTATAGTGCAGTGGTAGTTAACTGTAGGAATGAATTATTGACTTTTGCTAAGAACTTTGTTGATGTAATAATGTGCCAAAATTCAAATACCCATTCGTGGAAGCTTGAAAATGAAGCTAAAATTAGTTTTGAATTTGAAACGAATTCCAGAAGGGAAGGGGGGTTTGATTGCACATGGACCTCATCCCAATCATATCATCCATCACACAAATTTACACTTCTTTTTCATTTATTTAATAGAATAGAATGTGGAGAGATCCAATTAAGGGGTTGAATTTAGCAAAGCAAAGACATAAAAAGTGGGGATTCTATTTGCAAAAATCCAGGTCTCAATCTCACCACTATTATCTCTCTCTCTATCTCTTTTTTTTTTTTTTTTTTTCAAAATAAAAACACCGATCCGAAATTCAGGACCATCAGATCAAATCATCAAAATATGACTTTCGGACCATATTTTCCTCCCCTCGACATGGGGCAACATGATTTTCTTTGATGTCACGAATGATGTTTAAAATCCTATCTATCCTTAGCAACACAATATGTGATCTATCCAATAAATAAAAAGAAACACGGGTTTTGTGACTGTCTGCTGCTAAACACAAAGTCACATGATGATTAGGTAAAATACTATTTCTCCTGTTATTCTGATGTGATGCAGACCATTTCATTTCTTAAATTAGAAAAAGGAAATAAGTGTACACAGAGGAGAGGAGAGGAGAGATGTTTCTATCGATCAAAGATTATTATATGGGATGAAAATATTCAAGAAAGAACAGAGAGAAGTTTCTAAATTCTGCAAAGTGAATGAATACACAAGAAGAAAATTTTGATGATTATACTAGGTAGTATAAAATTCAAGACCCCAAGAAATGAGAAAAAAAAAAAAAAGAAGAAAAATGAGAAACAAAAGTATGACAAGTAAATAGGCAATAAAAATAAAAACCAAGAAAGCAGAGAAGCAGCAGCTGGCGGCTGCTGTTTCTTGCGCTTCTGATCGATTATGGTCTCTATACATAAAATTTGATAAAAACCTCCCTGCTGCAACTGCAAATCTAACCCTCTTTTCTCTGCCATTTTTATTTCACAACTCAAATTCTATCCATGGATAACAATTCATCAAATAAATCTTGGGAGAGAGAATTTCCCCTCTTACCTCCTCCTCCTTCCCTTCATTCCTTTCTCTTCTCTTCATCACTTCTTTTTCTGATTCTTCTTCAAATATTATATAAACTCAATACAATCCTCAAATCATAAATTACACTTTGCCGCGCCAACAGCTTCCATCATCTTTTCTCATCCCGATGAGGGTGAAGTTTCCGGTGATACACAGACAAGGACGAGTGGACAGAGAAGTAAAAGAAAGATGAAGAAAATAGGAAATGGATGATAATGTACTTTGTAGGTATTTGCTGTTTGTATATATATATATAAATAAATTGAGGATCGGTTAGAGGAAAATTCTCAAAAGAATCAATAATAGGGTGGTGGTGGAGGAGAAGCGTATGGAACTGCAATTATTGGAGGCAATGGCCCTTCATATACTGGAGTTGGAGGTGGAGGACTGCTATAGATTACTGGTGGCGGAGGTGAATTTTCACACGGAACTGGAGATGGTGGTGGTGACGCGGATGGTGGTGGTGGAGGATAGTGGTGAACAGGTGGAGGAGGGGGTGAACTATAGTGGACTGGTGGGGGTGGGAATGGTGGAGGTGGTGAATTGTAGATAATTGGCGGCGGTGGAGGGGATGGTGAGGGTGGTGGTTTGTAAACATATGGTGGTGATGGTGAGGGAGAAGGTGGAGGTGGAGGTGGCTCTACACAAGGTGGAGGTGGAGGTGGAGGAGGTGGTTCTATACAAGGTGGTGGTGGGGATGGCGATGGCGGTGGTTGGTAAAGTGGTGGTGGCGGGGGAGTGTTGAAGTGGTGGCGGCGGTGGTGGTGAAGAGTAAATGTATGGCGGTGGTGGAGGTGGTGAATGCGGTGGAGGAGGAGGCGAGTGGGGAGGTGGCGGTGAATTATAGTAGTAAGGGACGGGTGGAGGAGGAGAGAACAAGGGTGGAGGTGGTGGTGGAGAATTTGGCGGTGGAGGCGGCGGTGAGCGCACACAGTAAGGTGGAGTAGGCGACGGAGATGGTGGAGGAGGTGATGGAGGAGGTAGGAGGAGGAGAAGGCGGTGGAGGGGATGGAGGAGGTGGAGAAGGAGGTGGTGGAGATGGCGGTGGGAGGGGGGAGAAGGTGGTGGAGGAGATGGAGGCGGGGGAGATGGTGGTGGAGGAGATGGAGGCGGGGGAGATGGTGGTGGAGGAGATGGAGGCGGGGGAGATGGTGGAGGAGGGGAAGGAGGAGGGGAAGGAGGAGGCGGCGGAGAGTAAACTGGTGGTGGAGGTGGGGGAGGTGAAGGCGGGGGCGGAGGTGGAGAGTACACTGGAGGGGGTGGTGAATACACTGGCGGTGGTGGAGGTGGTGACAGTGGAATAACAACAGGTGGAGGAGGAGAGGAAAGTGGAGGTGACGGCGGGGGAGGAGATGGCAAGGTGGGAATAAACGGATGACATTTGAATACACTGCAATGAATCCTCTTTGACAATAATGCCTTACACTGAGCAGCAGAACGCTGTGCTGGCCTAGACGGTATGCAATTGCGGCGGTCGTCGAATGCAGGGAGGGCCAAACACGACGGAGGTTCACCGGTGAAGAAATTATAAGAATAGGTAAAATTTTCGAGCCTAGGAAGTTGGCAGATACTCGGTGGAATAGAACCTCGAAGGTAATTGTGCGCCACATTGAGCTGCTCCAAACTACGCATGCCTCCAAATGTATCAGGCAAAGGCCCCATCAATTCATTAGAACTCAAATCCAACACAGTCAAGTTCTTCAACAGTCCAATCTCAGCGGGAACACAAGATCTAAAACCATTGTTCATGAAGATAATCTCATTCAAATTGGTCATATTGCCAAGGCTAGCCGGTACACAGCCATGGAATTTGTTGTTAGCAAGCACAATGACCGAAACCGGCGAATTCCCAAAATTATCAGGCAATTCAAAAGAGAATCTGTTGTGGTTGATGAATATGGCATCCAGTGGCTTGTCAAACAATTCTGGGGGCACAGTTCCTTCAAACTCATTGAACCTAATATCCAGGAAAACTAATTTAGGTAAACTCAACACAACATAAGGGAATTTCCCAGCAAACCTGTTATTACTCAGGTCCAACTCAAACAGTATCTTCAATTTGTTGAATTTTCTGGGAACGGTTCCACAAAACCGGTTGGAATTGATGTGGAAAATGCCAAGATCCGTGAGAAGACTCAGCTCTTCGGGAAGGTAACCGGCAATGTCGCCGTGATTAAGGTCTATGCCGGCGACGGTACGGATTTTAGGATTGTCTAGTGCAGGGGCACAGAAGACTCCGGTATAGTTGCAAACGTTAGATCCAACCCAATCGACGGTGAAGTTCCGAGGATCTGAGAGAATAGCTTGCTTCCAAGCTTGGAGAGCAATGTATGCATTTCGAATCCGGGGATTCTCAAACACAAGGGAAGGGTCAACTGTAACAAACTCCCCTCTGTCTCCAAACTCATCCCTGTAATACAAGAGCTGCCTCTGCTTGATGTAGTGAGCTTCAGCATCAGTCAGAGGTCCATTACTGCTGCTAATACTACTAATGTGGGATGAATCAACAACCCCAAAGAATGGCAACAAAATCAGTAATGAATAACAGTACACAAACAGTGGAAGATTAAAGGATAAAAGAGTTTCTTTCTTCTTCATCTCACGACATCTGAGGCTACAATACTGTGGTTTTTGACAACTTCCCTTGGTGGCGATGAAGCCAGAGATCCAGTAAGGAAGAATGTGAGAAACTGAAGAAAACAAAATTGGTGGTGGTAATGGGTAATGGGTAATGGGTAATGGGTAATGGGGTTTTCTTGAGGAGAGAGAGAGATGGAGGAAGAAAGGGGAAATGGGGGAAATGAAAGGGGGAGTTTTCTAGGGATTTCTTTTTTTTCCTTTTGGGAGGGGTGACAGTGGGTTATGTGAGAAAATGTGTGTGAATGTGAATGTGAGTGAGAGAAAGAAATAAACACAAAATTGGACAGCTAAATCACAGCTCAAAGCCCACCAGATTCTTCTCTCTCTCACTATCTTTCCCTACTTTCTCTCTCATCATTTCACAAAATTGGCCTTCCTTTTATTAAGGAGAGAGAGATGACTTTATTCTTTATTTTGAAATCCAAATGCCATCCAACTCCCCCATTCATTATTTTAAACTAAGTAGTAGTAATAATAATACTACTCCTCTACTACTACTAATAACATTATTTTGTTTAATTACGAAATAATGTGGGTAGTTAAGTTAAGGAAAGTCTGTCTGCCGGCAGTCGGCCGGGAAGATTAGGTGATAACGGTAAGCCGGCAGGTAATTAAATTAAAATTAAAGATATATTTTGGAGGAGGAGGGGTTATTTTGGTCATTTGAGGAGAAAGTGTGGCAGAGTATTTAATCCCACTTTTCAAGGGGTCCTTTGGGTGGGGTTTGTTTGTTTGTACGATTTTAACGTTTTCGTGTGTCAAATGTCAAATCAGGAGGGGATAGTCTTAACACACTCTGTGAAAAACCATTAAATGAACTGCCTCTACTTTTCTAATTAAATTACAACTTTATCCTTACAATGTTTTATTAACTGATAAAATTTTGCCTTTCAAAAAAAAATGTGTTATAGGGGTAGTTTAGGAAATGCAGTGAAAATTATTTACTAAATTTGGAGAAGCATGAATTGTTATTACAGTAATGGGAGTGACGCGGAAGAAAGGTAATAAAAGTGAAAATGTCCGAAAGTATAGTGCAAACATGACTCCGTGAAATAATGGGGGGCAATGTGGATCGTGGTAAAATAACTCTGGCTCTATTTTGACAAAATAGATCAGGTTAATTTGATAAATAAGTAAAAAATTAACACTATTTTGAGATTTTTTTTTTTCAAAAAAAACAAAAAAAAATTGTATTATTTTGGTAAAAGACTCAGAAAGAAGTAGGTAAAAAGAAGAAAAAGAAAAATTCAACGCAGTAAAATGATTGTCCTAAAATCGGAACGACGCGTGTGGGTTTGAATTAGCGTATTGCTTCGGCAACATTTACGCATGGAGTTTATGCAGATTTGTGTGAAGCCTTTAAAAAAAAAAAGGGAAAAACTTTTTTTTTTTTTTTTTTTTTTTTAAATAAAATACTTTTTTCTTTTGCTCTCTCTCTCTCTTTCAAAATTCCATTTATTTACTGTTATTTTTTTGACCTTTTCCCAATCTCATTGTGAAAGGAAAATAAATAAATAAAAAAGTTGGACGCGGGGGCCACGGGAGGGGAGCGTCACAACCGAAGTCGCGCAAACGACCGTTGAGAAACAACGCGACGGAAAATTACTCTTCCACAACTTCACCCATTTATAATTTATAAAAGTATAATATTTTTATTTATAATTTTAAAGTCATGAATTTTAAACAAAATAAAAATTAAAATTTAAAAAAAAAAAAAAATTAATGTACCACCTATACATATGTCACTTTGCTGAAAAAAATGTAAGAAATTTTATCAAATTCCCTGAAAACATGGTATTACAAATAGGTCATTGTATTCATAAAAAAAAAGGGTCATTGTCAATAAAAAACAAAAATAAGAATACATTTTCCGGTATTTATACAAAGTAAGAAATCATAAACTTTAAATTATTTAATTTAATTTATACATGAAAATTTTAAATTAATTAAATCGAATTAAATTCTTGAACTGAAGATTTTTAACCGATAATTAAATAAATAAATAAAATTTTGATATTTTTCACTTATAAAATGCACTTGGAATATGAGTTTTAAAGTCCTAAAAATTTTAAATTATTTCATTCTTAAATATATGTATGAACATTTCATCAAATTTTTTTTTATACACATAGTCAATAAACATTATTTATTTATTTACATTTTTTTCTCTCTTTTTTACGCGCATGGTTTTTTTTAAAAAAAAAAAATTATTAAAATATTTAATTTGTTTTTCTTTGATTTTACAAAATAAAAAGTTCTGGCTCACTAAATGGAACAACTACATAAGTAAAGGACTAAAGGTGAAAAGGAAGTGAGGTGGTGACCAATTAAAGCTCAGCGGAGCACCTGTAGGTCCCACTGAAAGTTTTGTGAAATTTATTATAATCATTATAGATTTTTTAATTAATTTAAAAATAAATAATATACAACATAATTTTTAAATTTTTATTTACATATAAATAAAAATTTAAACTAAAAATTTTAATTAACAAAAATTAACTCAATTTCATTTCATTTAAATTAACAAAATGGCAAGAGTTTTTTTTTTCCATTTTGTTTGTTTATTTTATTTTATTTTATTTTATTTTATGTTCTTTGGTGGAAGGGGTGGTGGTAGTGTGGCACGGTGGGTCCCACAGATGTCACGTCTCGCACGGCTGGATTGTCGGCGCTGAGAGTGGAAGGGGCCCAATTTTGAGGGTGCACCGCGGTTGCTGTACGCGTGAATGAGCATCCGATTATCACACTTTGAACAGTGGGATTCTGATTAGGAAATGACTAAAATGTCCTTCCCTTCCACCGTCGTGTTCTTTCTTCCACTTTGTTATTAATACCCGCCGGTCGAACAAAGGTTCCTTTTTTCTTTCCCCGGTTTTTTTAAAGCACCATTTATAAAATATACTGTGAGATTCTTTAAGAACACTATAAATACAATGAATTGGGACAACTTTTTGGATTCTGAGTATCGTTATTTTTTAAATTGAATTGTATAGTTTGATGCTAATATATATATATATATATTACTTGCGTATTTCAAATAAAATAAAGAAATATTTATATATAATATTAGCTTTATGTGACATTTATTTGTGAAATTTGAGATTACAATGATTGCAATAACCTAAGCAAGAAATGGTTGGCTGGAAATCCCTTGCCCCAAAACCTTTTTCCATCCACACTTTTTTCTTTCTCCTTTTTATCCATCATTTTCTTTTTTTTTTTTTTTTCCTTAAGCATTCCGATATCCGAACTTACACGGGAGACTAATTCGGATTCGGTATGGGATGCGCTCGCAGAGTCCAACTCTTATTCAAGGGTGAGGGTCTGACCCAAAGCTTTTTAACATGACGTTAATCATCTCAAGGGATTCGAAACCTCGATCATCCGCCCCGAAGAGAAGCATTAGGAGTCCGCTTACCAACTCCCCGAAACTGTTGAGTTATCATTTTCTATTCTTTTCTTCTCCTGAAAATCCACACACACATTCATATATATATATATATATATATATATATCGTAAAAATTATAAGTTTATATATTAATTTTATAAAATAAAATCTCAATATATTTTATTATTATTATAAGTTAAAAAAATCAAAGCTGCCACGTGAATTTGATGACCGTTATTGTAATAACGCTTTACAAAATGCGGGTTCCTATACACTGTAAAGGCAAAAACGCGTTTTAGGACCCAAAAACAAAATAATAAAGGAAAAAATAAAAAAATAAAAAAAGGGAAAAAATTCTCCAAGTATATCTAAAATTTTGTCCCAATAATAATAGAGTAACTATTTATTTTATTTTTTTTTTTTTGATAAGCAGCAATGCTATGTTTTTTTTTGGTCCTTTCATTTTATTTATAATAGAGTAACTATTGTTGCTTAACAAACATCGTCTGTAATGCCATGTTTTTTTGTTTGCTCGTTTATTGTACATTGGAGGATTTTCTGACATCTCAATGTAATTATATTTCAGGAACAAAAAGTTATGTATATATATATATATATATATATTATTGTTAAAGTGTTTTTTCTTTTCTTTTTTTTTTTTATAATAGAAATACAAATTGTGGAATCAGTTTTTGGATGGTTCGAGTTCCATTCTACCATGATTGCTACCGGAATGGAATGTATGGAAATCAAATAATACTAATAATAAAAAAGTGGCAAAAGAGAAATGTTAAAATGGGAGGATCTTTAACTACGAGGGGTTTGATGAGTGGTAAGATCTCTTAGATGAACAGTAACCTAAATATCTTGAGATTGAATATTGACACTAATCATGCTTTGGGTTATCGGACTTGGGGGTTAACCCCTTAAAATAATCAAGGTATACTTGCGGTAAATTTCTTGCCGAGGGCATGTATACTCCCAAGATTAATCGCGGTGTGTGTTCACAATTGAACTTGCCCAAATACTTGTACTAATTAAAAAAAAAAAAAAAATGGGAGGATCTTTCAAAGTTCAATTAATATATATAAATATATATAAATCACTACCAAAAAAAAACGACAGTTGTAGACGATGGGATTTGGGATTGTGTGGCCTTAATTCTTCGAAAGCAGCGTTCAGAGGGTACTAAAAACGACCAAATCCTAACTAAAAATAGCCGCCGTCGTGCTAGCTGTAAGCACACTCAGCCTTTTTTTTTTCTTCCAAATATTAATTTAATTTTTTAAACTAAAAACAAAATATTCTTAAAGTTTTGTTTATTTTCTCTGATTAAACAATATTTTAAAATCATGTCAAGACTTTCAACTATTTACTCTAAGAAAATAAAATTGTGTTGATATATATATATATATATATTTAAAAAAAAAAAACATACTTGAAGACCCTTCATTCAAGAATAATAATCGAATTTGAAATTTTAGAAGAGATTGAAATAAGTAATAAATGAATAAATTATTTTAATAGTAATAAAAGTACATTATTTATTAACAAAATGACAAATAAAAAAAATAGTAAGGAGCTGTTTAAGTCACTAAGTGATGTTAGAGTTCAAACTCCTATTTATATATGTAACTATTTAAAATTTGGGGTCAAAACTTCCTCTCCAAGGACTAACCCGACTCGAATAGTGATTATTCTAGATATAGATTTAACTTAAATGTGTCTATCTCATAATTTTAGATTCATTTAAGACATCCAATACCTTTTGAATTAGAAACATGACAGCCGGCATTGCCAGCTGGAATCTTACGTGGCCTGCAAGGAACTTCTTCAAAAAAAAAAAAAAGTTTTATTTTTATTTTTATTGGTTTTTCGGTCAATATGTGGAAATTCTATCTTCTCCCTGCTACTACTAATAATGA
This sequence comes from Cynanchum wilfordii, assembly GCA_025388415.1. Lineage (NCBI taxonomy): Eukaryota > Viridiplantae > Streptophyta > Magnoliopsida > Gentianales > Apocynaceae > Cynanchum > Cynanchum wilfordii. Next base: position 273,275 of record JAHSUH010004422.1, on the reverse strand, counting down.
TGACGATGATCCACCTGGGGGTCCCACTTTGCAGAGAACTTAAAGTTGTACTTATATTTTTTATTTATTGACTCAAAAGAATTATACATATTTTTTAAAATTATAAAATTCAAATATAAAAACATAATTATAATTATATTCGCTATTAACAAATTAAAATATGTTTAAGAAAAGATTAAACTAAAATATAAAATGACATCATTAAAAATAAGTATTATTTCAATAAATTAGTATATGATGATGCGCTACAAATAAAGTAATACAAGATTAAATAATGCGTTATTTCAAATTTAATATTTAATATATATATCAAATATCAAAAAATAAATAAAAGAAGAACTTTAAAACAATATACATCACAGTGGAAAATATGCAAAAGAACAAAGAAAAAAAGGGTCAACCTGTGATATACGTCCCGAAACGGCGGCCTTCCTTTTACCCTTGTTTTGTAAGCATATAAAATATATATTTTAAAATATATTTAATTTTTTTAATGAATAATAGATAAGAACGTATAATTCAGTTTAAAAAAAAATGAATTTTTATTAAAAAAGATTAAAAATTGATAGTAATTTTATTTATGACTATGAGAGTTTGAGACATAATAGAAATGTAAATATTTTAAATTAAAAAAAAAATATTAAAATTTAAAATGAATAAATTGTTAGTAGTGGTTTGTATTATACATTATTTTATTTTTCTGGGATATACTCAAGATTCGAAATGAGAGAGAGGAAAAGAATAGAAATTGACACCGACCAAAAAGAGAATGGAAAAAATTTGAAATAATAGAAAAAAAAAAGGGGTGGAGAGGAAATAGGGAAACACTTTATAAAAGTAGCATTGATCCCCACAACTACCATTGGTCAAAAAATATTAGCCCGAAACCGGGGACCATTAGCAACTGGCAGGTTGGTTGATACGTGGGCCAGGGAGTGTCATAAAAGGCACAAATAATTTACCCAAAATTTTAAAACTCGAAATATATATATATAAACAAAAAGCAAAGAGAAAAAAAAAGGCAAATTGGCATAAAAAGTCTTAACCTATATACGTTTGGTGACATTAGTACTCACATTATTTTTTGGTAGGATTGATTATTGAACTATAAAAAAATTGTAACATTGGTCATTCCGTTAAATCCCCGTTATAAAAAAAAAAATTCAAGAATATTTATGTCATTACACTATTTAAATATAATTAATATTATATATACATATACTTTTAAAGATTATTTTAATATATATTTATATACTACACATACATACATATGGAGAACAAAAAGAAGAAGGAAAAACAAAATCTAAGGCAACGAAAGAAGAGAATAAAAGGAAATCAGAAGAGTCACAACGAAAATAAATCAGAAGAGTCATGGTTAGCTCCTAATTGCAATTAAAAGGATTAGAAGAGCTGTGCTCGTTCTTTTTTCATTGTTCCCAATCAGAGGGTTTTGGATTTCTTTTTTGTTTTTAAACCACTAATGAAAGTGAAGTATATGTATATATAATATATATTATTAATTATAGTTAAATAGTATAATATCATAAATGTCTTTGAATTTCTTTTTATAAGACTTAAAGTGATTTAACGAAAGAATCAATATCACAATTTTTTTATAGTTTGGAAACTAATCCCATTAAAAAAATAATTTAGGAATCAATTTACGAACTATTTATGCCAATTTGCAAGAAAAAGAATAAAAAGTCATTTAAACTCGTGGCATAAACATTTTGGTCATTGCCACGCTAATTACGGCCGAACAAACTGGTAAAAACACTGTTCCGTTCCCGCCATTTGTTTTATTCTCCTTTTCTTTCTAAAAGTATTTTCTTGTAAAAAAAATATAATTTAATTAGTATTAACTTCACTTATAATTTTTAATTTTATGTCTTTGAGATAAAGTAAATATAAAAAATTCTAATTTTTTTTAAAAAAATATTTTCTCTATTTTTATTTATTTTTGTTTGAATAATTATGTTTAATTCTATAATTTGAAATAACTCTAAATTAATTTTTCTAAAAAACAAACTTTAAAATAATTAAATTAGTAATTTTAAAAACAAAAAATAGTTAAAAGAAAAAAAAAAAAAAAAAAAAGTGGTAGGAACCTGAAGGGAGTAATTGTTCCGTTGCATATAGGGAAAAAGAGAAACAAAGGGGAAACCAAAATTAATAGAGTAGGGAGGGAATAACTGCCCCGTTTCACGGATTTCTTGGTTTACTTTTTTTTTTTTTTTTTTTTTATTTGGGATTTCGGTGGTGGAAATAAACAGCAGTAGCAGCACTAAGGCAGGCCCCACCCTAGTAACTTTTGTTGTATCATGCATGATATATATTCACCGGTGAGTGGGTCCCATTCTCCAACCAATAGAAACAACAACTGAAAATTTTATGTGTTTTGTGGCCAAATTTATTTAAAAAATGTAATTTTTTTTTAAAAAAAAAATTATTGTACACTTTTTTTTTTTATATATATATATATATATATTCGTAGATAAAATTACAATAGAACGAGATACACTTAATAATTAAAATAATTTAGTAGAAAACAAAAAAAAAAAAAAAAGGAAGAAAAGTTTAAAATTGAGGGACCGGAAAGCCCCAGATTTTGTCACTTTCATCTTCTCACTGGAAATTCATAATTTTGGAAAGTCACTCTAAAATTCTAAAAGATTTGCAGTCGCATATTTAGTCAATTTTTCTTTTTTTTTTTTTTTTTTCCATTCAAACAAGTTAACCAATTTATTATATTTATATGCACCTCTTTTTCTAAATACATCTTTTTAAATAATTTAATACTATTAGCGTTTAGAGTTGCAAAGAAAAAATAAAATAATCAACTAATTAAATAAGATAAGAACATCCCTATAAAAACAAAAAAAAAAAAAAAGTAAGATAATAGCCGTTAATTTAATCGCATAAAGAAAATATTTGTTAACCAAAAGATTCCAAAATAATCAAAAAATTATTCAAAACTTTTAAAGTATTTTAAATAATTTCACTTCTAATATAAATATAATTCCAGCTCACATATATATATATATATATATATATATATATATATATATATATATATATATATTTATACGCGTTGCATGAGGAAAAATTTGGAGTGAAGCGGATATAATAATTCCATCCTTAACCGATGGATAACTCTTAGGAAAACACCCACAAAATCACCAAATTTTCCCAAACTCACTTGTCAACTACGCCAAACTGAAGCTCTTTTTTTTGGCCATCATCATTATCATCATCCTATACTAATCCTTTCACATTCCCATGCAAATTGTATAGGTCAATTTATAGCATATATATATATATAAAAAAAAAGAAAGAAAAAAAAAAAAAAAAAGGGTATAACAAAAACTCCTCATTCAAAAATTGCCAAAGTGGTCCCTTTTATTACAACATTCCATATATATATATATATATATATATATATATATATATATATATAATTCATATATGAAGCTGTCTCTACGCTGTACTCAGAATTAGGTTCGTCTTTTAGGGATAAATTAAGATGCTTTCCTTCTTCCTTCGGAAATCCTAGCTATAAGATTTCCCGCGTAATTACATCATTTATATGTACGTACGTAGTTGCTTACCTTTCTCTATAAATACATACATATACCATTTACGTATGTATGAGATTCTAGTTCTACCCAGCTGCTAGCTGTTTCGGACAGAGACCACCTTATATATATATATATTTTTTTTTTTTTTCTATTTTCTAATTAATTAATGAAAAGGCAGTTCAAACTAACCCCATAAAAAATACAAATTTCAGGTCTTCAAAATGATTATATATCCGAATTGTACAGAAATAATTTGTCCCCTGACAAATGAATATATGACGCACCAATATAATATCCACCCCATAACTTAACCTATTTTTCATTTATTTCTTGCTTTCTTTTATATGTTGCAAAAAATGAGTTGAATGACTTGTTTAATTCAATTGATAATAATTTTAATATGTGAAAGAATGAAAGATAGAGGGTATTGGGATTCGGAAGACAAAAGTAAACCATTATTATCAGTTTATAAGGGTGACCACCACAAACACACACATATATATATATGAGGCAGCGAAATAAAACTAAAAATTTTAAAATTATCGAACCCTTTGTTTGATTCTGTTTGTTTTCTAGCTTGCACTAGGAATTTCATATAAAAGACCATACAAATAGAATCACACAACTAGTTTACTAAAAGGGCAAAAAAAAAAAAAAAAAAAAAAAAAAAAGTAAAGTAAAGTTGAGGGTTTTGTCTTATTTGAGGACATGTAATAATAATAACAATAATAATAAAGAAGAAGAAGAAGAAGAAGAGTAAAGAGAGGATATATTTATATATATATATATATATATATATAGGTCCATGTTTCTTGTCTACACGTGAGAAGAAATTTGGCAAAATAGTTAGATATATGTTCTACTACTCCATTATGATGATGAATAACCAAATTCAAAAACAGAAAATTACAAATGCCAGCTAAGGTACATATACCTTACTCTAGATTATTAAGAGATACATTCTTATCATATATATATATATATATATATATATATATATATAAAGTATATTTTTATCTTTAACGCATCGTTTAGTGAATCTGTGGTCTCCACCACCTTTTTTTTATTGTCGGTAATGATTCTCATTAGAGATGGAATCAAATGATTGGGCATGATTGGAACATTCTCTAGAAATATATAACTTATTTAGTTCATCTATATATATATATATATATATATATATATATATAAAAGATAAAAACCCAATAATAAGTTTAGTAAATAATACTAGTCTCAGAAAACTCCAAAACTCCAGAAAATTCCCAGAAGATTCACGCAATGGAGAACAGAATATATATATGTATATATATATATATATATTATATATGCGCTCCCTCACCTACCTAGAAAAAGAAGAAGGAACTCCAAAATGTGGGAGGAAAACTATCTATCTTTTTTTATATCCGTGATAAAAAAATTATAATATACAATTGAAATTCGTATAAAGTTTTACCACAAATTGCAAATTTTCTCCTTAATGCTGGGTCCCACCTGATGAGATAATATATATATATATATATATATTATATAAGCATTAGGTTGATAATACATATAGATGTCCAGCGAAACGAGAGGAGGGGCGGCCGGGGCTCATAAACATATATATATATATATATATATATAAACATTGCATGTAATGTAACAGTTTACAGAGAGGATATATATATGTGTATGAATGCATGATTTTTCAAAGATTAGTAGGTGGCGATACAGTAGTCTATATATATATATATATACACATATAAATCTCCGCCATCCAAGAGATTATAAGGAATCATCAAAACACGCTGGATTAGGCATAATTACTTTCCAATTAATTTACGGGCCTCACGTTGGATTGGATCCAAATGATCTTGGCCCAATATTGCATTTAAAATGGTTCATTTTACATATGTTTTAATATTCGTGGATTCACCAAAATAGTGCCCGAGCCAAAAAATTTAAATTTTGATATATTTAAAAATGGATCCTTAGTTAAAAACCACCGATTATTTCAAAATTTAGTGAAAGTTTGATCATCTTTGATGAAAATCTTCTTCCATTTCAGAATTTATAGATTATAGACAATGGAAAATAATGTGTTTTGATGGCCAAAATTGTAGGCCTCTTTTATATATATATATATATATATATATATATATATTTTGTTAGGTCAAAAATATAGTTGCATGTATTTGTAACCATATAGCTTCCACAATTACAAGGCAAACTGTATTTAATTGCCATACATATGATCATCCTGAATATCTTCCTCTTGTCTACTTACATTAACATTCCCGTTTTCATATTTGAAGGAAAATTTGCATCCTCGAATTGCATCTTCAATTGACAAGAAAACGTTTTCCTTCCCAATCTTCTCGATGAATTTCGTTATGAGCAACTTTTCCATTACTGCAAGCCTAGGATTTATCAATATCATCTGCACACAAATTAACAAACACAATTTTCTTCATATCTCTTCTTGTATACATACATATATATATATATATATATATATATATATATATAAAAATATATGTGTAAAGGAAGTTTCTTCTTTTTACTATACTTTGATTTCCTTTGCTTCCATATTTCTTCGCACTTCAATCAAAGTCTCCACTCCAGTTATGTCAATCGATGTAACACCTGTTTGCAAGCAAAACTCAATTATATTCAATTAATTCTTATAATTAACTCGAATTTTAACATATTTTTAAAATTTTTTATTTTTAACATTTTCTATAACATTCTTTATACTACTAATTAAATCCCGGGGGAAAATTCATACCTCCTAAGTCAAGAAGTAGGTACTCAACATGGATTCCCTTGGATTGTCCAGTGGGCGCCTCTTCATCTCTAACGTATCTCAAAAGCCTGAAAAGTGAAAATTCATCAATGCAAACAGCAATTAAATCCTTTTTTTTTTTTTTAAAGAAAAAATTTACTCAATAATTACTATAAGAACAAACCTTTCTTTAATGTAAGTAGAATTTGCAAAGTAAATTGGGGAACCAAGCTGTATAACAAGGATCCCTGGAATCCCAATAGCATTAGGATATTGTTCCAGATCACGGTACAAATCCGAGTCTGGAATCTTCCCAAGTTTACACGGCGGAGGTCTTGCAACATAAAGAATTGCTCTGATTAAAGATAATCCAACCTGAAATCAACAAATTTGTTACGATTATATATATATATATATATATATATATATATATATACATTCAAAAAACATAATAACCTCCATCCATTTTAATTTTAACTTGTTGCTCAAATTGAATTTTTAAATTGTCTTACGGATAACATAAGTCCAGCATCCATACTGACGAATGTGACACCCAAAAATGCAGCCATGCAAATAATGAAATCAAATTTGTCTGTCTTGTAGAGATGATAAGCTTTCTCGTAATCAATCAAACCGAGCATGGCTGACATGATAATGGCAGAAAGTGCCACGAGTGGCGTGTAACTAAAAACAGGCGCCAAGAACAGTAGCGTTAACATCATACATATTGACATAACTACGTTAGACATTTGTGTCCTGCATCCGGCATTGTAATTTACGGCAGTCTTTGAAAATGGCCCTGCAATAATTAATATTTCGATAGCATTTTAAACATACCACAATTTAACTCGATTTAATATAAGTATTAGAAAAAGAAAGTACCCGTGGTCAAGTAGCACGAAGTTAAAGAACCAATGATGTTCATGAAACCAAAAGCAATCATCTCCTTGTTTCCATCAATTTGTTCATTTTTCATGATGGCAAAACTCCTGCCTATTGCGATCCCTTCCTGTGGGGAAGTTAATTTATATAATATCACTTAATTAATTTTGTTGAAACGACGAAGTTTTGTGGGGGGGGGTATACTTACAGCTAAAGCAAGAATGGCTGTGATCATTCCAGTTTTAAGAGATGCAGAAATATATTTAGGATCAAAGTTTAGACGATTAATGGAAGAAGGATTTATTCCTTTCTTCAAGTGTCCTACCTGCAGAATACATTTAATAAATTTGAAATTTTAAAAAAAAAAAAAAAAAAAAAAAAAAAGAAAAAAAAAAAAAAGTTACTCACAATTGGGATGCCGTGTTTTTCTACATGAGCAAAATAAGCAAAAGTACAGCCAACCAGTACTGTTATTATTGGGCCAATGGCTGACACCCAAAATAGCTTTGGTTTCTTTTGTTTCTGTCCAAAGAAAAAAGAAATCATTTGGTTTTGTGTATATAAAATTAAATTAAAGAATAGAGAATTATGGTAAAGACGGTATTGTTAAAGAGTAATAAATTATCACATAAATATCAAACAAATTTAATTTCGTAACTCTCACTCTAATACTATATTAAAAAATAACTTAATAAAAGGAATGGACGTACCACGTATCTGGTGAATTGCAAGAATGCAAGGAAAGCGATCCCAACCACTGCACTCTCCCATCTCCACTGTACAATTAATTACATTGTAAAATATGGAGGGTTAATTTATAAAAAAAATTCAAAGTAATAATATTTATTGATAAAAAGTGAAATTAAAGAATATTATGTGCACAAATTATTTTTCTTTGGACGAACATATCACAAATTTATTTTTTCATTAAAAAATTTAAAATATGTCAAGTTGACACATAGAATTATTAATTTATGGGTTATGGATAATATCGCAAAATATCTTGTAAAGGCGATACTAGTATATAATATATATGAGAGTAATAGTAAAAAGTTTTAGTACCTTTTTTAATTTTTTTTTTTTTTTTTTTTAATCCACTTGAGCGTCAAGATCCCCACATTATTAATGAGACTAATCCAGACTGTGAAACACTCGTAGAATTTAACTTTTACTCGAGAGTGAAGGTCCGATCAGAGTTTTTTAAAACTTTTCTTGACATGACAAATTAACAAATGATGGAAGGTAGGGGGGAAAAGAAAAAAAAAAAAATCCGACCCATGTTTTATTGGTTCTTATGGTCTATGGAATATTTTAGCTAACAGAACTCCACCTTTACATTAAAAAAAAAAAAAATCCTCTTACTTTTCTCTTTCATTTAATCCCCAAAACCACCAGCCCACCAAGTCCAAAGAAATTATTGCTCATTAATCATCTACCAATAAATGTTTTATATGAATTAAAAAAATTAAAAATTTTAACAAATTTATATCTCTATTTTGCTGTAACACTTATTAAACATTTATCTACTTTAAAGGTGTTTGTTTTATAGTAATTTTTCCGATAAACAGAGCTTGAAAAATTGAGTTAATGGAGGAAACATATAATATATATATATATGTGTATGTATGTATGTATGATAGGAGGAGAAGTGAGAGTTATAGAATTGCAAACCTCATCTCTGTTCTTGATGACTGAACGAATAACGGAAACAATATCAGTACGTCTGGTGAAGTGTGTCATACCAAGCATTCCTTTTAGTTGTTGAAAGGTAATAATCGTTGCAGTCCCTCCCATGAACCCCGTTATAGTTGAATGTGAAAGAAGATCCACCAAAATCCCCATTCTTCACAACCCCCAAAATAAATTAGTTTTATTTTTATTACAGAACCAACTTAATTAGAGAAATTAATTAAACCGAAAGAAATAATATTAAGCTTACGTACGTACCTAAATATACCCAAAGCTGTCTGAAGCAAACCAGAAAAAAACGTGGCTGTGAATACCAAACTAATGTACAACTCAGGGTCAGTATCGGGAGATACTTTGTCTCCAATATCTGCTGCTATCAGTAACGATGCTGCCGCCACTGTTCCGACAGCTAAGTGTTTCGAACTTCCAAACACGGCGTAAATCAGCGGCGGAACAAAACTTGAATCTGAAAAATCCATCCATGCATATTAATTAGCGTACGTTACTTTTTATCAATGTTCATGTCTTTAGTGTACGTAATTGGTCGAAATAAATCACAAATATATAACGGACATACGAATTTGATACTTCTCTAGATTAATTGCACTAATGATATTGAAAAGACTTACAGAGTCCGATGATTGGAGGGATTTGGGCAAGCTTAGCGTAGCTGATTCCTTGAGGTATGGCAAGGCTGGCAATAGTGATGCCGGAAAGAAGATCATATTTGAATAGAGATAAGTTGTATTTAGGCAACCAGTCGAAGATGGGAACAAAATACTGAATAACTTTCTTGGCCTTATATGAAAATGGCTGATTCTTTAATTCATGGAATGGATCATCAGGGAATAAGGTTTCTTTAAGCTTGGTGGTGAGCACAGTACATGAACTTCTTGGAGGTGCGAAATTGACTTCAACTGCGGAAGAAGAGGGCGCCATCTCTGCTTTCTTGTTTTACCAAGAAATTAGAAAGAAGAAGAAACTGGGATGAGGAAAGATGAATGCATGTGTATTTATAAAGGCAAAAAAAAAAAAAAAAAAAAAAAAAAAAAAAAAAGAAAAAAATTAGTGGGAAATGATGTAGTATTGGGACAAGTTGTGTGTGGTTTAGGAAAAAGGATTTGTGCAAGATTGACCGTTATATTTTCATAAATGAAAAGGATAAAAGGAAAAAAAAAAAAAAAAGGGACATTATTTGCATTTCCAGGATTGCAAAAAATCGACTGCAAGTCTAATATCGTATACTTTAAAGAAAAAAGGTAAAAAAAAAAAAAAAAAAACAATGCATATGCTGTATTTATTTATTTTAATTATAAAGTTTTTTGCACTTCCAATATAACTTTTTCTGAATATAGATAAATTTGTTATCCACAAAATTTACTTATATATATATATATATATATATATATATCTAATAATAGATTTTGTTAATAATCTTAAAACCTTTAGTTACAACAAACTGTTTTTATATTCAAAAGTTTATAGATAATAACAGATGTATTTGGATTTTATTTTTTTTTAATAAGAAATTAAAATAATTATATTTTTGTCAAAAATAAATATTAAAATATAAAAGTTTTATTGTTTAAAGAAAATTTGATGAATATATAATTTTTTCCTTTTCCAGAAAAAAAAAGTTGATTATCCAAATGGCTGTAAAACATTCTGCCCCGTAAAATGTGCACAATCTCGTCTTACTCGGACTTTTCTCAATCCTAAAATTAATGACGGTATTTGCAAAAGGATTACGTCAAACCCTAATACTATGCCTGAAAGTTTGGTTATAGATTAGACTGATATACCATAACAGCATGCAAGTCAGTAACATGAAATTTACACCCACAAAAAAAAAAAAAAACATAAAATTTTCAATTAATCTTGCATAATAATAATAATAATAATAATAATAAAGATTCAAGAACCGGGATATAAGTAAAATTGATAATAAAAAATTGTAATATACGTAATTAATTATTGTATACATTACCTTGTAATTAAGAGTAGTAGTACTACTACTACTTGAAAGAAGAGAGAGGAATTTGATGAATCTGTTTGCCTGGAAATTGAAGCTATAAAAATTTGTCCAGAGAACAAAACAGACTGATGCAGTACCCTTCTTCTTCTTCTTCTTCTTCTAGGAGCAGAATAAAATAACCTGGAGAAAATTATAACACACTCGTTAAAATTAAAAAAACATCCTTCGAACATAACAAAAAACAATGATTTTTCCGACAACCCAGAAGAAAACGTTGAACACCTTGAGTGATCACATTGGGGCAAGAATTGAAGCAAAGACTCCGAGACTACAGTCTGTAAAACCTCGAAAAAAAAAAATTAGAACAGAGAAATGACGTCAGTTTAGTTTGGAACGTCGATCGGGGAAATCTAATTAGTAAAAGATGGGGAAAAACGAAAAAGAAAAGAAGGAGAAATTGAAGAAATAAATTTATACTAACCGGAAGAAAGGAAATGAAGATAAGCAGGACAAGAGTGTGGAAGACAAATTCAACGAAGAAATTAATTAATATTAATATAGTTTTGGGATAATTAAAGGGATAATGAAACTCTATTACTTGGCTACAAAATGCGGCTGGAAATTCGCTGGTATTTTCACTCTGTGAGGATAAATTATTAACTGTTACTCAACTTCTCCGGACAATTTCCGTTTTAGAAGTTTCATTATTCGGAGATTAATGTTCATATTTTTTAAGACAATTTTTCCAAGTAATAATAATTTTTTTTTTTACGTACTTCAACAGAAATTAACCCAACAAAGTGCCAAAACGCTTAATAATTAAATTAAACTCACATGCAAAAATTAGAGGACCATTTTACGATATATATTATATTAATAAACTAACAAGGCATTAGAAGTAATTAACCAAAAAAAGAAGAAAAAGAAAGTCCTTAGTATGTAAGGGAAACTAAGGATTCATTAAAAAAAAAAAAAAAAAAAAAAAAAAGTTTTTTTCTTTTTCTTTTAAGAAAAAAACCGTTAGTTATCCAAAACATAAATAATTTTTCTTTCTTTCTTTATTTTTTTTCTGAATATTTTTATTTAATTATCTAAAGAATCATGTAACGACTCGTTAGAAAATTGAGGCGAACAAAAGGTCAACATAATAGTTAAAAAGATTAGAAATAAAAAATCAAGATCTTATAACAACCATCCCTAAAAAAAAAAAATTTAAATTAAATTAATTTTTTTATAAAATTCTTTTAAACTACTAGAAAGCTTATTAAAAATTAATTTCTATTTTTTAATTTTTTTTATTACAAAATTTATTAGATAATAAAAAATTACGGATATAGTTGTGAACAATAAAATTTTTTCTTTTCGATTATTATCTGTAAAATAAATAATCAAATATATAAATGTCACAAGATAATATATATTTTGATATTGAGCTCGAATCTTTATATTTCTCCGTCGATTCTTTTCGTCGTGGATCCGAGGGCATTTTGGGTTTGTCTCGATCCAATGTATTTTGATTTCTTCCGAGGGGCGTTTTGGGCTGGATCTCGGAATGGATTTGACTTCTCGAGAGCCTTGGGCTTGATCTCGAAGGGAGGATGCGCCAGACGATCCCCAAAGGGAATCGTCGGAGTTTCCTTTCTTCTCTGCCACCACCGATTTTACCTCCGATTTCCACCTTTTATTTCCACCTTTCCTGAATGCTTCTCTTCATCTCTATTATAGATGAAGAGAGTGACAACCAATGTCTATTAGTTTGTCATGTGTCACTCATCGCATGAGTAATATCTTTTAATATCTTCAATATTTATTTAAATATATAAATAAAATTTCAATGTCTACAAATTGCCCCCTGAAACTTGTTCAGAGTTAATTTGAAGAATTATTACGTGGACAAGTTTCAAAGTATCTCATAAATATAAATCGTATTTGAGTCTATCTTGAATTTGACTCGTAGATAAATACGATTCAAATTTGAATTTAAGGGATAAATATAATATTTTTTTTAAACAAAATTGAATTAAGTCAATTTGACTCGTAGACAAATACGATTTTCTTTTTGACTTTTTCTTTTTTTTTTTTTTTTTTTTTTTTTTTTTTTTTTTTTTTTTTTTTTTTTTTTTTTTTTTTTTTTTTTTTTTTTTTTTTTTTTTTTTTTTTTTTTTTTTTTTTTTTTTTTTTTTTTTTTTCCCTTCGTATGTCTCCTCTTTTTTTGGAATCAAGTCTAACCGTAGTTCAGTATCATAGACATTTTATACTCGTGTCAAGGAGTCTCTTTGATATATAGACATTTTATACTCGTGTCAAGGAGTTTTCTTTGTATCAATATGGACAGTTTTCACTCGTGTCAAGGAGTTTTTGACAATGTCGCAATACCAATGTTGATCCGCCCCCTGAGTTTAAATTTTTTTTTTTTTCATTTGAAGGTTGATTCCTTTTTTTTTTTTTTTTTTCGGATCTGCAAACACATTCCTTCTGTTCCATGATATTTGACGGAAAAGGGATCAAGCGGTAAAGATCGTTCCACTGGGCGTGCCAAATTTGTAGACAATAATTTCTTTTTATTTCCTGTAAAATCAAAATTACAAGAAATAATGAATTGAATACAATAAATTATACAATAAATGAGATTTCGGGTCCAATTTCTATAGATCCGTTGATTCGATCCGTCGTGAATCTCAGAGGCGTTTTGGGCTTGTCTCGATCCAATTGATTTGATTTCTTCCGAGGGGCGTTTTGGGCTGGATCTCGGAATGGATTCGATGTCGAGGGCTTTTGGGCTTGATCTTGATCTATCGAACAATCCGATTTCTTCTTCCGAGGGCTTTTGAACTTTGTCTCGGAATGGATATGGGCTTTGAGAGGACAGAGGTTCGGAATCCTTCGAATATCTCTCAACTTTCTCAGCTTCTTGAGTGAGTGAGTGTGGTGACCATTTCTTGAGGGAGTTTGTCATCTATTTATAGATGGAGTGAGTGATAATCAGTAGCTATGATGTTGCCACGTGTCACTCATCCAAGAGGTGAATCTTTTAATATCAAAATATAAAAAATATAAATATAAATATAAATTTAAAATATATAAATAATATTTAATTATATATTTAAATATATAAATAAAATTTATATATCTACAATAGTCTTGCATATTATCCAAAAATCACGAATTTGAATTATAATAAAAAAAATCTCAAAATTTGAAAATAAAATATACAATATTGACTATATTGATTACTCTTCTAACTAAAGAAGGGTGTGGTTAATCATTTTCATCGTTCACTTCACGATTATCAGTATAGACGGTTTTGAAATTCTATTTAAACTATCAAAAAGTAAAAGATAATTCATATTCTAAACAAAAAAAAAAAAAAATTTATTTATTTATTTATTTTTTTTTAAGTTCGTTTATTTGTTAGAAAACCATTCTCTTTCTTTATTTGTTCACAAAGTAAAGATATGTAAGGGTGGAGCGGTAAGATCTCCTCATCCCTTAACCAATGATTTAGATTTCAAATCTTGACTTGAGTATGAAAAAAATGTTAAATCCTCTGGCTAGTTGTCCCACCCAATAAGGTGCTTACAAATCGGCGAGCGAGATTAGTCCGAGCGTGAAATGACTTGAATGTGCAGCCCCTCGGTGACGGGACCCACTCAGGACACCCATGCGATAAGAAAAAAAAAAAAAAAAATTTTTTTTTTTCTACATACAATTAATATTTTTCTTAAAAATATTATTTTTGTTCATCCATTAAAAATATTTTAATATATATATTGAAAACACTAAAGTGAACATAGACACTACGTATATAGAACGAGTCAAGGTCGACACCACTTGTTGAGTGACCCGAATTCCTTCTCTCATTCTATCTAGCCTTGACTAGTGATCAAAGAGAAAGATAACATGACTTTGATACAAGGATACATCTTAGAATAAGAGCACTAAATGCTCTAATTAACTTGTTACTAACTTTAGTATGAGAGAACTAACGTCAGGAATATACCCCGACACAAAACCTTTTTGCAGGACATTTAGCATCTAGTAAAGCATCCCAATCTTATGTGGAAGATACACTAAAACAGTCCGGATCAATATATGTAAAGGAGCCCAATTAGAACGATCATTCTAATGTGTTTTTCTTTAATTATTTTTTATTTTACATAATTTATTTATTACGTTCTCTGAATTTGGAGAACTAGGAGGACTCCGACCAAACTCAGAAAAATAATTGTGGTAAACATAATTACACTGATTAGTGCAATCAATGACAGTGCCTTGTAGCCAATATCCTCAATAATACTTGCAAATGTCACTCAATCTTATTGCTGGTGAAATTATCGTCCTACTTGCAAATGTCCCTCACACGTCCCCATCTCACTTTTTTTTTTAAAAAAAAATCTTAACTTTTATCATGTCTCAAACTCATGACCTCCTATGTCATAACGGAGGGTGCTACCATCCGAACTACGTCTTCATGACTCCATCTCATGTTTAATTAATTATATGTAATATTTGAATAAATAAAAATACAATAAATAATCACATCGAAAGAAAAAAAAAAAAGTCAACTATTCTAATAAAAAATTGCATTATAAATAATATAAGACATTACAAGTTTAACATTTATTGTGAGTCTTAGACTCAAAAAGCAGAATCTCTAATTTTCGAGGTGCCTGTATGAATGAGAAAGTCAAAAAGAATGTGGTGTTTTTTTCTCCACTCCATTATAACAGATACAACCTGCCTGGGTAATTAGCCATGGAAGAAAAGATATGTTTGCCTTTAGGGTAAGAAAGATCCACATGTAATTTGCAACTACGAGAGGGGAGATTTTATTCAACTTTGAAATGCAATTTTTTAAAAAAATTTTCCCTAGTTTTTTGTGTGCGCGCAGTATTACAGCTTTAATAATTCATGAACTTTCTTGATATATATATATATATATATTTTGTTTCAACCGCATCCATGATTGTAAAGTTGGAAATTCCGTGGTGGATTTTAGGGAAAAAGGAAAATTAGGAGAACAACACCTAGGGGTTTCGAGGTTTCGCATGTCCACTTAGGTTTTGCTAGCTAGTAATTTGGTTGACTTGTAAAAGAACCAAAAAAAAAAACATTTAAAATACATTTATAAAGTAATTTATTTATTTATATATTTTAAAAAAAACCTTTTAAATTCAAAATATTTATAGTTTAACATAAAAATATGTGATTAACATATTTAAATTTTGATAAAATTAAAAATATAAAAATTTCTCCCAAAATATTAGTATATATTCTATATCGTCGCTACGGAGATTTTTAAATCTAAATGGTTATTAAATAAGGACTTAAGTCATTTACTAAATGACGCGTTTTAAACCGATACCTATTTAAAGTGGGACAAAGAGGACAATATCATTAGATTGCTACTTCATTAAATGGTCATTAAAGTTATTTTAATTTATAATAATTAAAAAATTAAAAAATTTATTTAATTTATGTGCCAAATTTGAAATAAAACTAGAAAGAGTAAATTTTATCTATTGAAGTCATGCAAAGTACATCAGCAAAATCCAGAAAACGATAGTGTGTGCTGAGAAATGGAAATCCATGTGTCCTCCATTATACACCTCCCTAAAAATATAGAAACATTTTCCCTCCCCGCCGATGACATGGAAAACTTGCTATCTTACCAACCAACTTCTAAGAATATATATATATAAACTTCTAGGAATTCAATCTACGCTTTATACGGCTGCACAGTATTGGATATCCACCTATATATATATATATATATATATATATTATATATATTACATGAATCTACATATTTTGATGTGTAACATTTGATCTTGTAAATTTAACTGAAATGGTATTAATATTCAATTATAATGTAAAAGTGAAAAAATAAAAAGGTTTTAAGAGGAGATTTTCTTTTCAAGATAATTCTCCGATAAATTGTCATAGTATAAAAAAGTTTAATAAAGAAGTTCCAACCTCATCCTTCAATTCTAATACTTTTCTTTATAAAGAAAGGTTAAATCAATTATTTTAACAGAAATTAACTAGCCAAAAGTAAACTTGTGGTTCTGGGAATGGCACCACGGCGAAGAACTACCTTTTCCATTTCTCTTGGATTAAACTATGTGAATAATTATGAAAGTGGAGCATTTTAGAAAAAAAAAAAAAAAAATAATAATAATAAATGAAAATTATTACACTCCTCATTGCACTTTTTTGTGTATCCATATGTAAGTAAAGGAAGCTTAATTCCGGAAAGATGGCTTCTGGCAAAATGAAAAGTCAAAACTGTGTAGCTTCGGAGGAATTTACATTTGAACTGTGCCGACATTTGGATGAGGATGCACTCCTGTACTGTCTGCGTTCTCATTTAACCTATAATTATATGGATTCTTTATAGTATTGCTTGATCTAGGAAGGGAAGTAGTAATTATGGTGAAATGAAATCTTGGTCATTTGCAGGCTGAATACAATTTTCTTCTTTTATTTGTCACGTTAAAAAATTATATTAAATTTTTTTAAATATTTTTATATTTTAAACTAAAACACATACCAATTTTGTATTATTATTATTATTATTTTTTTTTAGAAGGGGAGCTCGAGGGAACTTCGTATATGGTGGTAGGGTAGGACTGCAGAAACTTTACTCAACAATGTAACAACTAGAAGAAGAAACACATCCACTGAATGAAATAATGCTGGTATAAGATTTTGACATGCAATATTCTTTCTGTATTGACCCTTTCTTTTTCGAAGGGATGGAAAAATAAAGAGAAGAGAGGTCACCTAAAGATCAGATAGCGCCTCTCTTGCTCGTTCCTCTTGCCATTTCTCTGAATTAATTAGTTGCTCAACACTACAAATGAGATAGTGCCATTGCCACACAACAATTTCCTAATGGAAAATGATAATATATATATACATACACCTAACACAATCTAATAAATCGACATTGTTTTAGTCTTATATAAAGTTGGTTTGTATTTTAATAATTTTATTATATATGTATATACATGAAATAACAAAGTTAATAAATAACATACATTGTTGTTTTATTACTTAATAAAATTATAACTAATAAATCACTTGAAAAACTAATTAATAAAGGTATGGTTACAATTACAATAAAAATAAAAATAATAAAAAATAAAGGGCAAAAGGTATAAATAGAAAGTAACAATGGAAAAGATTTGGATTTATTTTTTTATAAATGGACTTAGGAGACTCTCTCCATAATTAGTCCAAATAAGATATGAATCATGGAAAATCCAGCAGATATAATAGGTTGAATGGAACATCATTCGATCGGACCGATAATTAGGAAAGACATGCACAGTAGAAAGCAGCACACTAACTTATCTATATATGCAAAGCAAAAGTACTGTTACTATTTATTTTACATAAATAAACATAACAACAAGACTATAAATCATACGTAAAGTTCGGCATGCACGGCTTGTTAAATGAAAGCCAATTTATTCACCTATATATGACAAATTATCTCCCAATTCCACCACCACCGCCGCCACCGGCACCTCCTCCAAACCCTCCACCTTTGCCAATGCCACCTCCCATTCCTCCTCCAAACCCTCCACCCATTCCTCCCGTACCCTTCCCAATGCCACCTCCAAATCCACCTCCAACACCTCCTCCCTTGCCAATGCCACCACCAAATCCACCTCCCGCACCACCACCAACACCACCTCCCTTGCCAATACCACCACCAAATCCGCCTCCCGCACCACCACCAGCACCACCTCCTCCCTTGCCAATGCCACCACCAAATCCACCTCCCATACCACCACCAACACCACCTCCTCCCGCACCACCACCTACACCACCTCCCTTGCCAATGCCACCACCAAATCCACCTCCCATACCACCACCAACACCACCTCCTCCCTTGCCAATGCCACCACCATATCCACCTCCCGCACCACCACCTACACCACCTCCCTTGCCAATGCCACCACCAAATCCACCTCCTGCACCACCTCCTATTCCTCCTTCTGATCCACTTCCTACTCCTCCACCTTCACCACCTCCAATTCCTCCACCCTTTCCAATTCCGCCTCCCCCCCACCTCCTATCCCTCCTCCTGAACCACCAGCACCTATTCCTCCACCTGTACCACTTCCAACTCCACCTCCAATTCCTCCACCTTCTCCGCCTCCCACACCACCACTGCCCTTTCCCGTCCCTTTACCAATTCCAACTCCTCCTCCATGATGCTCGTGATGTTTTTTCTCCTTATGGTGCTTTTTCCCCTCACCACCACCTTTTCCTACGCAATCAGGCTTTCCCAAACTAAATAAGGAATCCCTATAATTTACTAGTCCCTCCTTATTCCCTTCATCATCATCAGCCTTAAACAATACTCTTCCCTCTATAAAATCCACAAACAAGAAAGAAAACACTAGAAACACAAAGAGTCCCTTCCCCGCCGCCATTGATCTCATGAATATTATAAATTAATTACTATACTCTGAGTTGTATTGTTCTTGGTTTGCTCAGTTCCACAATATATATGTATATATATAGGTAAAGGAAAAAACTATACCTACGTACATTACAAGCACAAAAGGCCATTCATTTCATTTAATGAAGGCATGCATATATCTTATAACTAATTCCCAGCCAACTGATTTTTACTATTTACGTTAATTTATTATTTCTACGTACTATTCCAAAAGAGAATTGCAGTTGGACAGCTGCTGCTCTTCTTCTTTTTCTTCTTCTCTTACCTTTTCATATGAAGACGTAACACTTTTCCAGCTCGATCGAGTGCCCCATGCATTCATCTCCGTGTGATTGCTGTAAATATTCATTCAAGGTCTCCGTGAGGTGGATGCCCGTACTGTCTTCTCGATATATAGGTAATTCACATAAAGGTCATTGGAATTCGTTGGCTCATGAGTTATAACTACTTCTAATTAATCAACTAACAATAAATATTATATATATATATATATATATATATATATATATATTATATCATATGCTACCAAATTAAGAAAAATAATGACACAAAATTATAAATTAAAAAAAAATGAAATTAACACATAAATTTTACGTAAAAACTTTAGACAAGAAAAAATAACAAACAAAAAATAAATAAATAAATCCACAATATATAATCAAGTTGAATAACATCTTAAAATTTTCATGTCATGATCTCAAAAAATATATATGACCATATTCTTTAAGTGAAATTTTCAGTTTAAATTTATTTTTAAAAAGAAATGGTAATATGTTGAGAAATTAAATTTAACCCGTTTTTATTAATTTAAAATTTTAAAATAGATGATAATTTATACTATTTAACATGATATCACTTATACACAGCTGATTTTATTAATTGAAGATACATTCAAATATTAAATTAATAAAGCATTATTTTATTACTATAAGTTTTATTATTTTAATATTCACTCAATTTATTAGTATTGCATTTTATTTAGTACCTATGTAGTCTTTTATTGTTATTAGAAATTTGAGTATTAATAGATTTTTATATTAACCTCTTTCGTATTATTAATGAAATATACATAGACAAAATCATTTAAATATATCTAAATAAAATATCTAAAACATAATTAATGTAGAATTCTCTAACCGTTTATGAGACCTTTATAAATACATGTCATGTCTAAAAGTTTTAGGTGTACTCATTAACCAAATATTTTGAGATATAATCTTGAGTTAATTATCTTATTCAAATTATTATTGATTTGTTATTTATATTCCAAAAGTTATATATTTTCTTGCATGCATGGAGATCATATTCCAATATATTTTGATCATCCACTATGTTACCAATTGTGATTCAAATTTTATCATTAACTATCTAATAAGTTCGTGATGCGACTTTTTTTTTTTAAAAAAATGGGGGTATGTAGTGGAACGGGGCAGAATCCCGCAGTATAAATTAAGTCACTCGACATCTATAAAATATATTTTATAGTTTATATTTTTAGTCAATTTGGAATTCTTTTACAAAATTTAACTATACTGAATTCTTTTCTACTCTATTTGTAATTTTTTCTCATATAAGATTTCCATGTAAAAAAATAAGTGTGTTTGGTTTAGAACAACTCAGATCTATACTAAAAAATTAAATTTGGCAGTTTGAAAGGATTTGAAAGCAAGAAATAGAACACAACCAAATTTTATCGTGTTCCCAAAATTCACAAAATATGAAATCTCGTACATCCACGTTGAACCTCAACAAGAGAACTCATGAATCAATATAAACTATATACACCGGAGAAGTTCCTCTTTCGCAGACAACAAAAATAAACCTATCGTCTAACACTAGAATTTCAACAAGAAATTCTAACAATATACAAACCAAGGATATGAAATCAGTCCAGACTAAAACCAATAAATCAAGGAAAGAAATGCAACGGTCCAAGATCTACATAACACAAATGGGTAGAACCCTATCCGGACAGATATAACCCTAATTCTGGAACACAAACTAGAGAGAGAAAAATAGTAGAGAGAGAAAGGAGGTTGCACACTTCTAATTCCATAAAATGCACAAAAGATAGTATATATATATATAGGGTTAAACAAGGGTTTCAAGGAGAGCCATTGGATAGGACTTCATCAAATAGTTGAGATCGTATATGCCCTAAATGACACGGATGTACGGGTGTGCCATCCTGAAGTCATTTTGAGGTTTTTTTGATATCGTTTTGAATTCACACTTAACAAAGTGTTTATTTATTTATTTTTTATTGTGTTATTATCTTCGGTAACATAAGGAGACACAAATTCACTAGAATCTCAAACATGTCATATACGATGAAGTTGTATATATACAATATTAATATATATATATATATGGAAGATGGATGAGATACTTGATTGAATTATTAAGCCACAATTTATTTGAACATCATATAAAGATGATCAGTACGTACATGCATGTGCAACCATTACGTACAAATTAAGCCCAAGAAATGATTAAAGTCATTTATTAGAATCTTAAGCTAATATCCATCCTAATTGTACCAAATTATCTTCCTTTTCCACCAATATCACTTCCAGCAACACCGGCACGGCCGCCGCCAATTCCACCTCCTCCACCAAATCCTCCACCAAACCCACCTCCCATTCCTCCAAAGCCGCCACAACCATGTCCTCCCTTACCATTACCACCCTTGCCCATCCCACCCCCACCTCCGCCTCCGCCTCCACCTCCTCCTCCTTTTCCTTTTTTAGTTCCACCACCGCCTCCGCCTCCACCTCCTCCTCCTTTTCCTTTTTTAGTTCCACCTCCGCCTCCTCCTCCTCCTCCTCCTCCTCCTCCACCTCCACCTCCACCTCCGCCTCCGCCTCCACCACCACCACCACTTCCAGAGCCTCCATGCATTCCAGAATGGAAGCCGCCTTTACCAAAATCAAAGAACCATTGTGGTTTCTTAACATTAGTATCATTTTCCTTCAACTCCCTGATAATCCTCCCCTCTGCAGTAAAACCCACAAGAACCAGCATCAGGATTGAGAAATTTAGAAGCAAGAAATATTGGGGTCCCTTTCCCACCATTTTCATCTTTCATTACTACTATACTGTACTACACGTTCGATCTCAGTTGCTCAGTTTCTTCAGAATTTATAGAGAGAGAGAGAGGATCGCATGCAAATCGATCGTTCATAATTTAATTTAATAATGAGGTGTAATTTACCTAATACCTATAGCTAGATATTTTCTTGCAACTGATTTTTTCCCGTATTCGTTTTATTCTTCTGTATTCATTCATTATGGGCTGATTCTTTTTCTTCTTCGCCGCACCGCTATGTTGATGAGTGCCCATGCATATTTACATAATTGTTATCAATATCCATTAATTCTTGGCGGCCACCGTGCATGAGAGATGTACATGCATTTTTTTTTTTTAAGATGAACTTCAATTTGAAATAATTGTTTTGACTAATTCAGATAATGTTTTCGTGTTTAAACTCGTATAGTATTTACCAGTCACATTTTCATTAATTCTCTCTCACAATGAAGGGATGCAGTTATTCATAATATACATATATATATACATGACGCAATAACATCAACGAAGGTGAATAAAATCGAATAAGATACATACCCTATTAAATACACTAAATTATTAGGAACTACTTCCCCCTCACGACCCTATGAATCGTTAGGTAATGTACGTGAACAGGAACTGGATAGAGTATAAAGCTTTTGGTTTATTCCTTATATCAATGGTTTTAGTAGTTTTTCAATCGTAACTGCGTCCGGACAATTTTTGAGTGATGATATATATATATATATATATATGTATGGCAACCAAAGGCAGCCAAAGAAAAGGCTCTGCAAATTGTAACAAAGAAAATTGAAGTCAAATCCGTTATAAATTTATGGCAAAATAATATTTTTAACGAATTACTGTCGCTAATTATTTTGTTGCAGATTACGACTAATACAAGATTTTGTCGAAAATTGCTACAGAATTAGGCTATGTTCTATGTTTGATCAAACATTGAATATTACGAGTGTCGCGATTGCAAAAGTATTAAGTATTTTTGTGTGATTTACGACGAATTGATGAACATTCTTTTAAGATTGTTACTATTGCGACGGATTTTCCAGTAGTTTCTCAGCTTTAGGATTGGGCCTTTGGTCGTCCAGTACAAACAGCATTCCACATTTGGGAAGAGCTTTTGTTGGGCCTTTTGGGCTAACAATTTTATCGTTTGGGCTATAACCATCTGGTGGGTTCCTTGAATTTAGTTGTGGGCTTAAAGCTTGGGCTGAGTCTTTTTTTTTTTTTTTTTTTTTTTTTTTTTTTTTTTTTTTTTTTTTTTTTTTTTTTTTTTTTTTTTTTTTTTTTTTTTTTTTTTTTTTTTTTTTTTTTTTTTTTTTTTTTTTTTTTTTTTTTTTTTTTTTTTTTTTTTTTTTTTTTTTTTTTTTTTTTTTTTTTTTTTTTTTTTTTTTTTTTTTTTTTTTTTTTTTTTTTTTTTTTTTTTTTTTTTTTTTTTTTTTTTTTTTTTTTTTTTTTTTTTTTTTTTTTTTTTTTTTTTTTTTTTTTTTTTTTTTTTTTTTTTTTTTTTTTTTTTTTTTTTTTTTTTTTTTTTTTTTTTTTTTTTTTTTTTTTTTTTTTTTTTTTTTTTTTTTTTTTTTTTTTTTTTTTTTTTTTTTTTTTTTTTTTTTTTTTTTTTTTTTTTTTTTTTTTTTTTTTTTTTTTTTTTTTTTTTTTTTTTTTTTTTTTTTTTTTTTTTTTTTTTTTTTTTTTTTTTTTTTTTTTTTTTTTTTTTTTTTTTTTTTTTTTTTTTTTTTTTTTTTTTTTTTTTTTTTTTTTTTTTTTTTTTTTTTTTTTTTTTTTTTTTTTTTTTTTTTTTTTTTTTTTTTTTTTTTTTTTTTTTTTTTTTTTTTTTTTTTTTTTTTTTTTTTTTTTTTTTTTTTTTTTTTTTTTTTTTTTTTTTTTTTTTTTTTTTTTTTTTTTTTTTTTTTTGGTGGGTTCCTTGAATTTAGTTGTGGGCTTAAAGCTTGGGCTGAGTCCGCTTCCACCCAAATCTTTTATTTTTTTATTCCTCCTTATTTTATTCTTTTATTTTCAAAACATATCCCCAATGAAAATATTAGCTCGAAAAACCGTTTAGGATAAAAAGGCTGGGAATGAAATTAGAATGCTGAAAAGGAAATTTTTGGGAGTTTGAGGACTGAAATGAAAATGAAGAAAATTTGAGTTGTCTGTTGGCGGAAGGGAAGGCTTGAAACAACATCCCAAAAATGAAAAATCACAAGTCAAAATCAAACCCTTGGAACTGCTACTGTACCCAATAAGAATGTAGTAATCAAACAAACATAGGCAACCGCTCAAATTTCCAGCTTTCCGTGGTTTCAGATATGCCATCTTTTTCCTTTTTTAATTCCAAACCCTTATTTAAACCCTAAAACCTGGATAGATATTTCCAGATTTGGGGATTCTTCTAACGCTTCCTTACCCTGTACTCGTTGTAAATTCTGCGAAAGATCTCTGAATTAGAGCTTTTTTTAAAACCACCAAATAAGAGAGAAGAGAAAAGCTACCATTTTTTTTTTGTCTTCTTTTTACATATCTTGTAAAGGAAAACAGGTTCATTCTTTGTTCCCTGTCTACAAAGATTCTTCTTTTTCTGTTTTCTCCTGTACATATCTTTAGTTACGTGGCTATGGATGATTCTGAAGATGAAGGTATGTATATCCCAAAGCCCTCGTTTCGATCAAAACCCCCAATTCGAAATTCCCATTCTTTTCCAATGAATGCTCAATTTCAAAACGAGAACACATTTCAACAAGAGGATGATGAATTCGATGACGAAGAAGATAACCCTGGATTTAATAATGCTCAAAATGACTATTACTTTCATTCTTATTATGGTGGCGAGCCAAAGAACACCAAAAGAAGAAGAAAGATTGAGTCTTTGCCATCGACATATGAGCTTGTCCCTCGTACGGGTCCAAATTTTCCAACAGGTTCACATGCTGGTGGAAGTTCAAGGGAATCTTGGAACGAAGAGGAGAGTTTTGTTCTGTTGGAGGTTTGGGGAGAGAGGTATCTTGAATTGGGGAGGAGGAGTTTAAGGGCTGAGGATTGGTCTGAGGTTGCTGAAAAGGTGTCAGAGATGAGTGGAGCAGCAAAGAATGAGATGGAGTGTAGGAATCAATTGGATGTGCTGAAAAAGAAATACAAGAAAGAGCGAGCTAAATTGGAGAAAATTGGAGGTTGTTTTGCAAGCAAGTGGGTGTTCTTCAAGAAAATGGACGTGCTGTTGAATTTAAGGATGAGAGGACACTGTGGGTTGGGTTGTGGAGTTGATTCTGGTGAGTATGTATTTATGAATCCACGTATATATCTCGATAAGTCCAATGTTTTGGATGAGATGAGAGATAGCCCTGGCCAATCGGATGAGGATAATGAAGAAGATGGGGATTGTTTTGGTGCAGATGAGGAACAAAAACATGCAGAATCAGCTAGATTGTTGGCAGATTCAATTCAGAAGTTTGGGGAGGTTTATGAGAAGATTGAGAGTGGTAAGAGGAGACAAATGATGGAGTTGGAGAAGATGAGGAGGGATTTTGAAAGAGAACTGGAGTTGCAGAAAAAGCAGATTGTTGAGAGGGCGCAGGCAGAGATTGCAAAAATTCGGGAAAGGGACAATGATATGGAGGATGATGACGATGAGGAGGATGATGACAATGATGATGCTAACAATGATATGCCAAATGAGAATATCCGGGAGTAGGGCAGGTAAATGCTTACCTGGTTGATTTCCTTAAGTTCTCTCAAATAAATTCATTATATTGTCTACTATGTTGATGTTTTATTCATTTCATTTTTCATATCACTAATTGCTATCTGTGGAACTGTGCAATACTCATTGCTTCGTAATTAATGCTACATATTTGACTGTTTTCTATTTAGAAATTGTAGTAGCAATAATGTTGGATTTATATTGTGATCAGGAAAAGCTGACTTGACTAGCTGCTCTTTTCTGTTATGGTGATTGTATTACTTGACCATATTCTCATTATCAGTATTTAGTTCGGAAGTGTTTCTATATTACATTCCCTTCATGTCATGCAAAAGCCACTTATCATCCTAGCTTAAGAAGAGGGAAGATCTTGTTCTCCATGCTTGCCGTCCCCAGAGTTTGAGACTTATTGATTACGAGAACACCCACCTTTTTGTCCTTTTCTTTTTTTTTTTTTTTGAGATTGGTACACTGTTTTAATCAGTAGCTAGAAGAAAGCTCTCCGTATAAGTATGCATGTATACATTTGTCATGAGATACAATTTTTGCCTATAACATGGAGAAAAGAGAAAGAAAGTAATTAGTCCTCTAGAGATTATGAAAGAAGCATTGACATCCAAATTTATATGTGATAGTTGTTTCTTGAATTCTTTTAATAATGAAAAACAGTTGAGATTCAATTTGGTAATCTGTTAATTCATAATATTTAATCCTTAGAATTCCTTTGTCTGTTAACGGTCTCAAATTCTGACCATTATTTATAAATTCATAGGTCACAGATTCCTTTGGTAAAAGACTCGTTTGACAACTTATGGCAATTGGAAACAAATTAATTAACCCAATGTTTTCTTTAATTTTAGTCAAAAGATAATTCAACTTTTAACTCTGTCTATTTAGTCGACAAACTTCCCGTTGGTATTAGTTTGCACATGTTATGTTATAACACTATATAACACCTTTTTTACAATGAAAGAAAATGAAAGCCATGTCATAATCAATCAGGGGCTGTAAATTTGTTTATTATATGATGATTCAGGGCTTCTTGGTCTATTCATGCATAAATAAGCATTGAGTTTTCTGAACTAAATTTTGGTATGGGAATCATCCGAGCTTTCAGTTTTTAGCTTGGAGGGAGAAATATGCTACCCAATTTTAAATTCCGGACACTGCTCTCCCCTCCTTTAGTAAAATAGCATGAAGTTATATGGTGTAGGGAAGATGAAAATGGTTGATAAATGAAGAATAGACCCTTTAGCAGTAAGTTCTTGTCCAAGTATTTTAATTGAGGAAGTCTTGAGTGAGTTTTTTTAGGCATTTTTCTTAAGTGCTCTTCTTACAGTCTGTTAGAATATTGTTAGCCTGGTTTGATATATTTATACACAACATACTGTTCCTGAGGTTGAGCTGCTCGCCAATTACCTTGTGTCCCACCTAGCATCTGTTGTTGGATACTGTTTCCGTCTGTGTAATATCCACCAATTTAATGAAAACTTTTTCTTTCTTTTTTTCAATTCTATTTGTAATCCTGGATGAGCCTTGTTCGATGATCTTTGTTATTTTGTTTGCAGAAGATGAGGAAGAAGATGAGATTACCTCTAAAGCCATTGTAGATTCCTTAAGAAATGCAACTTCTGATAAGCTTTGAGAAGCAGGAGGAGCATAGAGTTAAAAAGTTGGTGTCTTTTGGAAAATTTTTCTTGGCTTTCTTTCTTTCTTTCTTTCATACTTAGGTCTAGTTATTTGCAACCTTTTTCTTTTTCTCCTTTCCCTGCAAATGCAAACTATTAACTATTTTGTGCTCTTTTAGTGTTAGTGTTGGTATTGGTAGGCAGTTGATTGGTTAGTTAGTAGTCATTTCCATATCTTACCTTCTCTTTGGTTGAAGTCCAATTATTGTGTTTTAGAGAGGGAAAAAGGACAATTAAATATATATATATATATATATATATAAAAAATCTTGACAAATAAGTGTAATTCAATTGATAGATTACAATAATAATATGATGAGAAATTTATATGGACATATAAATAAAATAAATAGTAACATAATAATATAATATGTGATGTTACATGAAATCAAAGGGTTTAGAAGCAGTCCAGTGGTGCAAGACATTACCAAAAATATCATGAAATTGAATATCAATTTCAGCATTGGTAAAATGCATGGACATGAAGCCTTGCCCATCATAGTAGAATTTTAGTGTTTTTGGATCCCACCTTTGAATCACATTTCTCCATGCCTTTGAACCTCCTCCACTTGTTAAATATTGAAGCCCGCTGCCAACCAAAATGTATATATATATATATATATATATAATTTTTCCCATCATTATCCATCATCCAAAAGAAAGAAAGAAAGAAGTTTACCTGTCAGGAGTACTAATGTGTCCCAAACAATGGTCATGTCCATTTACATAAAGATCAACATTATTTTCCTGCAAAATTTAAACATTTTACTTAAAATTATTATTAGTTTTGAATTAAAGGTATATATATATATATATATATATATATATATATATATATATATATATATATATATATATATATATATGTGCATTACCTGAAGCAGGGGTTGAAGCCTATCGAAAAATTCACGGATGATGCCATGATATCCAGCACTTTGAAGGGTATGGTGCCCAACCACTACTTTCCATTTACCATTTGATTCCTTTAATGCACTGTCCAGTTCCTGCAAAACCAATTATTATCATAAATATCATACATTAATTTTTAAAATATTACCAAACTTTTTTTTTTTTTTTTTCGTAATTTAAGATATTATAAATTAGAGAGGATAAAAAATAATTTTGAATACCTTTAATTATATATATAAATACCTTCAATTGGTTTTTGATGTAATCCTGTCTTGGGAGCACACCTCGCCAATCATACGTATAACCTTTTGGATGATTGAAGTACTTGTTTACGAATGGAGTTGTGTCCATGAAGAAAAAATCAACCACTTCTGCTCATTATTAAATTTAAATAAAAATTGCAGATTAAATCTCACTTATGAACACAAGTTTCACGTTTAAGTTTTATTGAGATAATAATCTTTAAAATTATATGAAAAAAGAAAAAGAAAAAAATATATATAGTTGTACATTTGAATAATTTTTTATTTAGTATATTTTTTTAAAAAAAATTTTACATATTTAAATTTAAAATTGAATGTAAATGTATATTTGACATTTTTTTTCCCCAAAAACAAATTATAAAACTTCTATCATAATTTTAAATTATACAACTTCTTGAATAATATTGTGAGTTAAAAAAGAGTTGTACATTTTTACACTTTTTTTTTGGTAATTTTTTGTGTTGGTAGCCACTATGGGCCAACTAATTTGAAATTAAGCCGTGTTAATGTCAGACTCTTAAGAGAGAGAAGGTCTATATACACATTTTTTTCGATTAAAACTCGAGATTTTATTTAACATTATTTAAAAAAAAAATTTTTTTTTTTTTTTGGTAAAAGAAAAAGTTATTCCATAAAAGATTTGAGATTAAGTCACCTGTATCGAGAACATAGGTTCTTAGACAAAGCCATCTTTTGTCCTTTTGTATTAGGAGAGGACTGAATTGTGACAAAGCATCGCCTCTATAATCATGGTTTCCCAAAACTGCACATTAAAAAAAATAATAATAAATAAATAAATAAGTGAAAACGTGATTGTTGGTTTGTCTTGTCTTATTTAGATATTTTACTTGGAAGTTCAAATGAAGGAACCTAAGTTTGACACATGTTAAGAACCGCTTTATATATGTTGTAATTTTAACTATATGTTATAGTTCCGAGAGTCTCCTTTCCCGAATCCTTTTCATATTAGCGGATGATGATACAAGGTAAGAAAAGAAAAAATTACAATTTATACATATTTTTAGGCTTTGGGGTGGTGCAATAAATTGAGAATTGAAATTACCGGTATACCACTGCTTTTGCAAGCTTGGAGCCGTATATATATTAGTAAAGGACTCCTCAAATCCTGGATCATCTTCTCCGGTCAATCCATTACTGTAGAAATTGTCTCCCGTTGAAATGATAAAATCTACGTCCATCTTCTCACCAACTATTCCCATCTGAAGATTTTGCGATTCAAATTTATAAATGAAAGAGAAAAGATAATTTAAATAATTTTGGAAATTAAAAATATAAAAATAAAAATAAAAATCATAACGTACTAAAGTTATATTGGATTATAAAAAATTATTTATGTTTAATATTCAAATAGTTGGATTACTAACGTTAAAAATAATTACGTATCAAAAAAAAAAAAAGGTTAAAAATAATTACAGAAAAAAAAAAATTGGCCAATTATGAAATTTTATAATTTATAAATTACTTTTTCAATTCTTGTATCTAAAATTAATTAATTAATATTTTATTATTTGTATAACACGTGGTGAGACTTATTTATAATGAGGATGAGACGGGACCAATTGTACCATAGCCTAAACTTTTTTAATATTTGATAAATTTTATATGTTGCTCTAGATATATGTATGCATGTATATATATATATATATATATTAAATAATTAAAACTATATATAAAAATTATTTATAATTGTAGTTTATTTAATTACATCAATATTCGATCCTCTGGCTAAAAATGGTGAGGAATTAAGGGAGTTTTTAACTTAGATTTACATTATCATATTACTCTTTTATTTTATATATACACACACTTTCATATCTTTAATAAAAAATAAAATTAAAGTAATACTTTTTAGGAGAAAAAAGAAATAAAATATTCTTTAATTTTTTTTATATATAGAATTTAATTTGATAAATATTTGTTAATAATAATTAGATAAAAATGTTATAAATAGAAGAAAAAGGTGATAACAAAATACATTATCCAAAAGATGACAAAAAGAAAAATGGAGAAAGATGACACACACTTAATATGAATCTAAAAACTTTTATTTTTATCACAAATTAATTATTAGGAATATATAAAAAAATTTAAAAAGTTACTAGTTTTTAATCATATTATTAATTGAAAATAAAAGTAATGGAGAAAAGAAAAATAGCAGCAGTAAAATTTGAACTTATAAATCTCCCAACATTTTAGGAAGTTAAAGGGGAACTCATGTATTATTCTAATAATCAACCTTATCATTTGTGCTAAACAATTAATTAATACGTACACTTTATATTATATTTTTTAAAATAATTATCCATATTTTTTTATATTTAGAAGTTCAATTTTGTTTTTTTTTTTTTTTTTTAAACTTAGCATAATATTTACATTACTCAACGAGTACAAAGCCAAAGTGGTACACCCAAAAGAAAAAAAAAAAAAATTTAAAAAAAGCGAAAAATAAAAAAGAAGAAGAAGAATCTTTTTACTCTTTTCAACGTTTGGTTTGTAAATTGAAAAAACATGGAGACATTTCATCAAACAAACATAAAAAATATATATTAATGTTGTCCGAAAACTATATATATATATATATTGTCAGAAAAATGTTACGGTCGTATTATGGAATAAGATGCACCTGAGCTGCAACTTCAGATTGGTTATAGAGTCCTTTTCTTCCCCAGTCTCCGACTACCAGAACGCTGAGCCGGCCCGATCCATCGGTTTTTGCTGAATGTTCCAGCCGATGAAACTGATGAGCTTGGGAATGACCACTCAAACAGAGCCCGATGATCAGCGTACTCATCATGAGCTGCAAGAAAGAGAACATATTGCAGCTTCTTGAAGCCATGGCTTTGTAAATTGTTTTCAATTTTGTGCAGTTAGTTGGGTTTTAAATAGGGAGAAGAAAGAGGTGGGAAATTTCCTTATTCACTACAAAACGAAACTTTAATTTCTTTATCATGATCCGGATTTGAGATAATTTGATTAATTTAAAAGTAATGAACTTACACTATAAAAGTTACGGCTGTTATAATTTTTCTTTTTTTTTTGGTAAATAGTGTGGAATAACATTAAACAGTAGACTAAGTTCCAACCGAATCTCCCCACAAAAAAAGATCAAGGAGATTCGCAGGGACTTTGCCACAAAAATTAACAGCCCATCGAGCTAGGTGATGAGCAGTACTATTACAAGATCTGAGAGTAAAAGATAATTGCCAAAAAAAATAAGTAAAAAACAGCTTTCTACCAACAATCAAAGAATCTAAAATCCTCCAGTCATCAAACTCAAACGAAGCCAACCCATTTTATATTAATTAGGAATACAAAGGTATAATATTTATTAGTAATAGATAGGTTTTGTTTATATTTTTTGAAATTTGTGCATTGGCAGACATTAGACAAAATTTTACCTTTCCTTCCCAATATATATATATATATATGGAGGTAAATTGGTGTAAATGGTCCCAAAAATGTATTAATATTTTGTTAGAATTGGGTTGTCCAACAAGTAACGAGTTTACGTGAATAGTTGGACTACACTTACAAAAATTAAAATGCTGAACAAGCTTGCTTCCATTTCAAACCAAAATTATTGCACAGAAAAGATTCCCTTATTGCTTCAAGAAATCACCCACAAAATTCAATATATAACAATAATAATAAAATAAATAAATAAATTGATATAGATGATTGTAATACTTTTAAAATAAATAAATAAATAAATTTGATACTCACATAGGAAACTTCGTACCCATTAGCATATATATATATATATATATATTTTTTTCATACACACGAAATTCTTTATCCCTGAGAAATCAAAAGTGGCTAAAATTGAAGATCAGAAAGGCAAAAGCAAAGAGACAAAGCATGTTCTCTCCATTGAATATATATACTGTGTGTTCTATCCATTATTCAATTATCATATCATTTAGTTCGCCACATGTAGAGAATTAATGATGATGATATAAACCAGAGACATGTGATAGAGCGGTAGAGACTCCTCCTCCCTTAATCAATAATTCAAGTTTCAAATTTTAATTTGAGTATGAAAAAATGTTAAATCATTTGGTCAGTTGTCCCACCCAATGAGGTACTTACAAATCACGAGCCGGATTAATGCCAGGCGTAGAATGACTAGAAGGTGCCGAGCGCTGTGCGGAACCCACCCAAACAAAAAAAAAAAAAAAAAAAATGATGATGATATATATCCTTCCTCCAATTTGGAACCTTCAAAGATTTTGTTTCCATGATTGCCCGAAACGGACAAACTTCACAGCTAACTGGATAACAATCATGTATATATGCATCTGTACCAGATATTATTATATACATACATATATACGTGTATATATATATATCATTAGAAAATAGAATAATTTTGGAACAATTAAATTTCAATATGAAAAATTATTAAAAAGAAACCAACTGTTATAGATATATTATAGTTTTTGTTAGAACAAAAAGAAAAAGAAAAAGAGAAGAATAATAATAGCGTAGCAAATGATTTTATGAAATCATTTATTATCTTCCATTAAATATGAAAATTCTATTTGATGTTGTCCAATCATCGTCCATGTAGGTCAAGTTTTGCAAAGGAAATAAATAATATTTTTAGAATTTTTTTAGTCTTATAACTTAATTTGAGAAAAAGATTATGTTTGGACTAACAAAAGTGTGTTGTTAATATAATTTGAAAAATTCCTCAAAAAAAAAAAAAAAAAAAAAAAAATTGAAAGAAAATGTAAATAAATCATTAAATTTAGGAACAATAATATCAAAAAGTTAAATATTTTAAGACTAAACCTTTTTTTTCTTGGTTTTTTTAAATCACTAATAAATTAAATTTGGTGAATTATGCTCTGTTTGTTAAAAGAATGCCAAAAATATTAATATCATCCATTATGTAAAAAAAATATCTTATCAAACAAAAGAGGTAACCTATGGATCAAATTATGTCACAAAAAAAAAGGTCATATATGTCACCAAAGTGTCCTCCTAAACGGTTAATTTAACTTTATTTTTACATATAAATGGCAAAAAGAACTTAATTCACCAAACATCAAAGGATCAAAGAAAAAGAAAAATACCTTTGTAAGGATCCATTAACGAAAGGGGAGAAGAGAAGCACTACACATAAGATAGAAAGAGAAGGAAACACAAACAACCCTTTTCAAATTTTTCTAAAAATCTCATTTTCTTTAGGGAATTTGTCACGCTCTATTGATCAATAATATCTAAGCACAAAAAGCAAAGTCCGTATCACCCTTCACACACGGACACAAACACAATAAACCAACAAAAAAAAATCATTAAATCCCATAATAGCTTTGAGGATACACAAACACATATATAAATGTAAAAGAAACAATCACCATTCCAAGTCAAAGTTAAGACCAAAACATCAAAAACAACTCAAATAGGCGTAGGATGAACAAATTATCCTTCCTACTTAAAAAAATCATCAAATACCTGACTTTGTTACTTCTCATAAACAAAAGTAAGATTCAAGACTCTACCTTTGCATGCATTTTATCAAGAAAACCAATGAAGAACCTTTAAAGAAAAATATAATTTGATAACTACTAATTTACTGCACACAAGGATTGGGCATAGATGTACTAAGCTTCTAAAGCCTCAAAATTTTCAAGCTCATTGTAAGCATCAAGAGAGCAACAAGCCAAGGAGAAAGCATTACTGAAAACCCAACTAGGAAAAATCAAAATTAACTTCAATAAAACAATTCCAAGATGAAAAGTTAGTACCTTGTAAGGATCCATTGATCCTTTTTGTATACTGCTCAAGAAGTAGGAATCCAGAGAAAGAGGCAAAGAGAAGCCCTGCACATAAAATAGAAAGAGGAGCAATGCAAACGACCATTTTTATAGTTTTCTGAAAATGCCTTTTATTTATGGAACCTGTCACACTTTATGTATCAATGAAATATGAGGCCAAGTTAAACACAAAAAGCAATGGACGGAAAAAGAAAAGTCACCCCTTCACACATGAATACAAACACAATAAACAATAAACCTAAGAGAAAAAAATTAACATAAAAAATCCTCATAATAGCTTTAAAGATACACAAACATATACATCAATGTAAAAGAAACAATCACTAAAGACTACAATTACTGCACACAGGGATTACTGTACATAAATTATGTACGCAGGGATTGGACATAAATTATGTACGAAGCTTCTAAAGCCTCTTTACAATTTCAAGCTCACTATTACCAAGCATCAAGAAAGCACAAGTCAAATAGAAAAATCAAGCACTACTGAAAACCCCAACTAGGAAATCAAAACTAACATCAATAAAACAGTTCCAAGATGAAAAGTTAGTACCTTTTTAAGGGTCCATTAATGACCCTTTCTGTGTACTGCTCGAGAAAGTCCAGAGAAAGGGGAGAAGAGAAGCACTACACATAAGATAGAAAGAGAAGGAAATGCCCCTTTTCAAATTTTTCTGACAATCCCTTTTTCCTTTATGGAATTTGTCACACTCTATTAATCAATGATATCTATGGCTAAGTTAAGCACAAAAAGCAATGGACAGGAAAAGAAAAGTCCATATCACCCTTCACACATGGACACAAACATAATAAACCAACAAAAAAAAAAAATCATAAAAAATGTTGGTCCCGACTACCATGGTAGGCTACCTACCAATTTTTGAAAAGGAATTCAAAGTTAGGCTGCCTAACACCTACCACATATATGTATATATATATACATATATATATATATATATATATAAAAATAAAAAAAAAACGTTTTGGGGGGCTATAAATAGAGCCCCTCGGCTTTCTTCATTTCATCCCAAAAATGAGATAAACCCAAAATAGTGGTACTATAGTGTATCACAAAACACTATCTATAAAACCTCACTATTTTGTCACTCCACAACTATTTCTCTCACAACCAAAATTTCTTTGAAAGAAAAGAAAGGAGAAAGAAGAAATTTGGTTTTTGATTTTGGGATGAAATGAAGAGAGCCGAGGGGCTCTATTTATAGCCCCCCAAAACTTTTTTTTTTTTTTTTAATATATATATATATATATATATTATATATATGTGGTAGGTGTTGGGCGACCTTAACTTTGAATTCCTTTTCAAAAATTGGTAAGTAGCCTACCATGGTAGTCGGGACCAACAATTCTCCCCTCCCGCCTACATGGAGGACTTCACCATTCCAGTGGCTTGTCGACGTATTCGAATTTTCCTCTTGGAAGAGTCTTCGTCGGCATATCCGATCCATTTTCTTCGGTATGGATCTTCTTTAACTCTAAAAGCTTCTTCTCCAATATATCCCCGATCCAGGTGATATCTCACGTCAATATGCTTTGATCCGGAATGAAGTGAGGAATTCTTACCAAGGTGAATTGCACTTTGACTGTCACAAAACAGCTCGTATTTTGTTTGGTGGAAACCAAGTTCTCCTAAGAACTTCTTCATCCATAGCAACTCTTTACACGCTTGATTGTTGCAATAAATTCTGCTTGATTGTTGATAGAGCAACACATTTTTGCGGCCTTGACCGCCATGATACGCCTCCCTCTGGCAAATGAAATCGGGTATCCTGATGTAGACTTTCTCGAGTCGATATCTCCCGGCCATATCAACATCCTGTGTATCCCACCAACACAGTTTTCCATCTCCGAATTTCGGACATAAATCGGAGGTTCCACGAAGATACCTGAAAATCCATTTTAGTGCAGCCCAATGTTCCTTACCAGGATTTGATAGAAACCCGCTCACAACTCCCACTGAGTGAGCAATATCCGGACGCGTACATACCATAGCATACATCAAACTTCCAACTGGCTGAGCATATGGAACTCTATCCATCTCTTCCTTCTCTTCTTCCGTAGAAGGGCACCGCTTAGTACTTAATCTAAAATGATTAGCTAGGGGACAACTAACCGTTTTAGCCTTATCCATGTTGAATCTTTGAAGTACTTTCTCGATGTACTTCTCTTGTGACAAATATAAATTCTTGGTGCTTCGTCTCCTGGATATCTTCATACCAAGGATTTGCTTTGCGGACCCCAAGTCTTTCATAGCAAAGGACTTGCTTAGTTGCTTCTTCAGGTGTCGAATCCGAAAAATATTCTCGCCAACAATCAACATGTCATCTACATAGAGTAATAGTATAATGAAATCATTATCATCAAATTTTTTCCACAAATACACAAATGGTCCGAACTAGTCTTCGAGTAGCCTTGCTCCCCATAATCAGACTCAAATTTCTTGTACCACTGCTTGGCGCTTGCTTGTTCAGTGCGTATAAACTCTTCTTGAGTTTACACACATAGTTCTCTTTCCCCTTTTGTGCAAAACCTTCTGGTTGTTCCATATATATCTCTTCCTCCAAGTCACCATGAAGGAAAGCGGTCTTCACATCCATTTGTTCGACTTCCAAGTCAAGACTTGCCGCCAACCCCAGCAACTGTGCGAATGGATGTCATCTTCACCACCGGTGAGAAAATATCATCAAAATCAATCCCTTTCCTTTGATGGAATCCCTTGACAACTAACCCGGCTTTGAATCGTGGTTGGTGATTGTGTTCTTCATGCTTGACTTGAACACTCATTTGTTCTTCAAAGCTCTCTTACCCTTTGGTAACTTCACCGGCTCAAATGTTTGATTCTCATGCAATGATTTCATTTCATCTCATCTTGCATGGCTTCAATCCAATTTTCCTTATGTTCATGATGCATGACTTCTTCAAAACTTTCTGGTTCTCCCTCGTCGAGTTAATAACACATACCGATCTTCAGGATATCTAGTAGAGCGTTGCTCGACTCTAATAGATCTTCCGAGAATTTGAGAACCATCCTGGAGCTGGCGGTTGATCATGAACTTCATCTTCAGAAATTTCTGGAGCATTCCCAATTTCTGGTTGATCATCATCTCCAACTTGCCTTTGCATTGTTGTTGGAGGAGTACTCTCGCAAGTTTATTGTAATACCATCAGGTCGTCGATATTCTTCTCGCACTTTCTCAATATTCTCGATGGTTTCATCTTCAACAAAGACAAATCTCTCGGCTCCGACAAGCCTCTTCCGAATTGGATCGTAGAATCTATAGCCAAATGGGTCTTGACCATAGCCAAAAACACACACGGTCATGTCTTGACATCAAAGTTTGGACCTCTCATCTCTTGGAATGTGCACAAAAGCTTTGCACCCAAATACCCGCAAATGATCATAGGAAACTTCTTTTCCCGACCATACACTTTCTGGTGTATCAAACTGGTAGAGGGACACATGGTGAGCGATTTAGCAATTGCACACTGCTAGAATAGCTTCACCCCAAAACACCTTTGACTTTTTGCATGTGAGAGTAAGCACCTTACTCTTTCCATCAAAGTTCTATTCATCCTCTCGACTAAACCATTCAACTAGCGGAGTCTTCGGAGGTGTTTGCTGATGTCGAATACCATTTGCTTTACAATAAGCATCAAATGGTCCAATATATTCTCCACCACGTTTACGACCGGATGCCCTTAAGTTTCTTTCCCGTCTGTCTTTCGACCATGGTTAGGAATTGTTTGAATACATTTAACACTTGGTCTTTTGATTTCAACACCCCCGTCTCGAGAATAGTCATCAATGAAAGTCACAAAATATTGGGCATCACCAAGTGACTTTGACATTGGCCCACACAAACTGAGTGTATCGGATCCAATACATTCTTCATTCCGGAAAGGAAGGGAACGTTTAAAGGAAACTCTGTTTTGCTTACCCGCCAAACAATCTTCACGGTTTTCGGATGAACTTGATCCAATCCGTATCATATTTTTCTTGGCTAGACATATCATACTTTTCTCGCTCATATGACCTAGCCGCTTGTGCCATAACTCAATTGTACTATCATTCTCCACAACGTTCACAGCATCTTGGGAGAGTTTTGCCTGCATCGTGTACAACTTTGAGTTTTTCGTACCTCGGGCCACCCCCAACGAACCTTTGGTGAGTTTCCATTGGCTATTGGGGATCACCTCTAGAAAGTTTCTAGGGAAGTCTCTCACTTGTAAGTCTACTAATATTTTATTAGTGGAAGATTTATTCGGAGTTTGTCCCGTGGACGTAGCCCATATTGAAGGGTGAACCACGTTAAAATTCTGGTGTCTCTTTTATCATTTGCTCATTTTATTTGTTTATTCGCCTCCACACTTCTATCCGTTGTGCTAAATTCCCAACAAAAAACCCATAATAGCTTTGAGGATCCACAAACACATATATGAATGTAAAAGAAACAATCACCATTTCCAATCAAAGTTAAGACCAAAACTTCAAAAGATACTCAAATAGGGTAGGATGAACAAATTATCCTTCCTACTTAAAAAAAAATCACACATACCCGACTTTGCTACTTGTCATGAACAAAAGTAAGATTCAAGACAATTCCAATGAAGAACTTTTAAAGCAAAATAAATTGATAACTACTAATTGATAACTTCTAAAGCCTCAAAATTTTCAAGCTCATTGTAAGCGCATCAAGAGAGAAAGCATTATTGAAAACCAAACTAGGAAAAATCAAAATTAACATCAATAAAACAATTCCAAGATGAAAAGTTAGTACCTTGTAAGGATCCATTGATGACCCTTTCTACATACTGCTAAAGAAGAAGGAATCAAGATAAAGAGGCAAAGAGAAGCCCTGCACATAAAATAGAAAGAGAAGCAATGCAAACAACCAGTTTTATAGTTTTCTGAAAATGGCTTTTATTTATGGAACCTATCACACTTTATATATCAATGAAATATGAGGCCAAG
The DNA here is from genome assembly GCA_025388415.1 of Cynanchum wilfordii. NCBI lineage: Eukaryota > Viridiplantae > Streptophyta > Magnoliopsida > Gentianales > Apocynaceae > Cynanchum > Cynanchum wilfordii. The sequence continues at coordinate 233,475 of JAHSUH010004422.1, read as the reverse complement.
TTAAACACAAAAAGCAATGGGCGGAAAAAGAGAAGTCACCCTTCACACATGAATACACACACAAACAATAAACCTAAGGGGAAAAAATTAACACAAAAAAATCTTCATAATAGCTTTAAAGATGCACAAACATATACATCAATGTAAAAGAAACAATCACTAAAGACTAAAAGCCATCTTCAACACATAAACACAAACAAAAAAATTCACATACACCAAAAACAAAAGAGAGAAATTAAAAAGAAACAATCACTAAAGACTACAAGCCATCTTTCCTCAACACATGTTTACAAATAAAAAAATTCACATACACTAAAAATAAAAGAGAGAAATTAAAAAGAAACAATCACTAAAGACTACAAGCCATCTTCAACACATGAACACAAACAAAAAAATTCACATACACCAAAAACAAAAGACTGAAATTAAGATACATTTACTGCAGATAATTTGGGACTTTTAGACCAAGAACTCAAACAAAGTAGTAAAAGGGCAACCGAATAATCTAATATGTTTTTCTTTATTGCCCCAAAATAAAGATGATAAAAACTAAATCAACTAACATAATTAGTTGAACTCCTAAACTATACATATTCTTTTTAGAAAGAAAGGATATTTTTAAAAAGGAAAAAAGAAATGGATATCTATGTTCCAAGTTTTGTGGAAAGAAAGGATTTTTTTTAAAATATATCTGTATATATAATTGGACTAAAAAATCATTTAAATTTTTTTTCAAAGAAAGAATATTTTAGGGGGAAAAATACCAGAAAAGACAATATTTAAACGAAAAGGAAAACAGAAAGAAAAAATATGATCAAACTCTCAAGGATATCTTTTGAGAATCTTAATAAAGATGGGAATATTATTGAAATAAGAAGCTTTTTAATTTTTTTAAAAATGGAAGGATACTTTTGGGGAAAAAAATTATTATTGGAATATAAAAACATGCTCAAAAAAAATTTTTGGCCAGAAATGAACTTTTTGGGAGGAAAAAAAAAGAAAAAATATTGGAATAAAAAAATATGTTCAAATTCTTTTTAAAAAAATATAGATAAGGAAATATGAAATAATACAGAAATTCAAAAATATGCCAAATGTTGGTGAATTATGGGCCAAATATGCCAAAAATATTTAGTCCCAAACATAATATTTTAGTTTCTTTAAGTCCATAACATAATAAATCTTGGTGAATTATGGGTCATTTTTGTTGGAAAAATATGCCGAAAATATCATTAACGCAACACATGTTGACAAGAATATCTTGTCGAACAATGAATTACCTTATCAATGGTTCATTTGTGTTCCAACATGCCCATCAATGGTTCATTTGTTTTCCGGCATGACAATGAATACCTTATCAATGGTTCATTTATTTTTCGGCAAGATAATGAATACCTTATCAATGGTTCATTTATTTTCCAACAAGACAATGAATACCTCATCAATGGTTCATTTCACCAAAATCTAATATATTAGAGACCTAAGCAACCGCAAAAATAAGTGTGAGACTAACTTTATCAAAGAGCTAAATGTTTAGGACTAAATCCACTAATAATCTATTTTTTAAAAAAACAAATAAAAATAATATTTCAAAGGGAAAAAAAATGAAAATTTATGAGAATAAAATAATATGTTAAAATTCTTTTAAATAAAACGATATTGTGAGGAAGAAAAGGATATTGTTTTAAAATACATATATAATTTGTTGGGAAAGAAAAGAAATTCTTTTGGAAATAAGTAAATATTATTGGAATAGAAAAATATTTCAAAAATTTTTTAAAGAAAGGATATTTTGAAGAAAAAAAATTATTATTAAGTAAAAAACATGTTAAAAAATTTTTGAAGAAAAAGTATATTTTTTAGGGGGGGAAAAAAATTGGAATAGAAAAATCATGTTCAAATTATTATTATTATTATTATTTTTTTTTTTGAAAGAAAGGACATATTTTCTTATCAAACTCATATAAACATGCAAGGACTCCATTTATTGATTCTTCCCATTTATGCTAAAGATGAACAAATATTATCCTTCTTACTTGAAACCATCACTTACCTGACTTTCTTACTTCTCATAAACAAAGCAAGGTTCAAGACTTAACCTTTGTTTGCATTTCATCAAGAAAACCAATGAAGAACAACATTTACAGCAAAATTATTTGTTAACTACTACTAATTACTGCATACAAGGATTGAACATAGAAATAATACTAAGCTTCTAAAGCCTTAAATATCAATATAAAAGATAAAAAATGAAAAGTTAGTACCTTGTAAGCATCCATTGATGACCCTATAATGTGGTGCTTGAGAAGAAGGAACCCAGAGAAAAGAGGATAAGGGAAGCACTGCACATAAAATAGAAACAGAGGGAATGCAAACGAACCTTTTTATATTTTTATGAAAGTGATTTTTCTATACAGTTGAACGCAATCAAAAATAAAGATTCTCATACACCAAGAACATACAAATTAATTGAACTGTTTAAATCGTAATTCCTGATATACTGGAATATACTGCAACTAATAATCAGAATATCTTCAACTTTAAATCCTTTCTGAAAAGAGATAAAAAGATTAAAATACCCACTGGAAAGAACAAATCATCTTAAGCATAAAATAAAATAAAAACACAGAAGGGCAAAATTCTAACCTCAATTGTTGTAAAAAAAAACAACCATGTACACCCAGCACCAACCAAAAGAAAAACAGAAAAGAAAAAAGAAAATCAAGAAAGAACTACATTTTCAATCCAGAACTTAAAGAAACAAAAAAGAAACAAAAAGCAAAGAACAACAGAAAAATAAAACCCCAAAAGGAAAACAGAAAAGAAAAGAAGAAAAATCAAGAAACACAATCTGCATTTTTTCAACACAGAATTTAAAGAGAAAAAGAATCAAGCACAATAATTAAGAACACACTATATTTTTCAAGCCAGAATTTAAAGAAACGATGAAGATAATAAAATAAAAGCAATAACAAAAGAGGGGGAAAAAAGAAAATAAGGAACAACAGAAAATACAACCCCAAAAGAAAAACAGAAAAGAAAAGAAAAATCAAGAAACACAATAATCAAGACTGCTATTTTCAGCACAGAATTTAAAGAAACAGAAAAGAAAAGCAAGCACAAGAGAAAAATAAAACCCCAAAAGAAAAACAGAAAACATAAGGAAAAATCAAGAGATATAATAATCAAGAAACAAAAAATTCTGCATTTTTAAAACGCAGATTTTCAAGAAACAAAAAAAGAAAAGAAAAGGAAGAACGACAGAAATTAAACCCCAAACGAAAAAAATTCAAGAAACACAATAATCAAGACCCTACACCATTTTTCAAGCCAGAATTTAAAGAAACAATAAAGAAAATAAAATAAAAGCAATAACAGAAGAGGGGAAGAATGACTTACCAAAAAAAAGAAGAGGGGAAGAATGAAAAAAGAAAAAGAAAAGAAAGAAAGAAAGTGTAAGCCGGAAGTATAAGAATCTCTATACACTCTTCAGCCGAAAGTATAAGAAGTTGAATTATATTCATGCTTTCGTGTCAGATGGCTCTTCTAAGAGTCAGCCGACCGGCGGTTCGTCGGATCCTCCGGGCATCTATCAGAGGCGAGATTTTTTACAGAGAGAAAAGGAAGGAGAAAAGAAGGGAATGATTAGCATTTACTAATTCCCCTAACTATTTATAGACACAGGGAAACCACATTTTTTACCGTTACTTAATGGTTTACATTTAAGATTTCTACCGTTTACTTACAAAATATATATATATATATATATATTTCTGCCCGTTTACAATTTTTAAATTAAAATTCCATTACTTTTGTTGTTTTTCATTTTAACGTAATGAAGAACAAATTTTAAAGAAAATTTTTTTAATTAATATTTTAAACTTTTAAATGATCTTTAAAAGTAAATTATTTGAATTATAATACTTACAAGAATTACGAAATTAAAAAAAAAAAAAACCTAATTTTCTTTTATATATACAAAATATGACTTTTATATACATGGAGGATGGTAGCAACTCGAACTAAAATTACAAAATACAACAAATTAACTTATTTTTGAATGAAATTTTATCTTACGTTGTTGACTCAAGATTCCTGTAAGAAAATTAAATTCGCGTACAGTCAAGATAGATGCATGAAGATGGCATGGCAAAATAAGATGAAAGGATTACTATTAAAAATTTATATGGAATTTTTGTTTTTTCCTCAGGGACTGGACTTTTTTGTCTATAGACAAACCATTTAGGTCTGGAAACAATTCTTCTGTAAGAGACGGAGCTGTCCACTGAATTTGTACATACGTCATTTCCCAAAGATCATCGCCTTCTCTTGGAACCAGCATTTCTCTTTCTTTCATTGCATCAATAATTCTTTTCAACATATTTGAAATCACTTCCTGCATTTCTGTTTTGTCTCCCACTTCAGCCTTCCCGCAAGCATCCATTCTCCTGAGAATTCCCATCCAAAATCCTTTAAAATGAGGATTTTCCGACAGAGGTTTCAGCAGTTGCAGATAAACTTCTGTCATCACACCAATGGCTTTCTTTAGACTATTTTCCATACTCAGTGATTCCTTTTCATAGTTATCCCTTCTAGAGTAATCCAACATCTTCTCGTGCACATCATCAATCATGGCGAATATTAAACTCTTGAAACAGAACACCGAATTTGTTGGCGTGAAACATAGTTCCTCTGCAAAAGTGAAGATCTTTTCAATTGACTGCACTGCGTGGTTTCTTACTTCTTCTCGTCTTGCTAAACATGTCTTTCTAAGTGCTTCGCCTACCTTGAGAAACAAATTCATGATGAAAGTGGAAGTACTACTCAGACCTTTGGAATTGTCATCACCGGACGACGACGTGCTAGCAGTGCTTTGAACACTCGCATTGCTGTCTGGATCTACGTATTCATTTCTGTACCACTGGACTAACACTTTCACCGATTCGCACATCAAATCCAGGATCTTTACGTTCTTATCCACTGAGCTGTTCTTGAGTGCGATAAAATTGAATGCACATTCTACGCAGAAAGCGTAGTTTGTGCGTGACATAGCTGATTTGTTACACATTAAGTTGATTAGGGATTCAACTCCTTGGTCATAAGAATCGGGATGGCGTCCAGTAACGTATAACAGGTTCAGGATTGACTTCCATCCTCTGGTGCTCTGCACGTTTCCTGAGTACTCTGTTAGAATCTTGATAATTGACTGTAGTAACAAGTCTGAGCAAGTGTCGAGGATTTCCTTTTCCAGATCAAGCATAAAATTAATGGATTTAAAGATGAGTTCCTCCGCCATTTTATCCGGATGGGTCATGGAAAGGAGCTTCAGACAGATTTTCACCTGGGCTACCATGGCTTTTTCTGCAAACGGGATGGCCGAAAACAGAGGGAATTGTGTTACCACGAGTACATTTTCATGGTACTGACGCCAAAATGATGTGAATCTGTGTGCGTTGGCATAAGATATTGTGGCAATTAAATCCCAACAGAATGCTACGGTATCTTCCTCCTCGACCAATGTGCTGAACTTTTGGCCTTTACCACCAGCAGCAAATATGAGATAACGTCCAAGATTCCAGAGTGACTCCTCGGGCAAACCAGAACTACCTCTGAAAATGCGTTCTATGTGGCATTGCTGAATGATTTTCATATTCTGTTCGAACTCACTGAGTCCAAGGGTTAGTGATTCTTCCACGCTTTCAACCGATACGAAGTCTGGAAAACGACCAATCAAGCCGCTCTGCTGCAGCATTTTACTACTGCTGCTTCCACTTTCTGAATCCCTTGTGCTTGTACGTGAAAGCCTGCCTGACCCTCCTGAATCCCAAGAAGAAGCAGCATCAGGATCAAAGGCAGAAGTGGGAAGTAGCTTAAGCTTTTTGAGTTTCAACAAACAGTCAATGATGTTTCTCCAACTTCCTCGGATGGAGTCTTTGAAGGTGTTTGCAATGTTGAAGACTGCAAGAGTGGCAACCCTAGGCTTCATATCATTGCTGAAACCCAACAGTGTGTCATCTGCAGAAGCATAAGGATTAAGCAAAGTGGTGAATTTACAGAACACACAAATAAGTTCATCCAGAGTGTCTTGCAATTGGTACTGAGCAATTCTAGCTATTGAAAACAACGTTTCCACGCATTCGTGGATAACGTCCTCGTCATCCGAATGCTCAAATATTGCCGCGACTGTTGAAATAGAAGGACCGGCAACAGCAGCAAACATATCTCTCCCCAGCCGTCGATCAAAATCACACACTGCGTAAGGGTTCAAGATTTTTGATCTGTTTACTAGCTGAACCCATCTGTAAGGATTCATATCTGTATCGGTTCCGGGTTGACCGAATGTCACGAACTCATTCGACGCTATGGAACTGAAAAGCTGTGACAAGTATTCTCTAGGAAGGTCTTTTCCTCCGTTGATTGTCCTGTTGTTCTTGATGAATTCCTCTTCTGTCATCTTTTTCTTGACTTGGGGATTGTGTTGATCGGTGTTGAGCATGATGAGTGAATAGCAAAGGACGAACACGGTATCCTTGTTCTCAAAAATTTCAGAGGATTGTTGATCATAAAATCTCTCTGCAAACGCTTCGAGTACCCGGGTAATCTTCTGAGATTCACCGGGTAATCTGAAAGATTCAATAAAACAACGCAGGGCGTAGTCTAATAACATCCCGGAAAAATCAAATGTGTTGGTGAATTCCTGGAGGACTTGTATGTGAAATTCGTCAGGATCACCAAGATAATCCCCAATCATTGTCTTGTCCAGTCCAGGCGTGTAACGAAAAAATATGGCATAAGCCTTTGGATTTGGAGGGTCAGAACCAGATACCAAACCAGAAAGTTGTACATACTCCAACCCCTTTTTGTAATCTTGATTGAAATGATTTCCAGCAATTATTAATCTTTTCTTCTGAACTTTATTAATTCTCAAGAGGTTTATCCAGTTCTCCAGCCCAACGTCGTCTTTGGATTTCTCCTCCCAGAAGGGCGTACGATTCGTAATCTCAACTGGGTATGGTCCTAAAGTGCTGCTGTAGTCATCTTCCTTATCCACATTATCTGCAATGTTGTGAATCATCATTGCTAGACCTTCAAATGCTTGCAGCTGCAAACTCGTCAATATCCCACCAACTGGAAATGCATTCTTACAAATCAACTTGGCTGTCCCTTCGAACACATTCCGGAAAAATGGAGAACAGTCGTAATTCACATACGCCTCAATAGTGAAGGTTGGTTGCCTGATGAAATTCACAATGGCTTCTATGGCGACCTCTTGGATTTGTGCGTTAGCAGAATTTGCAGCTTTGAACAAAACGAATGAGAAGAAGGCCTCAAGCTGGAGACGCACTGACCTATTTAAAAAAAAAAGAAAAAAAAAAAAAAAAAAAAAATCATTGGAGGAAAGAAACAGAATGGAGATGTCCCTCCTCTGTTTCTTTAATATCATATGAAGAATGAAGATCATGCTAACCATTTATACCTGCGTAGGAAATGGTAGATGTTCAAAACAGTGCTGCAGATCATGGACAAAACAAGTGGATTGGAGCAGTGTGTTCCATAATGAATTAAATGGTGAAACAGGTAATCCTGGATTATTCTCAAAAGCTTTGGATGTTTACCCATACTGTCACCACTTAATTCCATTGCAGAATTGATCAAGACAAGACCAAATATCTGAACATCTAAATCAGGAATATGAGTATGTGTACGAGAATTATTTCCATCTGTATCAGGTCCTGATCCTGGTCCTGGTCCTGTATGAATCACGTTAAGTAAAGTGCACACGAACTGAAATATATCAACGGCAGAATAAATCCCAAACCCGGATTCCAAATTGGTATCATCTGTTTCTGATTCCGAACTCTGCCCACCAACCACCTCAATTTCCGGCAACCGTTGATATATTATCTGAATCACCTCCTGCATCGCGTGCCTCGCGCTGCGTTGAAGCAAATCTCCCTTGATCGACGGCTGTTGAACCACTTGAAAGCACGTATTCACGAGGGTACAAACAGAATGATCCGTTAGCAGAACATAAGCCCTGTGCTTCATGACCGCAACCAGGACCTCTAGAATTTTCATCGTCACGGCATGTTCTGTAACTAGATCAGTTGTCTCAAGGCGACACCCAGTGACAGCTGTCACGGTGGAATTCATGATTTCGCCGACGCCGGGAGTCTTCTGATCGAATATCCCAAGCCTGAGAATTTTGAGGATGGACGAAAGAGCAACACCGGTCGCAGAAGCTGGAACGTCTTCACTTTGGACGACATCGAGAAAAGGAGAGAGGTAGATAGACGGATCGATAATCCGCCATTCTTGCGGAGGATTGAAAATTAGCGTTCTTAGGGATCTCAAGGATTGTAGCACTGAACACTCAATATGGTCGTCGGAAGGATGGTAGAACTGAGAGTCGGGTGATCGACGGATCACAGCCAAGACAGCACCGACTTGGGTATTCAACATACATGACAGTCCTATCTCTTTTCGCTTATTTCTACTCATCATGCTTTTCTTCTTGCTTTCTTCATCTTGTTGATTTTCCATTGCAGATTAACAAAAAGTGAATTTCCAGAAACGGTTCGGTTCCTGAATGTGATGGTTGTCGATGATGACGACATTACGGATCTGTCCATGGACGATATTGTTAGGCCTTTGCAAAGCAAAGGACATTGTAGGAAAACAACAAAAAAAAAAATTTCCAATACTTAAGGATTGAGCGGAATGTTTGCAGAAGAAGTGGGTAGTAATATAATAAATTGACCAAATCAGTGGTCTTTCATGGTAAATTGGATTTGTTTCAGTTATTAACCATTCCTATTTTCTCTCTAATTTTGTTGTTGTAATACCATTTAAAAAAAAAAAAAAAAGGATTAGGATTCTAAAAATCTAAAATTCTAAGAATAGGAACCAATGAATGTACATTAATGGACAAAAGTTGCAATTTAATTACGTACAAATATATTATCATTATTAAAACAATTTCGTTGCAATTAATGATTCAATTATTTGATTTTTTTTATCAAACTTATATTATAAGACATGCAAATGCAAATACTAGATAAAGAAAGGAGTGGCATTTTCATTTTCTTCAAAAAGTCAGTGCATGATGCATTTTTAAATAGATATGTACAATCAATCGGATCAGCTAAACTTGTTCTATTCTTCCCAATCTATCCGATGTTCTAAGCTCATGCCACAAGCAAACCAATGTGTCAAATGTATCATCATCAAATTCACTCTCTTTTATCTTGGATATTGCTAGCAGGGTCTTGAACCACTCTTCATGCATACTAGAGAAATTAGCCCTTTGTTCGCTTGAGTTGAAACTTTCCCCAATTAACTTTTTCATAAACAGTCCAGCGTTTGAAGCACTTTCAACAACAAGTTTTGGGATCCCAGCCATGGTGGCAACTTGCATTCCATAGCTCTCTGGGCATGCTCCAGACGCCAGCTTATAAAGAAAAATCAGCTCCTGCTCATCCGGGGAGGAGTTCCCAGACTTTGACCTGAAAGAACAGGCCATATGTTGCAGAGTAACACGAGGATGAGAAGCAAACTCCTTTGTAAGTGGATGATAATGTGTGGCAAACAGCAGCCGGCAGTAGATTGTCTACAAGATGACGGAATACCTGGACATGAAAGGTGGAGATGCTATGAAAAGAAAGCACCTTCAGAATGATAAAATAAGATCACCACAAATTTTGCTCTCATTTTACAGTAATCCCAGGTTTTAATAAAAACATATGAACATAATCACACTCCAAATCCAAAGATAACCTTATCCTGTAAGGTGAAAATCTCAAGGAACTAATAGATTATTGAAACTAAAAAATTTCATTGCCTAGCAATTAGGAAGCAAAATGATTGGCTTTTCTCTCACAATCAGGAATAGCACAAATACTTCAGCTGAAATTCTTGCACTCAGGATTGTTATCTCTACGATTAATTCAATGAGTCCTAACTATCATTCTCCTACACTATCCTAAATATAACATTGCAGCTGGACTGATTCACAAAGGAAGGATATGCCTCTGAGGAGTCAGGCAGAATCTATCCCTCTTACCCTTTTGTACTACCTCTCTTGTAAGCATATTCTGATAGTACTATACACCCATAATCAATATGTATAAATAAAAAATGTATTCAGTTTTTTTTTGCTTTCAACATGAGCATTTTACTTAGCACAAAAAGCAAAGGGCTACTCATTTAGCATGAGAAGTGAGTGCGCTCAGATTTGAGTTAGAACTTTCGTTTCATTTCATTAGCATGAAATATAAGTCAAAGAGCTTTGCAAGTAGTTAAGTAATACATGGTAACTGCAAACTCACAGCATATGCTATAGCGTATCCATCAAAAGTGCTTGTTCCTCGACCTAACTCATCAAGAAGGACCAGGGAATCCTGTGTTGCATTTTGCAGCACTGATGCTGTCTCTGTGCATTCAATGAGAAAGGTACCTACAGAGCAAGTTGTTCAAAAAATGCATCATGATCCTGAGAAGCAACTAGCAAGTTATTCATATTAAACATAAGAGTGTCTAATAGGCATGAAGAAGCTAACAAAGACCAGATTACCTCAAATTATTTTACCTTAAAATATAGTCTATAACAGCTCAATAAAATAAACGTGAGTGCAGATATCACAGTATCTCAATTTTTGTGTCCCCACGGTAACCCTAATGGACATTCACGGTAAAGTTTTTTATAGTTCAGTCAGAAGATAGAATCAAAAATTTTCACCATAAAGGTTTTCCAAGACAATAAGAATGTTCTGGAGACAGTATTTTGTGTTTCAGTCGGCCACTGCAAAAGAAAGCATCGGTTGAGATGAACCTGAAGAATAATATTCGCATTTTTTCTGCTGCAATGTTTTTCAAGCATTCTCTCATGACACCAAAAGAGTCTTATATAGAATTCTATGCTGCCTTAGTTTTTCAAAACCTCTTCGTTCTTTTTCTGATATTTTCTTTGGTTATCAATTTCTTTCCCCCCTTGTTTGGCATATTAAATATTAAATAAAATAAAAGTAAACTGAGGTTTCATAACTTGTTTCAATGAAGGATGTGAGTTACTCCTTTAGCCTTTAAACCTTCACAAAAACATGAGATAGATATCTCATAAACAAAAGAGGGGACATCAAATATGACTATGACCAAAGAAGCAGTGTTCCAATGCAGTGAATCTTTCAGAAAAAGAATTGAAGAGAACAGAGCAGAAGCTGGTGGCACTAGGAGAACTTACTCTCGCCTGTCATAATTCGATCACTTGCTCCAAGTCTTGTAAATATGATGTCCACAAGTGAGAGAATGCAAAACTCAGAAGGCACAAAGCTACCCAACTGAAACATGTAAAAGTCAAAACACAAATCAGTGATAACTTAATTTCCCTCCAGAAGCTCAAGTACCAAAGAAATCAACTAATAGTCAAGGTTTAGTAAAGGAAACTGAACCTGAGCAAGGATAACTGCTAGACAAGTAGCACGTAAGAGAGTTGACTTCCCACCCATATTTGGTCCAGTCAAGAGCAGAGCACAAGGTTGATAACCATCCTTATCACCTCCAAGGTTGATATCATTTGGAACAGGAACACCATTTTCACCAAGGGCATATGGATGCCACAGCCCTTTTGTTGCAAGTATTGGTCCCCCAGACTCTAGACGAAAATTTTCAGATCTTGTAGGGGGCAAAATAACAGGTCTACACATGGCTACAGAAGAAAAATTTGCAGCAACTGCAAAAGATCTTAGTACATCAATACAGTTTAGGGCATGGATTACTTGAGACCACTGCACGGCCTTCTCTACAAATAATTCCATCAGAATTGATAATGTTTCTGCAGTTGAATCTGTAACTTCTTGGTTCTGTCAACATGCAAGAAACTGAATGTGATACAGTGTAGATCTAATTGGTGTAAGACAAAAGACCAAAACATAGTAAAAAATTATCAAGCTGATGTATTTCATTGTTTTAGTAGTATGTTAGATATTGTTATTTGCATCACAAAGGGGAATAAAAGGCATTTCCTACGTCAAAAATTCTTTTGAACATTTACAACACATTATGTTCCTTTCAGCAGAAGAATTTTAAGAAGATTGAGTAAACCAACGCTTAGGGCAAATAAGAAGCAGACCTGATAATTAGGGAAGTCACTATCTATGGCTGCTTCAAATTGTGTTAGGAATTTATCAAGCCCATTATCACCAACGAGCACAGGGAGGCACAGTATTTTTGATAGTGAAGAGGACATGTATCCTTCTTTGTACAATAGCAATAGCAAATCCACTCCAATTCGGAGGCCTTTCACAAGTGATCCAAACACCTTAACCTGTACTAGAAAAATAAATAATTAAATTTATCTGCCCGAGTATCAGAGCATAACAGGTTGATTTTTCAACACAAGCTTAAAGTTTGAAACTTCCGAAAGAGACTCTTCCAAAGGAATAGTACAAAGATTTTCTCTCAAGTTCTACTCACAAACAAGCTACAAAAGTATAAACAATGCACAGATATATATATATATCCACATGAATGATTGAGCTTATTTTGGGCCATACTGTTTTCACGCCTTCATGATAATTATTCAACTCAAGACATCTTCACATATACATATAGATCTCTACTGTGTTTGCATCACCTCATCCTCAAAACATAGAATTTTAAGAATAATTATTCCCTGATAATCAAAATATAGAGAGAAGTTACTGCATAAGGATTTCTAGTAAGAAACTTTCTTCAGATTGACTTGGATCTGCAATTTCCAGTTATCATACTGCTCTCAGAAAAATAATATCTGATAATTATGCAGAGCTACAGAATAAACCATTCATATTACACTGGTCCCTTGTGCATGAAAACACACAAATTTGTCATGAGGAACTTACTCGCTGTTTTAACAGTTTGCAGCCAATCAATGGAGGCAAGAGTAAAGCAGAGGAGTTAATGCCAGCCTTAACACGCCCAAGCAACCTTTCTAAGTCTGGAAGCTTGCGAAGATATTGTGCCAGAAGTAGCATGATTTCTGAATGCCCTCCCAGCTCCTGAACTACATCAAGCCTGTGATTGATTTTCTCAACATCTCGCAGAGGATGACAAATCCAGTTCCTTAAAAGCCGCTTACCAGATGGTGTAATACAGTTGTCAAGATATTTAAACAATGTGCCTGATGAATGATGTTGAATAAGAATATGGCATGTGCCTATAAGCAACAAGTTAAAGATGATTATTCATGGAAGTGACAGCATGTGTAGGTTTGTATAACATGCCTGTCTGACTACCATCGGCATTATTGTTGAAAATCTCAAGATTGATAAGTGTCTGCCCATCCATCCTGAGGCATCCCTTGTAGACTTGATATGCTAAAACATCTCCATTTTGTAAGACGTCTTCTAACTGTTAGAATGAAATTTTATCTATAAATAATCACATAAAACAGAATTGTTCACTACAGTACCAATAATGACTAATATGAATGCACTCACCATCAACCTTGATAGGTGATTGGCAAGTCCACCAAGAGCATGCAGTGCAAGATCATGTTGAACAACTCCACTAAGTACATCATCCAACTTATGATGTGATCCTTGGAAGTAGCCCTTCGAATCAACAAAGTTCTTGACTTCTGAAGCATCAGAAAAATCAGCATCTAGCTGCATTGGAGTCAAGACCAATGTATGGGTACCTGAAAGAAAAAAATAAAAGTGGCATTAATTCCTAAAAGCTATTCCACGAATGAAATCCAAGGTTCAAAAGAACAACAGAATAAATTTGGTTGAACAGCAGAATGACCAAAACAATTCCTCATTCCTGTACGACCAACTCAACTTCGTCACTTAAAAGCGGTACAGCATCTATGTTGCATCAAACAGGTGAAAACATTTAATAGAAATTGTTATTATCACCTGCTAATGAGTACTTTTTTAGGGCTTTCTGTGCTTCTTTGGAAAGTCCTGAAACAGATTTTTAGCAGGTTACCATGGGCCAAGCTTCAGTTTAATTTTCAAGTAACTCTTAACACAAAAAAAAAAAAAAGAACTAGGCATGTGATTAGGCAGGTACCTTGTTTTGTAAAAATCACTTCCTTTGGTGATACCTAATTGAAACCAAAATCATAGAAGACATATATCATTTTGCTGACAGAGATGGATTAGAACTAAACAAAGCAAGAGAAAGAAGCATACTTGCATTAACAAAGCCCCCAAAGCTGCACAAGAAGTATCATCACTGATGGAACCAACCCAAAATTTTAGAGCAGCACAATCAACAAATGCAAATCCAAAGGCAGTTGAACCATTCTCCAGGACACAGCTACTCTATATTCAAGAACAAAAAACATAGCATGTCACCACTACTCAAGCTACAACTCAAGATAATATATCACATTTACTTGACGAATAATTGAACAAGTTCAAAAGCTATACAAGCATTAAGATAAAAAGTTGTAATTTTAAACCAACCTCCTTTATAGCAAGAAGATGAACAGCATCAGGCCCAATATTATCTTCAGTTGTGGTTGACGGTGTAAGAATGCTAACCAGTTTTCTCTGAATAACCTGAAAGTAATTTCGGGGTTTCAACACATGATCTTGTCTGATTTGGAGCATTCTCCAGAGTTAATTAATTGGCAAAAAAGTACCAGATGCAAATTACAAATTATAATTAAATGCAAGGATTCACTGGTCCAACAGTAGACACACATAAACAGTAAAAAATTATTGAGCTGCTAGGCCTCATAAACACACTCATGTCCAAAACACAGTTTATCAAAGTGGTAAGAAGGCCATTGTTTGGTAATTAGGTGTCAAGTCTAATAAGGGATTATGACGCAACTTGTTCTCTTATCCCCGTCCCACTCCCTGTCACTTTCTTTAAGGGAAAAAGAAGAGGTGAAAAAACTTATACCATTGAAGTGATTGTGCATATAACCAAAGCAATCAAATTTAAGGATACTAATGAAATACCATGTTAAGGTAGAATAAATAATAAACCTCGACTTCTTGGGAGGTTTCATGTAAATTTCCAGTTTAAAAAAACTAAGCAAATAAAAGGCTCATGCCAGCCTTACCGAAGCAGCTCCTCTGGATTTTGCTTGTTCTGATGTCTCTAACTGCTCTACCCGTCCAACTTTATACCTTTAAATAAGAAATATAAGAAAAAGAAGAGGCATTAGAGGGGCACATGGAACACTTCAGATGTTTATTAGAGGAACAGAATGTGAAGTTTTAGGGATAGTACTAAAACAGAAAATAAACTATGTCACAATACTCTTATTGAAGATTTTGTACTCACCCACGGGCAATCAACTTCTGAACAGCATCACCAATCCCACTCTCAGATATGCCAACCTGACCAAAATCATCCAAAGAGACAGTTACCTGTAAATATACATCCTCAGCGCAAATTTGAGTAAGGAAAAGTATAGATTTGAGATGAAGATGTTACCTGACGACATTTACCCACACCACTTACTGTCATTTTCCAATCAAGTTCCCGGTGACCAATTTCAGCATCAAGTTCATACAGCTCATAAAATTTTCCCTATGAAATAAAAACAGTTTTTAATGACACAGAAGATACCAATTACAAGAAAAGAGCATTTATTCAGCACAGGAGTCCTGATGCTGATGCTCATAAGAGAAACTCTGTTTAGGGATTGAAGAAAAATGGTTGAGAAGGCATAGAAAACATGTCCATAGAAAATACCGGACAAAAAATAGGAGATGCCTATCTTTTGCCCAGATGATGATGCTGTTGAACATTTTTACAACAATGACTTCCATGGAAGGCGACTTGAATATATATTTTCTTTAATATTGTCAACCCTTTTTTTATAATATATATACATAAATTAGTTTACTGTCAGAATTTTTTTTTCTTGTTAAAGTGGAAGAGGAGAGGATTTTGGAATTCTTTTTTGGCATCTAATGATACAACATTAACTTGTATATCTTTTTTTTGTCAAAAAAGATTAGAAATATTAAAGAAAAAAGAAATTAATCCTAAATAAGAAATGTTGCATGGAGTATCACAGAAAATTAAAGTCGCATGGAAGGTTTAGCACCTAAACACAGTGAGTCTTCATTTTTACAAACAGACTTGAACATTAATTTCATGGTTGAATTTCACAATTTTGCATAGTCTTAATAAAGCGACCTTAGTGCTAACTAAAATGCAATTTTTATTGACTACTTAATTTAGAAAAATAAAGCATAGTGTGTATATATATATATTCAAATATGAGGAACTAACCACTTTAAAGAAGATAACTACATCCATATATCGCCTTTTGACCTCCCAATATTGCTTCTGAGATGCTGACATTTGTTTCAAAACATTAGGCGGTATATAAAGTGTTGTTCTGTCATAAAGCGGGTTGTCAGGCCTTCTTCTATCAGCATCTCTGATTTGAGAAGGATGAAGCCATTCAAACTTACTAGTCATTTCAGAAACAACTTCATGGTTTCTAATTTCAGCTTTAGAATCCTGAAGAAATTTCACCCTCTTAACTGTACTTGAGGAACCACTATTGCCCCTGTCCTCGAGATTGCAAATTCCCTCCTGCATTCTTTTCAACCGAGGGACTAACGAGCGCACACCTGGTGTTTCTGGCCCAAGAGCATCATCATCAACTTTCATGACAGATGGGCATTCTTTGACCCCATGATCAACTTTCCCACTAGAACTGCACATACTTTGCTTCTTGCCTTGCTCAGAAGACAAATTTTCATGATCATGATCTGGCCCTTTGGATTCTTTTGAAAGAGGAGCAATACCAGCAGAACTGCCAGGAATTTGGTTCCTGCCATTTTTAGTTAACAACCATTGGCTGAATGATTTCACATTGAAGATTCAGAAAATCTCAGGCCAAGGTACAAAACCAAGCCTCGAAAAAATAAAAAAGAAAGTAACAATTGCAAAAATGACGTCATGTATGCAGAAGTTCATTATGAAATACATTATGCATCATAAAAAAAATTCTAATGAATTCTTTGAACAACTCTGTAACAGTGGTTACAACAACCATTGGCTGAATGATTTCACATTGAAGATTCAGAAAATCTCAGGCCAAGGTACAAAACCAAGCCTCGAAAAAATAAAAAAGAAAGTAACAATTGCAAAAATGACGTCATGTATGCAGAAGTTCATTATGAAATACATTATGCATCATAAAAAAATTTCTAATGAATTCTTTGAACAACTCTGTAACAGTGGTTACAATATAACCATCTTTTAAACACAACAGTCCGAGTAAAAATTGTAAGTGGCTTATTTCAGAGTGCTGCCTGCCTCACTAACCATTAAACCATCTTGAACTTCTGCTGTCTCTAGACTTTAATAAACTAAAAAGCACTCCCAAACCCTACACAACTTGCTCCTATTGATACTTAAATATTGAATCTGAAAAGCAACAGTTGTTGCCATCAGAAGTAAAATAATTTACTAAGTAAACGGCAGCAAGTTATCAATTCCCTGAAACGAGAGAATATACTAACTAATGCTCAGATTAAATATCAAAAATAAAATTAAATAAAAAAAAATGATGATTTTTAAATGGAAGATGACAAAGAAGCAACAGTACCGATCGAAGCCATTTTTTCCAAAATCAAACTTCACGAATTTGTGCTTGATACTGGAGAAGACGGAAGATTTGACAGCGTTATCATCGTCATCGACCGGGAAAATCTGACGCGGTACTTTTTCAGGCGGAGTATCAGTCCCTCTAATTTCTTCACTCGAGTAATCTACATTGGACGACGCGGTAGCATTTACAGCTTCAGATGTATTGCTATTTTTACTCTGAGATTTTTCCGGAAAATGAGAAGCCAAACGGCTACTCTGCGTTTCTCCTCCTCTTGCGGTGTTGTTCTTCTCCGGCGGAGGTTTCTTAAGAAAGGACAGTATCGATGTCTGTCGCTGCATTTTTTTTTTTTTTTTTTTCCCCTGAGCTTTCCTGGAGAAGGATGGAGGGAAAAAGGGAGGGCGGAGGACGATAAAAGAGAGAGGTTAGGAGAATTGGCGCCAAAAGCTTTTTGGTTTCTGATTTCGAGGGGTTAAAAAATTGTGTTCCATCGTCAATTCAATTTGGGTTGTCCGGGATGCTTTTGCCCGGAGAATGATAAAGTTCCTGCCTACTTTTCCACCGTTGGATTACGATGTTGATACGTGACATTTGTCGCTATTAAATTATTATTTTATGTGACAAATTAAATCAAAAATATTAAATTCGAAATTAGTTTGGACTATTGGACTTTTTTTAATATTTTGAAACTTAGATTTTGCATTTCCAAAGCACGCTCATCTTGAAGATTTGGGCCTTCTGTGTTTGAAGCCCACCCAAGATCTGCAGTGCCTATCAGCCCAATAGAAAAGTCTTTAACTTTTCCGTGGGAGCCAAGGCTATATATTCTACGGGGCAATCTGGCAGCAAATGAGAATCTGCCAAGTAACCAGATGCTTCCAACTTTCGCATCCTTGGGCAACAAGTTCTCATTCACTCGAGAACCTTCCAGAGCCAAAACACACAGATTCCCTTTTCTATTCACTCGTCGAACTTTCCAGATTCTCGTTCCCCCTATAAAAAGCCCCATTCCTTGCACATTTCCGCAGATTGATTGAGGATTCAGAGAAAAATTTTGTTGTGCTCTTCAAAGATCGTTCATCCCACAGCTGTTGAGATTTGAGATCAAATATGCCCAGCAGATTTTTCCAGGTGCAATAAAGCAGGAATGGGAGCCAGTGGTGTTGCAGAAGCCAAAAACCAAGACACGCGACCTCCGAGATCCCAAAGCCGTGAACCAGGCCTTGAGAACAGGGACACAGGTCCAAACGGTTAAGAAATTCGATGCTGGATCCAACAAGAAGTCTGCTTCTTCGACCGCTGCTGTGAATCCTAGAAAGCTTGAGGAGGCAGAGGAGCCAGCGGCTTTGGATCGGATATCTACCGAAGTGAGACAGGTAATACAGAAGGCGAGGATAGAGAAAAAAATGAGCCAAGCTGAACTGGCGAAGCAAATAAATGAGAGGCCGCAGGTTGTTCAGGAGTACGAAAATGGGAAAGCTGTGCCTAATCAAGCTATCTTAGCAAAGATGGAGAAGGTCTTGGGTGTTAAACTCAGAGGTTTGAAGCACAAATAACAAATAATATAAGTTGGAAGATTCTAATTGGGTGTCTCTGTAGTTGCTACTGAGTGCAGAAAGAACGATAATTGGAACTATGTTAATGTACATTTGTTTTCATGGAATAAATCATAAATATTTCTGAAATATTACCAGGGTATGCAAAGAACAATACTACATTATACCGCCAAATTATTCAATAAATAAATTTACAGTGGGGGAGGGAAAGGTGGAAAACATTTTCTTTCTTTGTGTGTTGGTTTGTAGTCTCTCTTTTATAAATACCACCTATCTGGAGAAATTAAGGTGGGTGTATTCAAAGCCATGGAGAATTGTAAATGGGAGTTGCAACAGA
The DNA here is from genome assembly GCA_025388415.1 of Cynanchum wilfordii. Classification (NCBI taxonomy): domain Eukaryota; kingdom Viridiplantae; phylum Streptophyta; class Magnoliopsida; order Gentianales; family Apocynaceae; genus Cynanchum; species Cynanchum wilfordii. The sequence continues at coordinate 214,010 of JAHSUH010004422.1, read as the reverse complement.
TTTAACTTGAAGATACTTCTTGAGAGCATCCATGCCCATATCTCTGCCAAATCCACTCTGTTTATACCCTCCATAAGGACTATCTCTGTCGAAGGCAAAATAGCAATTGATCCAAATAGCACCGGCCCTAATCGATCTTGAAACTGTATTTGCAATGTTTAAGTCATTGGTCATAACCCCAGCAGCTAGTCCATACTTGGTTACATTTGCCCTTTTGATCACCTCTTCCACTGTCCTGTAAGCCCATGTTCCGTTATACTAAAGATAGTACATTTTCAAGAAAATGAAAGAAATTGAATTTTATAAATGAAATGACTCACTTGAATTTCAGTACTGACATAACTGGCCCGAAAATTTCTTCCTTTGCAATGGTCATGTCATCCTGCATGGAAGAACAATGATGGATAAAGTGGGGAAATGGATAGGCTATAGAATCCTCTGGAACTTTTTTTTGATTTTTGTTAATTTACCGTGACATCGAGGAATATTGTAGGCTCAATGTAGTAACCCTTTCTGTCACAAGCTTTACCACCGGCCAACAAGGTGGCACCTTCCTTCTTGCCATGTTCAATGTAAGAAAGGACTTTTTCGTGCTGTTTCTTATCAACCTGCACCAATTTTTGCATGTAGTTTTGTCAGGATGGAAAATAAATCATATGCAAAGAAGATACTGATTTTGCATATATATATAAGAGATAGATAGCTTGGATGTATTGCTTGTAAGTTCATACTTGGGGTCCATATTGGACATTTGGATCAAAAGGATCGCCAACAACCCAATTCTTTGCCTTTTCCTTCAACTTTTTCACAAAGTTATCGTACACCCCTTCTTGAACAAATACACGAGAGCCAGCAACACATATTTCGCCCTGTTATTTTCATAGGAAACATCATTTTCCAACACATTTATATATATACACCTTAGATAATGTAGCAGCTGGTTGATGGTGAAATGGAAAGAGAAGAATTGTCACTCAATTTACCTTGTTAAAGAAAGCTCCTTGAAGAGCAAGATCTGCAACTTTCTCAACATCTACATCATTGAAAACAATAAAAGGACTCTTGCCTCCGAGTTCCAGACAGACGGGTTTCAAGTTGCTCAATGCTGCAGCCTGCATTACTAAGCGTCCAACCTCTGTAGACCCTGTGAAACTTACCTGAAAAAAGATGAATATCAGAAAAATATTACCCAATTCAAAATTTTGTTAAAACATGGATAGTTATTGTGATCAGAAAAGGAAAAAAAAATAAAAAAAATTACCATGTCGATATCCATGTGTGAGCTAACAGCAGCACCAGCACAAGTTCCGAAACCTGGTACCACATTGATAACACCATCGGGGACACCAGCCTGTTCCAACATTATTGTACAACGGAATTTTTATGAAGTCTTGATAAAAATGTCGTAATTATTAAGAAAGGAAACTGAAGCAAGTAAACAACAGCAGCTAACCAGCTTTGCTAAATGAGCATAGTAAAGAGCTGAAAGTGGTGTTTGTTCAGCAGGTTTGACAACCATGGTACATCCAGCAGCCAATGCCGGGGCAACCTTCATACTAAACATCGTACTTGGGAAATTCCAGGGAATGATGTGTCCAACAACACCGACGGGTTCATAGAGTGTGTAAGCTTGTAGATCCCTGGACATTTTGAGAGTCTCGCCATGGATTTTATCAGCTGCACCTGCATAGTAACGGAAAGTTTCTGCAGCTCCAGGAATATCCAAGATCTTGCCAAGGTAAAATAATTTTCCAGCATCAATTGTATCCAGGGAAGCTAATTCTTCTATGTTTTCATCTATCAAATCTGCCAATTTCAACATTATCTTTCGCCTCTCCTGATATTAATAACCCCAATACGAGCGAAAATCAGAGCTTGAATTAAATCAATTACTAAAAATAAAAATGTAAAAAAAAATATATATATATATATATATATATATATATATATATATATAAACAGTTTTAATCCTATCAAAGTAATATGTCTCATTCTTTGTCCGTAAAGCATTTATTTAATAGAAACAATTGGGCTGCCCGACCGAACATGCTAGAGTTTTTTTTTTTTTTTGAGAGTTGACATCCTACCTTCCAACATGTGATTCAGCGAAATTATGAGAAATTTGCTTAAAAGAATATATATATATATATATATATATTTATATAGGCAAACAAAAATGTTTATTTATTTAAAAATTTAAAATTTTTTATAATTAATATATATACACAATATACATGTTTTAAAATTATTTTTAAAATAAGCGAACTTTTTGAAGTATGGCCAATTGTAGGTATTGACATATTTACTTTCCGAGAGAGTCAACTAAATTTCTACATATAGATGTTTTGTAGCTTTTTTTTTTCTCTATAATTATTATTCTAGTTTATGATTTATTAAATTTTTTTAAAAAAAAAATTGTTATCAAATAAATTAAGATTTTTTTTAAGCCCAAAAAATTAGTATAAATTTATAAAATAAAAGAAAAATGGACTTGTGGAATTCAAATTACTGTGATATTGGTTTGTCTTCATTCTACTTGGGAAACTTCACACACAATAATATTATAATATTATAATTGAATAAAATAAATAAATGAAAAGTTTCCCTATCAAAAGAAATGGACATCTTCAATTCTACTGCCAACCTCGTTTTTATAAAATTAACACAAATTCTTTTTACTCGTCTATTTTTTATTATACATCTCATTAAAAAATAAAATATATTTATTAAAAATATTATCTTCATATATTTATTATAAATATTTAAATTATTTTTATTAAAATTAATTTTTCTTTACGGTAAATTTTCCAATTACAGCTTAAATTAATGAATTATTATTATATTTATGATAACTGTCAAGGTTCACCGTTCAACTAATAAAAGAAATTTGTCAAAGTTGACCGACTGGCATGTTGTCACCCACCAATCGGCCCTTTCAGGTTCCACACCCTAATAAAAGAAACATAAAATTTAAAAAAAATTAAAATTGGGAATATAAAAGACATACGCAGCCGGGTAAACGGGGCCATGGTCCATTGTCAAAGGCTTCTCGGGCAGCTTTGACGGCCAAATCAATATCTTCTTTGTCTCCCTCTGCTATATTTGCAATCACTTCCCCTGTTCTCGGATCAATCGTCTCAAATGTTCTTTCTGCAAATTTTATAAATTTTTCCCCAATCAAAATTTACTCTTTCTCTCTCTCATATATATATATATATATAATTCCACTTCTGCATTTTAATCATTCCTGCACGTTACTATCAGAGATTCACACGATCCTGATGAATTTAGAATTTTAACTTTTTAAAAGTAAAATAATATATACGTCGTTTTAAGAATTTTACTGTGGAGAGTAAGAAAATTAGAAAAAGGAAAAACTCTTTCATACTTTTCTAGAACTAAGGAGAAGACATTAAAATTTAGCAGAGTTGCTGGCCGCTCAATAGACAACACACGCACAGATATCGGAAAAGTACATGTTTTGTCCAGACTTATTCAAAATCACACAGCCGGTGGAACCCACCGGACTTTTTTGTGATATGAGATCAGCCATAACTGACTGAATGTATGTATTCTCAATTCTTCACCGTTCGATAAGATCTTAAACAAAAAATTAAAAAATTATGGTTAATTCTTATCTCATCGGTAAATATATATATATTTGGCCATAGTTTTGATCTAATCCATATATTAAAGTGAAGGGGATTAACAAATCACTTGTTTACCCCTAATTTTTATCATCAAAATGATTCGAAACAAAGAGAGTGAGAAAGAGAAACCAACATAAACATATGAAATACATGTATTATATATATATATATATATATATATATATATATATATATATATATATATATTTTATTTTATATGTTAGAAGGAGGCGGAAACAAACCTGAAACAGAATCGACAAACTGTCCATTGATGAAAAGCTTTGTGAACTTTATTTTGGGAAACTTATTTACAAAAGCTTCCTCGGGAGTACTACCATTGCTCTGTGCCGGTGCCATATGCGTGTAGAAAGCTTTCTGACTTTTGCTTTCTTTCTCTCTGCTATTAGTGAAAGAAAAAGGATGAACTGCCCTTGTATTTATATGCACAAAGGAAGGGAGTATTAGACGCCACCACTATTAATAAAATTGGGCCAAGGAAAAAAGTACGTCAATCTTATTATAAGACCATTTCCCACATCTGAGGGTGAAATTTACTTTTTTTTTTTTTTTTTTTGGTTCTCATACATATTGTGATTTTGAGTTTACTCATTTTTAAATTTTGACTAATTTAATTCAATTTTTTACGGATAAAAGGTAAAAACATAACTCATGTGCTCGCATCAATTATTTTATTTTTGAATGTGAGATTGAATAAATTATTAATAAGAAAAACAAGTATTTCATCATTGGATGAATAAATAGTAATCAAATTTTAAACTTTTTGAGTATTTTTGTTTTGAAACCGGATACATATAGTAATATTAAAGAAGCAAATTTTAAAGCATATAGTCCACAAAACATGTGTGGATTCTGATGTGTAGACTCTTTAATATTTTCCTGATTTAATTATAAAAAAAAATCCACAAAACATGTGCCCATATAATATATTTTATATATATATATATAATATAATATAGCCTATATTAACAACTAGTTCCATGTACGATCAAGCAAAAAGAAGTTTTCAGAATGGAGTAGGTTGACGTTGAAGGAAGAATGTTAACTTGAACCTTCAATGCAGCTACGTTTCATATTTGAAAGTTGGAATATTGAAAATTTAAATATAATATCTTTTGTGTGTTTTGTTATTTTGTTTCTTTTTTTGTTTAGTTTTATATTTAGTAATTTTTGACTCACATAATTTTTTAGTTTGAGTATTTTATCTTCACATATATTTAGATTAGTATTTTGTACTATTACCATAAGAGATTTTATTCATTTATCTGTGTAATATTTTTATTTAATTAAATTTCACTTATTAAAATTAAAAAAAAACAAAAAAAAAAAAACAAACAGAAAGAAGAAGTTTTAACGTTTTATAGAGTATTCTTTGCCCAAAGAGGATAGGGCTTGGTACATGTAGCTGTGTGATTGGCCACTGTCTGTCCAAATATATATTTTCAATATCTTCTTGGATTAATTTCTATATCATTTTTTAGTTTCTCTATAAAATACATAAATACAACAAATATTCAAATATAATAAACTATAATCTCATTAAATGATCACATTAATTATTTTTTTTTTAAAAAAAAAAAAGAAAAAATTACTTCTAAAATTAGATAAAGTATGAAAACTATTTATGGTAAGGATATATATAAGACAATATGTCCGTATTCCCATCTTTTTCCACCAAAAACCATTCCATCCTTCTTTCTCCGTAAAATTCTTTAAATATACATGTTTCAAATGCATAAAAAGATTACTCGAAATTAAAAAAAAAAATATATATATATATATAAAAAAGTTGAAGTAATTTTTCATGATGAATAGAGAGAAACAAATGTAATAAATGTACTAATACAATTTAATTTTCAATATCAATAATATATAATTTTTTATGTTCGAAAATTAAATTAGATTATTTACCCAAAAAAAAAAAACGATTGAGACGAAGTAATATGATTAGTGGTCCAAACTAATATCTGTACCGGAGGATGATGATAGTTTTGATTGAACCAATAATTTTCGAATAAATGTAGTCAACGGATTGCCTTGCACAAAAGGGCATAAAATATCAGTAAATCATAAAAGAAAAAAAAAACTTTATAAAATTAAATAAAGGGAGATTACAAATGGCTAGTTGCCAGCCGTTGGCAATTAATGCATTATTAACAAAGAACAATATTAATTTTATGTAAAGGATAGATGTATTAATAGTAGTACTATTCATTTTTTGGTGCTGAGATTTTTGGTCAAAACCGGATTTTTTATAATAAATAGATGAATAAGAACAGAGAAAATTACACAATATATCTATTTCAAGCTGAAAGAACCTCTAACACACACCTAAGGCTTCTTTCGGTTAAGATATAAGGATTATCCAAAAAAATTTACTACTGTGTAGACCAGTAGTGTGGTTAGTCTAAATAGAATGGACTGTTTGACGAAACATATAATCCCAACTCGGGGGTTTCCTCGAATTACTCGGTGTCTTCCGCAAATTTCGGCAACACCAACAAACAACGTCGGATTCGGCAAAGAAACTAATCCGCATGTCCGGAAAGAAGAAGAATTCAAAACCTCTTGGCTAGCTTGCGGTCTCTCGGTAGATGAAGGCTAGATTGCTCAGCGTAGTTGCACCAAACCGCCTGTGGACTCTCAATATACCTCGTTTCCACGGAAGGGCAGCCATCGGTAAGGCCCGATGCAGACAAGCCCAAATTGTAAAGGAAGCTCGAGCAGGACCTTTGAACCTCCAAATGCTTTTCCATGGAATCTGGACTCTCCGTGCCCCGACCGACTGTAATTTCTCCCTTACTGACTTACTAGAGAAGACGCCGGAAGCGGAAAGGGACCATATAGGAGCATCCAACACGTTCCGGTCTAAAGAACGAGAAATATTCTGAATTACACAAACCATGTCCAATGGAAGGTAAAGAGATAAGAATGGCACGTCCCAACCCGTATCCCGGTTCCAAACATCAGCAACCGTCATCGTAATTAAATGCTTTGGCACTGTCGTGGTCACCAGATTCAGCAGCGGTTGCTCTCCAATCCATTTATCTAACCAAAGCAACACACATTTTCCATTCCCGATTGTCCACTTTAGTCCTTCTTGAAATAACGAGGTGATTGTTTCTAGAGCTTGCCATAAATGTGAGGCCCCCGAAACTTTCCTCCCACTAACCAATTTCGGTCATCCCCCGTACTTGTCCCTCAAAATACAGCTACTTAACTCAATCGGTTGTCTTAGCAGTCGCCACAGGAGTTTGACTAGAAGTATCATGTTCATGTTAGTTAGCCTGGCTAACCACAAACCTCCGAGTTGTTTTGGCTGGCAGATCTTCTCTCATGCTATTGTATGATGTTTTCTGGAACCGTCATCATCCCCCCAGAAAAATTGGCGACACAAACGCTCCAATTGACCAACAACCGCCTTTGGGACCATCACTGTCTGCATTGTGTATACTGGCAAGCTCATGAGAGTTGAGCTCAGCAAAACTGTGTGGGCTGCCTTGGACAACGCTTTCACTTTCCACCCGGCTAATCTGCGTTCCGCCTTTTCTACCAAATAAGAGAAGTGTTGTTTTTTTTTTCTGCCATGAATAAGAGGAACTCCAAGATATACGCCCAAGTCCGAGGTGGCTGTAATCTGAAACTCGGTACAAATAGAGTTCCTCAAGTATCTCGGCGTATTCGGGGAGAACCAAATTCTGGACTTGCTCATGTTCACTCTTTAACCCGAGATGCCACGAAGTGTGCTAGAGTATGCTCCATTACCCGAGCCTATGAGAATGAGGCCTCACCAAACAATAGTAAATCATCAGCAAACATCACATGTGAGACATACGGTCCCTGCCTAGAAAGCTTCACTGGTCTCCACCGTTTATCTTCAACGGCCTTTGAGATAGCTTGACCTAAAACTTCCATGCATAAGATGAAAAGAGAGGGCGACAATGAATCTGGTAAGTGGTAAGTGATAAAACTTCCCTGAGATTTTGATAAGTGATTTGATTGTGAATGAATCTGGCCAATACATTTTCTGAAAAGCTTTATTTAATATTAATGCATGACGTGATTTCTTCCATATTATTTATGTGTCCGCTAGTGGCGTTATTATAAATGTTCTAGAAATAACTAGAAATTCTACGTATTTCTTGATTGATAAGCCAGTGGAACATATTCTATCCACGTTACTTCTTTATAAATCATAAAATAAAATAAAATAAAAAATTCAGCCACCCATTACATATATATATATATATAATATTCCCTATTTGTCCGCCTTTTTGTTTTTTCCCTCTCTCCCTATGGAAATAATTTTATTTTAATATAAAATATGTAAATTGTAAAAATAAACAAAGATACAAATTTTCTTTAGATTATGTATGATAAGATTGTGTTGTCTTACTAGAAAGGTTTTGTATTATTTTGATGTTCTGACTTTTCTATATTTAAATCTTGCTTATATAATAATGATAATGAAGCAAGAATATGGCGTAAGTATTGCAGCTTAATTCTATTGAAATGATTTAAAATATGTAAGTAACTAAAAATATAATTTATCTAAATAAAAAAAAAAAAAAAAAAAATATAATTTAAAAAAATACGAACAATATTATTATCATCATGCATACATACATACATACATTCATAAAATAATGTTTGTCTTTAACTAATTATATTATAAAGTTTATGTCTAAACCGATAAAGTTTAATTAATTAATTAATTAATTCATTAATGATCTTGCATAGACACAGTAGACTATTTACCGTGTGACATCTTAGTTCAAATAATTGAAGCTTTATTATTATTATTATTATTATTATTATTTCTTTAAATTAATTCATACTTTAAACTATATAAGTCAATGAGTCTGATTGCATATCAACTCTGTTTTGTCACGGATTTTTTATTTGATGGATTGCATTAATTATGTGTATTATATCATTTTCTTTAATAAATTTATTATTTTCATATATTTTGATCTTTGAAAGTCTAATTAAACACACAGATAACGGTTACAATTATAATAAAATTTTCAGCCATGGCTCCTAATTTTTTTTTTTTTTTTTAGAGAAGTATTTTTTGCTTCTACTTAACGCACAAAATTTCTACCTTCTAACCTCTTGAATTGATATAATGAGAAAATAGATTGTGAATGTTACACGAAGGTCGATCATGTAAAAGCTATATTATCATGTCTTTTTTGAGTAAGAATTGAACTTTATAAACGCAATTCAAACCGAATTTGAATTAATCAAAATCGTAATAACTCGAAAACTACATGCTTTAGAATTTCTACGTTGTCGACTTGTACATATGATTAGTTAGTTAGAGAAAATTGACTGCAATTCGATAAATTATGATTGAAAACATGAATCAAGAAAATATATAAATATATATAAATCGCAACAAATTTTCACATATAGGTAAGCTCAATATATATGACTTGTACTTAATTGGACTTTGACCAAAATTTTATATATATATATATATAATATTTTATATACAATTTTCAAAAAGTAAATATACTTATATGATCCATCACTAGGAAGAAAATTAATTTTGGTAACGACCAAATTTGTTGCAAATCGATTTGTGAAACAAATTTTTGACGGTTTAAGTAGCGGCGGTATATTTGTGAGAGCATGAGGCATAGAAAGTCGTCACAAAAATTGTCGCTAATAGCAACAGTTAAAAGATTATTGTAAAAATTTATCCTTAGATTCAATTTTTCTGCATTACAACCCTATATATTAGTAAAATAAAAACAATATTAATCTTATAATTTCCCAAGATTTAAAACATATTCAATTTTTTTTTTTTTATATAATTAATATCACATCATAATATTTCATTTCCAACCTAATCTTTTTTTTAAAATTTTCTTATTTAATTCTTTAAATTGTGTTAGAAATGAAAAGAATGTTATAATAAAATAAATAACTTATACGTCCATTTCATTTTCTTCTAGAACATTTAGGACAGCATTATTGAGTCTTATTCACGAAATTATATATTTAAGATTTTTAAATTCTAAATAAGACCTAAATGATGTAATTTTCCTGTTAATTGGTGTTATTTGAGGGTCCCACCATTTCAAAATTTTTTAATATTAAATTTATGATTATTATCAATTGCGAGTAATTTAAAAAAATTAAAGATAGTAATTCTTCTAATTATCAATGATATATAAACTAATAAATTTTTTATAGTAATTAAATAAAACAATACAATAGGAGTATTAAAACAAAAGAAGCCATTATCATAATTTTTATGAGATAAAAAAAAAAAAAAACTCGTTCGCCCAAGATTTTAGTTTTTATTAATTAATTATTTGATTAATAATAATATGATTTTTTTTTCATAAAATAAAAAAATTGTAAGTAATGTTATAATAGCACAAAATAGAGAATGTATTCTTCGTTTTGACCATGCACATTTTTGGCTACCTTTTTTTTTTTTTTTTTTTTTTTTTTTTCCGATACTTAACGTATTGCACCCGACATGTAAAGTTAGGAATTGAAAAGTGCCGTCCCTATTCCAAAATATCCATCTTCCCTTTTTTGGGTTGAGGGATCCATCTTCCAAAAATAGACCAAACAAAAAATTAATGAGAGAATTTTATATATACATATAAGGTAAAAAAGTATAGATCAGTTGGTAGTAGTCTTATTTATCATCCGAAAGTTATGAGTTTGAGACATAATAAATGTTAGAATGTCTTAAATTTCAAATATATATATATATAAATGGTTCTCACGAGTTTAAAATATGTTATTGAGTAAAAATTTTCAAACCCTAGCTTAATAACCTCGGTTATCTCCTAATAAATAATGTAGAACTTCATGTCGCAATAGTTTCTAATATTTTTTTTATCATATATAATAAATTAAATTTTTTTAATAATAATCTTTTAACTTATTTTCTTTAGTTGTAGTAATATATATATATATATATATATATATATATATATTACTATTTTCTTTAATGAATAATTATTAATACGTATAGATAATAAAAACATTAATAAATATATTTTAATAAAAAACTGAATTTTAGGAGGGGCTAATAAATATTCCATGCAAATTGTAATGAAAGATAATTATGAAATAATTTCATTGCCAAAGTTGACAATATTAACGAAAATGAAATATGCAAAAAGTCAAGTAGATATTATAGGAGCAGATTCAATGGCTCAAAAGTTCGTTTTCTTTGATTTGATAAACAAATAAGGACAAGTAGAGAATTAAAAATTTATTATATAAGACTCAAAACTATAATATTATTTACAATAAAAAACATATTTTGAATACTATATAAATTCAAAAGTTTGATATTCGTGTAAGTATTATATAAGAATTAATATGTGATATTTTTAAATTTATACCAGATTAAAAATTTAATATTTGTTGTAAGAATTATATAAGAGTCAAAATATAATATTATTTACAGTAAAAAATATATTATGAATACTATACAAATTCCGTGTAAGTATTATATAATAATTAATATGAGATATTTTCAAATTTAATAAAGTGTCACGGAAATTATTATTCTTCTAGTTATGCTATTTTTCCATGAGGTTAGTCTTTTTGCGTATGAAAATTCTTCTTAAAAAAGAAATTGTTTATGTTGCTATTTTGAATTGAATTTTTACGTATATACTACTTTTTCTTATAATAGTAATCACGTATATATACTTTTTTTTTTTAAAAAAAAAAACATTATCACACATTTAAAATTTTTATGATTTCCAACATATGACTTTTCTAATTATAAGTTGATAAAATTATAAATTTTATACTGAGTCGAACTTATAAATTTTGTGATTGAATTTTTTAAATAAAATAATTACATTACTAAGATATTTTGATTGTTGTCACTTATAAATCAAGTATTTTTTAATTATGATACAAAAATAAAAATTGAGACAAATAAGAATTTTATTTTATTTTTAAAATAAGAAATATCATTTATTGAAATAATTAAGTATATAAATAAGATTTGATTTATTCAAATAATTAAGTATCATTTATTCGAATGAAATACAGGCTTAAAAGTCCGTATGGCATTGGGCAAGAACTAGTGCTTTTGAAATGGGCTAGACCAACTTTAGCTATACATTTTTCATGTGTTGTCCAAAAATACAGCGTTGGGTTATCTACCAGCTGGAAGGTCCTCAAAGGGGACAAAAATTACTTCTGTACAATGACTGCACCAATTAAAATGACAGCAACTAGTTTGCCGGTTATCTATAGTTAAATATATATGTATTTTTTTTTTTTTTTTTTAACCATTTGGGCACCCGGTGTCTCTACCTTATTTGGTGAGACTAATCTAGACTCGGCTTGCGTAGCGCTCACAAAGTTCAACTCTTACTCGAGGGTGAGAGTCCGACCCAGAACTTTTTTTAACATGGCGCCCCAGAGGATTCGAAAAACATTAGGAGTCCCCGCACCAACTCCCCTAAGCTACCGAGTTATTTAAAATTTATCTATAGTTAAAATTTATTTAAAATATGACAAATAAAAAATGACAAAAATGTGATATAACACAATAAAACATACCATGTTACGTATTTTTTCTCCATAAGAGTTTAAGGATTATTATTTAAATTGTCCATATTTACTAATAAAACTTTATAAATAGTTATAGTTTTAAATTTATTTTCTTCTTATAAGATAATTTTTAAAAAAATTAAAAAATTAAGTTATGCACAGTGATATGTTGATTATTTATTTATTTTTTAAAAAAAATTTATTTAAAAAATTGTTCTACATAAAAAGTATGTGATATGTGCATTTTTTTTTTTTTACATGTGACAATAAATATATACGACGTGTGCTTTTTTTAATATACACATTGTATTTTTTTAAAACAAAATTAATGACTCCAAAAAAATACATATAAGTTAAAATCAGAAAGAAAATTAATTTTAAACGATAACTATTTATGAAATTTTGTAAATAAAGAGTATCAATTTAGGTAATAAGCCAGAGTTTTACTTGGAACATCATATATACCAACCTTAAACATCTTTTTTTTTTTTTTTTTTCAAACATAGAGAACTGCAATTAACAAACTGACCAAATGCACTCTAAAGTACTTAAATTTGAATGTCTGAAAACTTTCTATAAAAACAAGTGAAAAAAAAAAAAAAAAAAAAAAAAAAAGAAAAATACAACTCGCCTCTAGCTCTAACGGTGAATATACAAGAAGATCAATCAGAAGTCAGTGAAAGTGTTTACAAATGATAAATATATATATATAAAAATATTTTGATCATGAATATATATAATTAGATGAGAATCAAGTTTTTCTGATCAGGGAAAAGCTTAGAAGGATCAGCAAATCTCATGGAGAAAGATCGAAACATAACATCTGGTTCTTCTATTAATGAATTCTGTCCTTCATCGAAATTCTGCATGTAGGTTTCATAATCATAAGGTGACTGCACGTGCAGGCCACCACCACCAGCAGACGACGACGCGAACATGTTTTTCTTTTCTTTCAAGAACTTCCTCCACAACACTTTCCATGGCACCGACTTGATCTTCTTACTATTATAATTTTCCGATGCCGGCGGCTGTTGCTGACGATCGTAGTTTTTACCCAGTCGGATACTTCTGGTGCTGATCGACCGTCTCCAGTTCTTGATGTCCATGATCACAGTTTGATCAGAGAAAGCTACTTCATGAGTATATAGCAGCACACACCCATTGAAGTATAAATGTCAAGAAATGATACTGAAGAAATTTGTGGGTTAATTTTTTTTTTTTTTTTTTTTTAAAAAATGGGAGTTGTTAGTTGGATAGCTTCATATGACTTGTTTATAGTCCAAGAAATGCAGCGCACGCTGAGTTTGTTCAAGTATTCAAAAAGCTTTAATTCGTTGCTGCGTGTTTTGTTTGACCGTAACAAGTAACGAACTATATAATATATATATATTTATAGATAGATGCAAATGCATTGTTGATCTGTCTGATGCCTTTGAAAATTTAAGAATTGAATTAATAAAATATACGAGAAATATATATATGTTTATATATTTTATAAGAATTGCTTATCCGTTTCTTGGACATTGTTATGGGTCTGCTGTTCAGAATCTTTAGTAAAGACACGTGATCCAATTAAACTAAAGGATATAATAATAAGGTTTGGATTATTCAAAGAGTGACCTTATTTTCAACATCTAATAATATTAATATAATCATAGGTATAGTACTTTGTCTGACCTCAAAGAATAGTAACAACCCCTCTTCACTCAAAATTTATAAAAATAATTAGTGAGTTTAGTTCCAAATAAATTTACTTTTGACATATTCAGTTTTAATTTTTTTATTTTTTTTTTTTTTAAAATTTTAAACTTTTTTATTTTTTTAACAAATTATATCAAAAAAATTTAAAAACTTAACAATTTACATTCTTTAATTAATTAAAAAAAATAGTAAAAACGTCCGTATTAATGAGAAGAATGAAAAAAAAAAATAAATAGAAGAAGAAACCGCGGATTACGAGATACGTATTATTGCTAAAATATTTCAATTTTGACCATAATTTCTAGGGTTTCCGACTTTTCATACAGCATAAAACTTTTTTTCATTGTTACATTAATTTTTTAAGAATGGAGGAAGTTGAACGTCTCAAATCTGATACTGCAAGAGGCTGTAATAATCCTTTGCCAGTTCGTTCACCTATGGAAGTAATCGTGTTTTGTTCTGAGTTAAACTAATGAGCAAAACAATACAGAATTTGCAATCCAAACTAGAAAGATCCCTCTTGCAATCGACCAAACCGAAGTTGTTTTCTTCACCTGATGATGATTTCCCAGCCTTCTTTCTTAGCCCAAGTGCAGACAACTTCTTCGAAACGGAAGCTTGATTCGAGAGCTTGCTCAGCAATGGCTTCACTTTAGGGAAAAAATGAAGTAGGGTTTCTCGACTTCTGAAAGTTGGGTAAGAATCCACCGTCTCCGGTATCCACAGATCCTTTGAATTCGAAATCTTCATTTTTTTTATTATTTTCAACTGAGTATTAAACCTTATTTTTCTCTAATAAAAAGTTTAGGACTTTAAAAATAAAAATGTATATTTATTTGGGACCAAACCCACCAATTATTCAAATTTATAAATATTTCATTTAAGTAATTTTTTTTAATTGACTAATATCACACAAATTGTTAAATTTTAAAACTTTTTGATAAAATTCATAAAAATTACCTTATTTTTCACTCATAAAAATTTTGGATTTTAAAAGTGAAAAAGATAATTATGACTAAAATATAAATTTATTTTAGACAAAATTCACGAAGTACTCAAAAATTAATTTAAAAGAAGTTATTGATAATTTCCGAATTTTATTACATGCATTTACGACCATTTTTACAAGGTTATTTGTCACTTAACCAAATTCTTGGGAACCTCAAGTTTTTCACTTAACTCTATTATTAAAGAGTAATTTAAATATAATATATATATATTTGCATATGTTATGAGTTTGAAGTTAATTAATATTCATGATATTTTGATTGTATTTATTTATGGAAAAAGATTGATTAAAAATTATACCTTTTTCTGTGAAAATATTATTATAATGATATATAGATACTCAAAAGAAACTTTAAATTCAAAAGTTTATATATTTGTTTGATCTTATTTGGTTATTATTATTATCTTTTTAGTATTTTAAAGTTATGCATTGGACAATAAAGTTGAAATAAAGAGTAGACTATAAATTTTAATTTATTACATATTTTATAGCATTTATTATAAGATTATAAAAAAGAAAAAAAAAATGTGTATTTGGTTAATTAAGAGGTGAAATAATTTATTAGACTTTATATTGTGTATTGACTTCCTCTGTTTTTGAAGGGAAAAAAAAAAAGAAAAACAATTCTCTGCTTAGCGTGGAAAGACTGAAGATGTTGGTGTACATTTCAAAGAGACCACACGCTGCATTTAGGTAATTTTGTGACGGACGGATAAGTCCCAAAAATGAATAATAGTATTATTGCTGAACATCTACAGTAATGAATACCTTTACAAGCACGGGGAGGAGGAGGAAGAGGAGTACAATCTGTAAAATTTTTCCTCCTTGCTAATCTATTGGAGGAAATGTATAAGGAATATACCTCATGAATAGCTATGTCAAAGAATTTTGGGCGAGGAAGCCATAATAATAATAATAATAATAATAAGCTCAAACTCAATGCACGAAATATGTAATAGCCAGAGCCACCAATAGAAGACCATAGGCAATTCCTTGATCAATCGCCGTTCCTGTACCAAAATTACCAATTTAATCAGCAAATTGTTCGCTAATCAATTGGGAAAAGTAGATCGAAGAAGAAAAAACAAAATCGTTCAGAAATAGAAGAAGAAACAGAGCATGAAAACAGAGTTGCTCACCGTTGTTTGAAGAACCAGCCGGAGACGGCGAGGGAGCCATGCCTTGTCCGCTGCCGAGTTGAGCAAGTGTCAAAACGATGACACTTAGAATCGGAAAACTGAAGAATCTAACTGAATTCATCTTTCGGATCGGACAGAAAACTACTTCCGGAGGGAGAAAATTCAGGAAATTTTGCGATCGAAAATAGAGGAGAGGAGCAGAAGATATCGTTCGTTGAGGAGAGCAAAGAATCCGAGGGGTGGTGGTGATATATACTCGCAGTCCCTTCTGGAGAAACTTCGTTGAAAATGAGATTTTAGTGCGTACGGTAAAAGTCACGCGTTGGGGGGTGGGGGGGAATACCTTTTCTTTTTTTTTTTCTTTTTTTTTTTATATATATAACAGTATATAGAAATAAAAAAAACACGGCCTTTTAAAATTAAAAAATTTAATAAAAATAATGTTGTTGTTTGACCCTGACGGGGCGGCCGATTGACTAAGAGAAAGGGAATGTATATGAATTGGAGACCTGATGTACGGTCGAGATTGCTACTTCGTGGGCGTTTGAAAAGTCGTTAAATAGATGAAGATTCTGTAGAACTCCAAAACGGTCAGCAAATTCAACTAAACTTTGGGTTCTACTAAGAGCCAAAGGAACCAATTTGCATATTTTTTCTTTTGAATGTTGAAAATTAGTATTATATTATTATTATTATTACAAAACATTCATGATCCATAGCAATAAGTCCGGTTTGAAAAGGTTCGTA
The DNA here is from genome assembly GCA_025388415.1 of Cynanchum wilfordii. Classification (NCBI taxonomy): domain Eukaryota; kingdom Viridiplantae; phylum Streptophyta; class Magnoliopsida; order Gentianales; family Apocynaceae; genus Cynanchum; species Cynanchum wilfordii. Next base: position 197,196 of record JAHSUH010004422.1, on the reverse strand, counting down.
TACGAAATGTCGCAAAATAATACATAGGGCAGGAGATTCAATTAATCGAGATTCGGAAGCTGAAATTTCACTCTTACCATCAATAGGTTTAGTTAGGGCGTTTATAACACGCCCTAAGTAGGCATCACTTACTGGAATCGAGCAATGCATCCCTTTTATGTGGATCATTATTATCAGTAGCACTTGTAGTCATTATATTTTGAAAAAACAGAAAGATTCTTGGTAAAAGTTCTTTTTTAACAAAAGAGTCATTTTTCGTTGGTGAAATTAAATACGTGAATAAAAGAAGCAATATTTTACAAACTACTTTTTTTGGGTAAGAATTATTACAGATCTCAATTAATCCAATAATGGATTATTGGAGTTATTGGATTATTAGTCTAGGTTTTTTATTTTTAAGCATAGGCATTTTTTCAGGAGCAGTATGGGCTAATGAAGCTTGGGGATCCTATTGGAATTGGGATTTTCTCTCTATTACTGTAATTTATTTTTAGAAATATTATATATTATATTGAATATGTCCTTAACAATGATATTGTAATAACGATATAAGTATCTTAATATAAATACTTTCATTTGAATTTTTTTTCTTTAAAAAAAAATTATATTTAAGTTGAAAACTAAATTATATGTAGTTGTTAAATTTAAATATTTAAATTTAATATTTTTTGGGTCATGCGATAGATAGAGCTGTAACAAGGAAGGAATGGAAAGCTATGCGGATTACCAGAAATGCCCCAGTATTGTCTCACTTATTCTTTGCTGATGACTTGGTATTGTTTGGAGAAGCTAGCATGGATCAAGCCAAGATTATGGGAGATGTCTTACAACAATTTTGTGAATGCACGGGACAACGAGTTAACTTTGTCCAAGTCACGGATATGGTACTCAAAATCAACGACACCTATGCTTGGTCCAGGCCATAACTAAGCAATGTGAGATTCTGCCAACAGCAAATCTGGGGATGTACTTAGGAGTACCCATTGTACATGGTAGGCTCACGAGCAAGCGGTTTCATCACCCGGTAGATAGGGTGGGGAGAAAGCTACAAGGATGGAAAGGCAATATGTTATCTAGAGCATCGAGACTATTGCTGATCCAATCGGTATGCTCGGCTATACCAGCCTATACCATGAATGTATGTAAATTACCAGGGAAATTGCTTTCAACTTTGGAAATGCTAAACAGTAATTTTTTCCGAGGAGATACAGACGAGAAGCGCTCTACCCATGTGATTAGTTGGGATACCATATGTCAACCGAAGGATAGGGGAGGTTTGGGCCTAAGATCTCTACAAAGGGTAAATGATGTTTTGCTTGCCAAACTTGCATGGAAGTTCTCTACACAACCGGATACTTAGCGGATACAATTGCTGCAAGCCAAGTATGGCGTAGGGGCGGGATGGATGATCCCACAACATAAAGGGATTGGGTCTTTCATCCGGCGGAGTGTGAAACATGGCTACCAAGTGCTTTGGAGAGAGGTAGCCAGTGGAATTTTGATGAAGCCCCTGCCTCACTAAGCTGGATTGGAACCGCAAATGGGAAGTTCACTACTAAGTCGGCCTATGCTATGCTGATGGATGTTGCTCATCGGACGGAGATCCCATGGGCAAGGATTTGGGATATGAAAGGACCACCCCGAAGCTCGTTAACGCTTTGGATGCTTGCTCATGATCGCCTTAAGACAAGGAAGTTGCTATGGGAATGACAGATCATTGATTCCCCGGATTGTCTGCAGTGTGGTGACTGCGAGGAATCATCTCTGCATGTAGTGAGGGACTGCCACATTGCACGGGAAATGTGGAGATACTTAATACTAGCAACGCTTTTCCGACAGGCGGTCTATGAAGCTTGGTACTGGCGGAATATGGCAACGTTCGGGAATCAGAAACCACCGGCGGGGTGGATAGCGAAACAAGTGTTGTTCAAGGCGTGGGAGGTCCTTAGGGCACAGGAGGAGCGGGTGCTCCGGTAGTTAGGAATTTCTTTGTATTCCTTCTTTCTACAAGCTATATCTTGTAGGGTGTTATTGTTTGATTCATTATATAGAAATATATAATCCCTTTGCTTAGCAAAAAAAATAAATATATATTTGAATTTAATATTTATAATATTTTATATTACAAAATAAGAGAGATCCAGATACATCAAAGGCCCACAAAACCTGTGGAAACCAGCCCAACAAGAGCCTTCATCTAAGCCTTTATGCTATTAGCATTTTTTTTGGTGTTTCGATTAAAATAAAAGGCCCAGATTTATCTGGCCCAATTTGTAGAATTAGATACCAATGAACAAGAGGAGAAACCACACGCAGATTTAAGCGTAAAGAGTTTGTTTTTTTTTATACGAAATTTCTTAAAATTGAACCTTATCTATATAACGAGACATATGTAATGAGAACATCCTCTAATATATCTCGACTTTGGTCCCTAATAGAAGTCTGTCCGATGTGGCTTGGCTCTAGTCCCAAATGAGAAAAAAAACTTTTGATTTGATATAATGAAAACACATTGTAAATAAATGCTACACATAACTTTTAATTTGACTACAAAATTTAAAGTAAATTAATGTACCATAAAATTCTTAAAAAATATAAAAAAATACTAGAAGATTAGTGTGAAAGAAATCAATTCTAGAGTTGAAAAAACAAAAGAAAGTATTATTGATCTTTTCCTCAAAATTTTGTCCTTTTCTAAAAGGATTCTTCATTCCACTTGGCTTTCACCTAAGAATCGAAAAATAATGTAAAGTAAAGTTAAGTTCTTCATACATAAAAATTTCATTATTCTTATATATTCCGAGTTCATTAGCGTACCTCAAATTGAACTAATGATGGAAGTGTGATTCAGTTTCTCAGACCAGACAAAATATGCTTTAATAATATATATATATATATATATATATATATATATATATATATAAAAGAAATCTCCAATAGCATCATTTACCTTACCGTTAAGCTATTCCTTTAGAGAAAGCATCCATTCTTATTTCTTAAAGAATATATTTGGTGCCCAACGTGACATAATTAAATAATTTATCCCCTTTTCTATTTCTTTTTCCTGATCAGCCATGCAGCTACTGCCTAGCCCTGCCCTGCTCGATAAATAAAAAGCAGAGCATCCAATTCCACACACTCTCCATACTTGCTTATTTTTCTCCATAAATTCTTGAAATCATGTGCTATCCAGATGGGTGTAATTGGTCGGCGCCGGTGATGATAATAACGAGGAATAATAACTTATGTCACAGAGGACTACGGAGGCCGATAGGAAGTTATGCAGGTTTCATGCAGCAGTCTGCGCCTGCGGCTGTGGCGGGAAATTGCTTGTGTTCTCCGACGGAGCATCCTGGATCTTTTAGGTGCAGAAAACATCAACAGAACTATGTCTGGGGAGGAGGTTGGAGAAAATTAACAGAAAAAAAAAGGGTAAATACACAAGCTTTAATTTGATCAATAAATTAGAACATAGTGAATAGTGATAGTGATAGTGGTGGTGGTGGGGAGGGAGGTATACAGGTGTGTTTGTCACGTGAGTTAATTCCGGCATCACGTGACATGGATGGGGAAACAAACATATGTCCTTAATGTTAGGGCGGTGGACAAATTTCTGAAACTCTTACGTCTTTTGCCTGTTTTTGGCAGTTCTGAATTTAGATCTTAGAAGGATTCCCTTTTGTTTTCCTTTAAGGTTTTTATACTCTTTACTTATCAATAATACTACAAAAATAAATATGGTAAAAACATATTATAAATTAAAAATTAAAAACATATTAAAAATTATATATATATTATTCATTAAAAAACATTATTGGATAAAATTAAATATACACACACATATATATATATGTATATTTACACCTCAAAAAAAAAATATATATATATATATATATATTTAATTTTATCCAATAATGTTTTTTTTTCTCCTTTTTTTTAGAATATATTTTAGAGTTTTTATTATATATATATATATATATATATAATTATATATATATATATATATATATAATTCACTTCCAATTTAATTTTAGTGGTTAGGTAGGTGAAATTTTAATTCGGTCCCCAATAGTCTTATCATTCATCAAACAAACTACCCTACACTTACACTTTAACCCACCTCCCAAATATATATATAAATATATATATATAAAATTTGAAACATAAATGAAACTGCTACGAGATCTATAACTTATATAGAGCAATTTGAGTAATAAAAAAATGTAATTAATTAAGAAAATTATTTTACTCTACAGAAACTGTGGATGATGATTTGATGTTATTATTATCATCATAATATTTATATATAATAATTTTATTTATTAAAAAAAATAATAATAATAGTAAGAAAAGAAAGAGAAAAGGAGAAAAATCATTATCCTACTTTGGGCATTTTTTTATTCCTCCAAAAAGTCATTATCGTGGCGCATCATTTATGCAAGCCTTCTTGACTTTTAATGGAAGATATTATTAGTCAAGTGATGAATATATATATATATATATATATATATATATAAAAAATATTTTTAGCTGTATCCAATAATGATTTTGATATGCATGTTTTTTCAATTCACAAACATTTCAATATAAATCAGAAGATGTTGATAATGCTGCATGTGAAAGATAATTCTGATTCATTCATCTGCACCAAGTGATTGAGAAAGAAGTATATATATATATATATAGAAGTATGAACCATATTCTAGAAAAATAATATTTATTTTTAAATAGAATATATATATAATTTTTTTGTTATCGTATTTGAATCTAGAATTGATACGAAAGGCAAAGGAAGTGGTGTTGGTTGGCCATAATTGGTGCAAGAATATCTTAAGCAACGCCATTTATTTTATTTTTAATTAATTGGATTAATAATAATAAACATCTCCATCCCACTAACTATCTCCTATTCCAATTACCCCCTTCCCCTTCCCCATGTATCCAAAAAAAAACACTATCTCCTATTCTAATCTTGGATAAGATTATCCCTTAATAAAAAATAAAAAATAAAAAAGCCTAACTGAATGATGATAAAATCTAATAAAAACCCTGGCAGGGTGTGAATCCCAATGCAATGAAGAGAGAGAATGGCGAGCTTGGAAGGACGAAGAAGAATAAGGACAATCAAAAATACCTGCAACCCATGTATCTCTCTCTGGATAAGAATGAAAAAAACAGAAACAGAGAGTAATCAACTTCGTTATTTCCAAAGATCCTTGTTTTATTAAACAAAACAAAAATATGACAGCAACCATTTCAAGCTCAACCAAATTTTGCAGAAACTAGTAAAGACTCTGATCCATTTAATATATCCAAACAAAAAAAAGAAAAGAAAAGAACTTCACACTCACACACACACACACACACACATATACAAACAAGTGAAAAGAGGGAGTTGCAAGTTATACCGTATAATCATCACACATATGAATATACAAAATACAGAACATGGATTACTGCAGCCATATATGTATATATAATTCAAAACTGAGAGAGAGAGAGAGAAATTTCATTTCTTTCCTAATCAAGATCAAGAAAAGGGAATGAAATTAGGAACATAGATACATATACATGCAGGGAAGGTTTCATGATAGATAATTAATTTTTGCACTCGCCCTTTAATTCATGATTTATTATTATTATTATTATGTGGATTCCACAGAATTTAATTTTGGGGCGGAAAGAGAAGTAGTGGTGTTGTTTTGTTGTTGTTGTTGTTGTTGGGGAGGGATTTTGATCTCTTGAACCAATTAACAGATGAAGAAGACCTATGAAACCTGCACCTGAAAGAACCCTGATGCGTTGTCGGAGAACAGAGACACTGCTGCCCTTGGCCGTTCGGAGAATTTCCAGCTGAATCTCCATTAGCGCTCTTTGGTGATGTTATCACGTTCACTACTTTACCACCGCGGGAAGACATTTTTCACTCTTTCTGGTTTCTTTTTTTTTTTTTTTTTTTTTTTTTTAAAGGAAAGAAAACTGAGAACTACTAGAAAACTAGCTAGAGAAGAAGACTGGTTTGCTTCTATTTATTTAGGACAACCTTTTTATTTATATATTTATTTATAATAATTAATATATATAGAAGAGTTATCTTGAAGAAAAGTGTGTGGGAATTGGGAAAGTGTAGGATGGGGCTAATATGGTCATTTCATTTCTCCTACCCATTGTCGCGTAACTATTCTTCTTCTTCTTTTTTTTTTTTTTATTTTTTGTAAATAACTATTCTTCTTCTTCTTATTATTATTATTTATTTTTTAATGTTTTATTTGTTCAATTATTTGCCTTTTGACGTACATATTTCTTGAAACAAGCTATGTATTAAGTGACTTTTTAGTTTTTGTAAATATATAATTTCAACCAAAAAACAAGGGTAGTGGGACAAGAATATATATATATTTTTTTGAGGTAATATCATAAGCCCTTCTAGCTCAAATTAATCTACTCAAGAAGGCTTAACAGTGAGGGTATATCCGCACTTGCGAATATATCTTGAATTGTGAAATTCTGGGTAAAATTTAAACCCTTAACCTCTTGACAAGCCAGGAGGTAAGGGAGAGACTCATAAACCAATTATCGGGAAAGATTCAAACCATTAACCTTTTAATTGAGAGAGAGACTCTTAGATCATTAGGCCAGAAGAAGAGAGGAACTTCGGGACAAGAATATGTATATATATAAATATTGTTTTGTCTTTAATTTTAGGCCACCCTTTTGCAGAGTAAGGAAGGAAGTTTGGGATTTCATTTTTGGCATATTATGAGCAATCTTGGGAAGCTCAACCTTTCCCAGAATGGACTTCGACTGACTTTTTTTAAATTTTTTCTCATGGCATAATATATAGTGAGTGAATAATATCCATATATATTTTAGTTGAATCTCTGCCATCCATTGCTCTTGCTCTCGAATCGTGGTGCAATTTCGACTTTTTTGTTTTGTTCTTTCTCAATTGGAATTTCTAAAGCAAATCTTAATGTTAATAATTGCAAGTTTTAATTACAGAAAATAGGAGGCGGGAATTGAAAGAGATGATGATGTGGTTTGGTTTCATTTCATGTGGCTGTACATACGCGTTTCGGATTCTCAAGATATATATATATATATATATATTATACTATAATTTGGTTGATTTTATTTTTTCTTGGGAAGGTTGGCTAAGCAAAAGCCAAAAAGAAGGAAAAATTTGGTTAATGACACCATCCAAATGATTCCTTACTTCTCCAAAAATCAACTATTGCCGCCGCGTGTCTTATAAACCATCGAGACAGCTACACTATTAGTACTACTATATATTTTTTTTTGGAGTTAGACCAACTAATTTTTGGCAAATCACAACTTCGACTCAATTTAATGATTGTTCTTATAAATTTAATTTTTATTTGAGTGAAAATTTTATTATAACTCTTACCGTACTACTATAATATGTCTAATAGTATGACTCTTTCTAATTCTAATTTATTATTATTATTATTATTATTATTGTTATAATTTTAGATTGAAATAATTCGAAGTGGAAATCCAACACCGTTCTTTTTTTTAATGTCTTAAATTTTAATTTAATTTTGTGAACAAAAAAAAAAAAAAAAGAAATTGTGTGAAAAATTGTAAAATGAAGAATTGGAGAGCGATATTTGTGATGGTTGGATTTCCAAATAAGTATGTTGGTTGGATTGGGTTGGGTTTATAGATAAGGAAGTAAAGGAGGAAATGGTGGGCCATACACAAAGCCCACTGATTATTACCCGCCAACTAACCCAACTATTCCACAACTTCGAACCCTTTATCTAATGTTTTCGGAGTAATCCTTACCAAATACCAATGGAGAAACGAATATAGGGAGAGCTTCCCTAATAAGAAATTCGACATAGCTCCGAAATGAATAAATTACAAAAAAAAAAAAAATCACATATTAATTTAATTTTTGTATGCAATTTGTTTCGTGTATATATATATATATATATATATATATATATATATTATGTGTGTGTGTGTAGAGAAGATGGTCAAATAGGGTTCGTGATCTGATCTGAAGTGAAGGTTAGCACCAAATTATACTGTGAATTGAACACTTTAGGTGTTGTCTCAACACAAGGTCCTACACGTACAGGCTTGGTAATGATTAATTTTCAATTAAAAAATTTTGGGTACTTAAAGTTAATCAACAAAGACCATAAATTTAAAAAGTCCAATTGCATCTTATTTTAAGGTTTTTTTTTTTTTTTTTTTGATGAATATAAAAGTTCTTATATAATATATATGTATATAGTTTGATGAACTTTTTAATGGGGTTATTGATTTGGAATCCAATGCAGACATACTTTCATCGGCTTTACTGAAAACCAATGCACAGAGGGTCAGACAGTGAAGCTTCTTTGCTTTCATGGGGACCTGCAGATATTTTTGTGTATGTTTTGCCTAGAAATTGACGGTTCTCTCTTCCTAAACTCAATCCAACTCTACCATGTATACATATATATATATATATATGTGACAACTTTGGCACGGATGCTTGGGAATCACCGAGCATCCAAAGTTCATTAAAAACAGAGATTTTTTTTTTCCCCCTTGACTCTTCTTTCTTCCACCAACCTTTCACGTGCACACACACATACAAACAGAGTTCGAATACTTGCGCTTTTGTTTTTCCTTTTCTAAACTAGTGGATCACTTGGATAAAGAAACTATTCTGATTTAGATTTTAACTTTGGCGTGACCTCGATTGAAGAGTCCCCCATTGTCACGCCTAAAGGAAAATTTCTTAGCTGCGCATAAGTGGGTAAGTTTCTCAAATGCAAGTTAATATAGTACAAAATTATAAATTGCGATACTTAGATTTAAGTATTAAAGTAAAGTATTATGCAAATAAGAGTTAAAGACTTTTGGGTGTTAATTTAAATTTGTCAAAATAATATCTTTATATATATATATTAAATTTAGTTATAAATATGAGGTAAGAATTAAAATAAGGTCTTCTTCACATATAAGAGTTAAACTAAACCAAATTAGTCAAAGTTAAATGTCAAAGTATATATATATATATATATATATATACTCGAGATGGTTAAAAAAAAAAAGAAAAAGAAAAGGAAAAGTACAAATGAGTCTAACATTTCTCTTTATTAGTTACTTTTTTGAAGATTCCAATATCCAATTACAATATGGACAAAAACAAATAATCATCATCATCTTCAAACATTCAAGAAAAAGACAAAAAGGATCTGATAGACAAAACAAACGTTTGATGTTTCATGGGTTCACCACGAAGGAGAGGTACAAGGAGACCCTGACGACGACGACGATGAAATCCCATAAATATTAGTATTATTAGAATCAGTTCCCGAGGTGGGAATTGAACGAGCATCCCTTAACGAAACCGAACATCCCTCCGCCGGAAGCTTTTTCATCGGAGTTAATGGTGGCGTCGTCAATCGACTAACGTCATCATCATCATCATCTTCCCCCGAAGACCCTATAGTTTCTAACCGAGAAGGTGACGAATCAGGCGTCTCGAAAGGCGTATCGACTCTCCTGGCCATATTTCCATCGTTGTCGTATATTGGATTACAAATGTATATGTAACTGTTATTATTATTATTCTCTGAATAATTACCACCACACATGACTTCATCTAGTGGAACTCCTTGAACTAGTCGCGGTGAGGCAAGTGGTACGAAGGTAGTAGGAGAAGGTGGCAAAGAAAATGCATGGCCAATAATGAATTCTTGAGAGGTCGAGGAGAAGGAGGAGGAGGAGGAACAGAAGGGAAGCTGATGATGATGAGTTTGGGATTCAGCAAACAGAGAACGCATAGAGTGCAGTTGCTGCTTCTCAAGGTCATGGTCGTAATTATTAGCATGAACGGAAGGGAAGAGGAAGTTTCTTGGAGCATGAAGAACTCCGTGGGCATAGAAGCTACTCAGAGATGGAGTACTTACTGAATGTTGTTGTCGGTTATAAACATCGGAGACCTCGTTAGTAATGGTGGCGGTGGAAGCTGGAGGTGAAGTGGTTGTCATGTTGGAGGAGGAAGTAGTCCGGCGCTGGAGTTTTTGTCGTCGACGAAGGAAGAGAGAACAGTAGAGTTCAGCCAACAGGACCAAGACTAGGCCAAGTACTAATGCCAAGCACAACACCATTATCAGCGTTGCACCCACAATTACCTTGGAGGAACCCTTCATTGTCTCTCTTGGATGTGTGTTTTTTTTTTTTTTTTTCAGAACGGACAGAGAGAGAAAGAGAGAGAGAGTTGTGATCTTTTTCTAAGGGAAAAAGAATGAGAACAGCAGGTACTGTAGTGAGTAAACTGTAAATAATAGGGAAATTTAAGGTGGTAAAAGAGTTTGGCGGGAAAAGGTATCTTGAGTCCTAACATGGGATAAGGAAATGAGAATCTGTACTGTACTATAATATATAGGCCAGGTAATTACTTATCAAAAAAAAAAAAAAAAAAAAGGCCAGGTAATTTAGTGTGTTCGTTTGCTTTATTTAATTTTGGTATGGTCAAAGGGGAAACTTCCTGACATTCTAAGTTCAAAGTGGCTTCACAGGGAACAGAGAATCGCAAGTACCTTTTCTTTTTATTTTTAATAACCGCATTAGCATGGTTACTCTGATCGTGACAAAAGAGACTCGATCTCCCGACCTAAGCACTAATAAATAACCAAGCAAATGAAGTGAGAAAGCAAGGAGGTGATTTGATATGGAGAGTCACTTTCACCCTTTTAGTCATTTAGTACTACCATCATGCCCTTCAAATGCAGTGAATATATCTATATATGTTATAATATTTTGATTTCTCATAACAAATTCAATAAAGATAAAGAGCTGCATTTTAATATATATATATATATATATATATATATATATATATATATTTTATAGAAGATATTATACGGAGAATCCTAAGATTTTGGTTAATAAAATGCTACGCTCTATGACTTATAATCCAAGAGTTGTAAAGGGGTTTTTTGAAATTTTACCTCAATCCTCGTACTTCATGGCTTCTGATTGCTACGCTAGGTTCTGCTTGTTAGGAGTTTTGGGCCAAAAATGCCCTTCACCGGATCTCACCCCAAGGAACATCTGAAACTTGGGACCTTAGGAGGTACTGTGTACACGATGCCAGAAAAGCAACCACACTTCTCAATTAGCTACTGAAAATAATAATAATAAAAAATAAAAGCTAATTAATTCCCAGTTATCACTTGTCATCACAAGAAGGAAGAAGGATTTTAAAAATATTGTCGAATCTCAATCTTTATTTTGCCAACGTAACACGTTCACCCTGCAAGAATGGCCAAAGTTGTACAACAATCTCGTGTGGAGAGAAATGAACATATACATACCGTAGAGGAAGCAAGAATTACAGAATGGTAAGAGGCAGCTCCAAAATAATTCCGAAGCTAACAGGGAATGATTCTTCCAATTAAAGAACAAATGAAATTGCCAGAGTTGGCTATTTCAAGATACAATCAGTTACAGACGCAATTTCAGGTTAGTCATTCAACCATAGCGAAGCCAAGAAAATACGTGTGATATCTCCAACCGACCGAAGTGATACCGAAGTCAAGTAGCTAGAGATGTAAGCCACTCATGGAGATTGATACGACATGGAAGGTAGAAGTATGCAAATGAATTTTCAAACTTTTAGTATTTCTTACTCTTTAGCGCCCCTTCAGCGCAGCGAATTGGGCAGCCAAATCATCATAATCAGGCAATTTGGGATGCACATGCGGGGCTTGATTATCTGGCTGAAAGGAATTCGCACGGGCAAAGATCTTTTTGGCTCCCGACGGGCCAGAATGTACATGAGGCAAAGAAACAGATCTAGTGGGAGCTGGAGTAATTTCTGGCTTCACATTATAACCATCTGTTTTTGGATCATGAGAAGATTCACCAGCATCAAGAGTTCCTTGATGTGAAGGGCATGCTTGAGAATTTTTTCTTGATTTTCCAACATCTTCGTAGGTTGATGGTTTCTTGCTGTAATGTAACAAAAGTTTATCAATCATCTTCTCTTCTTCATCTTTCCGATAGTGATCGATGTCCATCAAGATCTGCAAGCCTTTTCGTGACTGGTCCCTTCTCCTACTACTGGAACTTTTCCTCCCAGTTCCAGAATCTTCAACATGGCTCGCATCATCGTAATTGGATAATGATTTATGGTGCTTCCTTCTTGATCTAGGCTTAGGCAGCGGTATTTTATCATCCTGATAAAGAAGTTCTTTGTCATGGCCTCTTACTCTGCTTGATCCATTTATTTGTCCTTCATGGCCAGGATTTTCCAATTCTCTTTTATTCCAGTCTGAACCATTGATTTCATCGACTCTGTTGGGCACTGGAGTGTTCATAAGATGTCCATCACGATAAGGACCTTCATGCTCAGACCACCTACTGGTCTTTTGCTTGCTGTCTTTTGGTTTAACATATGGAGGAGGAATGGCGCTGCTACTTGATTTAACATATGGGGGAGGACGTGGAGTGCTGTGGTAGGCCTTTGAACCATCTACCTCTTCGTTCTGAGCTCTTTTTGAGTTTTCTTCTTTCTGTGAATTCCCTGTAATTCCTCCATGCCCATGGGCAAACAAGAGACCTTCATTCTTTCCCGGAATTCCCCCAAAATTTGGGGAGACACTCATTTTTTCTCGTGACAGTGGCTTCCAGTTCTCCCTTTCATGTATATCATTTTTAGCTTCATCTTGGCCTGGATAGGCAATGCCAGAACCCTCCAGTGGTCTCCTATAGGATGAACTGCCTGTTTTCTCTACCTTTGAGGAAATAAGGTCCTTCTTAACCCATCTTTCATGCCTAGGTATTCTATCTTGTTCTCTATCATAGCGGGGACTGTCACCATGATTTGCTGCAGTATGGTTTCCCTTAATGTTTGGTTCCGGAATTCCTCCAAAATTTGGGGAGACATTCATTTTTTCTCGTGACAGTGGCTTCCAGTTCTCCCTTGCATGTATATCATTTTTAGCTTCATCTTGGTCTGGATAGGCAATGCTAGAACCCTCCAGTGGTCTCCTATAGGATGAACTGCCTGTTTTCTCTACCTTTGAGGAAATAAGGCCCTTCTTAACCCCATGCTTAGCTATTCTATCTTGTTCTCTATCATAGCGGGGATTGTCATCATGATCTGCTGCTGTACCATTTCCCTTAATGTTTGGTTCCAGAATTCCCCCAAAATTTGGGGAGACACTCATTTTTTCTCGTGACAGTGGCTTCCAGTTCTCCCTTTCATGTATATCATTTTTAGCTTCATCTTGGCCTGGATAGGCAATGCCAAAACCCTCCAGTGGTCTCCTATAGGATGAACTGCCTGTTTTTTCTACCTTTGAGGAAATAAGGTCCTTTTTAACCCGTCTTTCATGCTTAGCTATTCTATCTTGTTCTCTATCATAGCGGGGACTATCATCATGATTTGCTGGAGTACCGTTTCCCTTAATGTTTGGTTGTTTGTATCCATTTGAAATTCTTTCCTGCCTTTTGTAGAAATGAAGGTCCGATTCTTCTATTAGCAAATCATTACCCTCTCTGACATGGTGCATTTTGTGGCCAATATTACTAACAGGCATTTCTTTAGGTAAGACATCATCTTTATCAGATTTTGTAACACTTCCCCTGCCATCAAGTAAACTGCATTTATCGGCAACCCCAGTAGAATGTCCATATTTGTTGGCCTGTGCCTGCCAAACCATCAGTTAGGAATTACATTGAATTCTTTAAAATTTAGATGGTACCTTTTCATCACCAAAAATAAATAAATAAATTATAGTCAAATGTACGTGTTTTCTTTTTCACACTTTTTTGCACCAGGGTCTAGGAGAGATGAGTGAAGAAAATCTTCCTAGATTGATGTCCTTCACTTCCTTTCCTATCTGCTGATTAACTTGTATCAGGAAAGACATACCTGCGCAGTTGTAGATGGAGTGGTGGTCATCCTCAACTCAAAGCCCCTAGAGTCCCAATTTATTGAACATTCCGAAGCTATATCTTGCAGTAATTGAAGCCTTGTTTCCATGAGGGGAGGCTTTGAAGACAATTTCTCAACAAACTATCAACAAACAAACAATATGCCAAGTATAAGCCATAACTGCAAAACTAGAAAGTTCTTCAAAGCACATAATGGGATATATCAGAAGAAAACCTTTTGATTAACAAAACATTCTAAAGAACTTCCATATCTCTGCTGAAATATGTCCCTCACATCTCGTAATTCAGGCAAATCGGAGAATCTAGCTGCAGCAAACATCAGGGATGCCACAGCTTCCCTGCATCCTTCTGGGCATTCCCTGAGGAAGAACCAATTTAAAACGGGAAAAAATATATAATATATATGTACATATATATAAGATCAGAACATCACTGCTTGCAAGCTTAAAGAAGCAAGCTTCATCAATTCCCACCAAAGACAGTTGACAAAAATGAGGAACAGTCAGCTGAGTAATAAGACAAATACAATATATATATAAAATTAAATATTTTATCCATCAATCTCTGCTTATTTTAGTAGAACAAAGATTATTATAAAAGAGAAGATGAAAATTTATTTTTATTGTGTAAAATTAAGATAAATACAGAAGACAATTACAATACAAATGGGGAAAAAATGTGCACATTACCAGCAATAACAAATAAAGAAAATAAAATAAGACTAATTACATATAAAAAATGTAAGTTCTCTAATTAAAATAACTTTCACAGTAGACAAAATACAGGGGAAAGATAGTATTATTGTTTAAAAAAAATATATATATATTTAAAATTAAAAAATTAAATTGCAATATTATATAGTTAATTTCTCTGAAGAATAGACAAGTAAAACCTACTTTACTAATTTAACAAGATCATGATTTCAACCGCATTTCTGACAAGCATAAATTTGAATTAGAAATCTCAAATGCAACAAAATGAATGGATAACTATGGGAATAACATAAGTTTTGTAATCTTACAAAGAGAAAAGACAAGCCTTCTACACCAAAATTTGAACATAGGACATAAAGACAAACTAACATAAACATTCATATGCATCTCAACAAGAAATCCATTAGAAAGTTCATGATCCTGAATATTCTGATCAAAGAACTTAGAAGTGCATTATCAAAATTGTACATAACAATGGCAATAGCTTCAAATTTCTAGTCATCTACATCAATTAAACTAAACTAAGGTGAACTTCAAGTCATACCTTTGCTTTTGCATGTTTGACAAATTCTTCACAACATAATCACAGGATGCTTCAATGAAATCATAACAAGCCAAAAGATTCAGCCCAGCCAGAAACTCTTCCGTCTATTTCACCTCATTACACATCAAAGCACTTGTATCAGAGCATTTACAGCTCATGAAAAAACATTGAGATGCTGTGAAGGTTTTAGAACTGTTCTAAAGTAAAAGTAGTTAATAAATAATTTTCCACCGTATACATTTATCCACTAAGAAGAGAGCAATTAACTCTAGCCTTGGAGTTAATTTTCTAATATGATGAGTAGAGGTCTGTTGCATCAGCAAATAGCTTTGCCTTTGGATCAGCACCACATATTCTCCTTTAGTTCCATATTCATTGTTATCAGAGGGAAAGAAAGACAATTTAAGGATATAACACTCACAATACTTCTTTCCTTTCTAGTAACCTATAAACAAAGGACTCTCTAATAAGTATACAACAGAATGTAATCATATATTTTTTTCATCAGAAAGTGCATGCATTAGTCCTAAATTGAAAGAGTGATGTTGACACTTCTAAGATCAGTCCTCGATCAAATCCAAGATTCTCAGGGAAAAAAAATGGTAAAACAAGATGATGTACATAAACATATATATATCTATACACTTTCAAATTCCAGAATCGATATAAAAAGAAGCTGCAGCATAACAACAAATTACAAATACAAGCAACCGAGAAATCATAAGAGAAAGAAAAATCCTTACCCTCCCATAGGCATTGATATCAAGTCCGTTAGTGAGTAATTTCGCAAGATCCTCCTTGAGAAATCTCTGCTTCGCCTCAGCTCTTCTCCTCACAACCTCGATTCTCGTCCTCGTTGCCTTTATCAAAGATTTGCTTCACACAAAATAAAACAAAATTTCCATCAATCAACAAAAAAATTCCCCGTTCAAAAAAACGAAATATATCACTCACACGATAATCTCAGTTAAGCACTAAAATAAATAAATACGCTCTCAAATTCGAAAAAAGCGAAATGCACATCCACAAGCACGAACATCGTAAATAACTTCAAATAACATACCATTTGGAGCTGAAACCACGGTTGAACAAACCGTCAAGCATCTTCTTCAAATTCGAGAAAAGCGAAATATATATACTCACACGATAATCTCAATTATGCACTAAATTAAATACGCTCTTAAATTCGAGAAAACCGAAATGCACATCCACAAGCACGAAGATCGTAAACAAGTTCAAATAACATACCATTTGGAGCTGAAACCACGGTTCAACAAACCGTCAAGCATCTTCAAATCGATCTGCAAATCTGTCGTTTCGTTCTCCCAATAACGAATTGATAATACAGGAAAAAATAGAGAGTGATCTGCTTAACCGAAGAACTATAATACGAGTAGAATTAAGCCTTTTATTTTTCACAGGGAAGGAAATTGAGTAAAGAGATCCGTCATTATTACTATAATTACTTGAGAGAAAGAGAAACAGAATTGAGCTTGGCTTTTTTTTTCCAAGGTGAGAGTGGTGTGGAGTTGAAAGTCTTTTCCACACGACAACGGCGTTGTCGAAAAAGTCATGTATTTTAAAAAACTCCGCCTTGTGAGAGGTTTTTAAAATTTGATTCTTTTTACTTTTTTTTTTTTTCTTAATTAACTACAACCCTTTTTTAGTGACGCGTCACTATTGGAATTATGATAAGGCTTGCAAGTAAGATAAGAAAGAGTGAGAAAAATATTCCAATTATTCCTTTTTATATGCAATTGGCTGTATTGTTTATGAAAAATTCTAAACCTAAATGATAGTTTGTTATATTTGATTGGTTAAATAAAATATTATTTATTAGTCTTTTTATTAAATAAAAAATGTTAGAATTAAATTATAATATATACTATAACATTAAATTATTATTATTTTTTATTTTACAAATTTATTAAAGAATTTTTACTTATTATAATAATTTTTTTAACATCAAGAAGATATACTTTATAACTTCAGTAGAAATGAAAATGTCTAAAATAAAAAATTATTTTAGTGGGGGGGGAGAAAATCAACCATTATAGAATATATATATATATCATAATGTTTTTTTATCAGAAAAGTTGGGGAGAAAATCACGCATGAGCTTTGGTAGTGTTGGCATTCAATTTACTGATAATGAGTAGCGAGTAGTGTGGTGATAGTGCTTCATTTCAATATTTACTTATAACCTGTCTGCTTATTAGTGTGTTTTATTTCACCTAACAAAAAGCACGTTAGGCTTGCGAAATGTATGGAGTTGAACTTTGAGCCTCAGACGCGTGTGCGTTCTTACTCCCATCTCAAGATAGTATAATATTTACTTATTAACTTTTAACAACTTCAAATCTACAGAAAGTTTTGGACATGGCGCTCAAAAATTGCTAAAAGAGAGCAAAACATTTACACAAACACATTTTATATATATATATATATATATACTAGTTTATTGGGATAAGACAGAAAATTAACCTTGAGCATAGCATTGGTTATCACAAGCACCTCAAGAAGCTGACTATGAAATACACCAGGTAATTCTCCTCCTGTCTGAATAACTCGTTTCGAACTAATCTATGGAGTGTGGCGTGTTGAGGAAGAAGATCACTGTGATATAGAATCGTTGTCACCGTGGCTGCCGGTTGACACAAGAATGTGGTGAACAGCCTCACCAACGACCGCAACATCAATGGTCCGAACTGCAAATCAATCAGTTTACACTTGCGCACACAAAAATTATAATACAATTGTTTTTCCCTGAAACAATTAAAGACCATTTTTCACATAACAAATGAAAAAAATGCAAAAAAAATTCTACAGTAGTACTGGCATACCATATAGCTTGAGAGAGCAGACCAAAATAGAAAAAGGAAAAAAACCAAACAACACAGAACTAAAAGAGAAAGACACTGACGATGAGGAAGATATGGATTTCTAGTAGTAGTACTCTTTGCGGATAGATTTCAACTGACATTCAAACCTACCTGTCCCGGTAAAGAATGATTGGAGATGCTCATGCGCAATGTGTATTAGGACAATCCAAGAGCACATGTGGAGAAACAAGTAATTTTAGCTATTATTATTAACAAACAACTTTCAAGATATTAACAAATATGTATGACCATATGCCACTCACCTAATTCCTAATTTGTTCATAATGTGAAATGCAAAAAGTTTTTTTTTTTTTTTAATAAGGGGAATTTACTGAGAAACAGTTTTCAGAATCTCTTAGAGTATTTTCCTTGATTGTAAGGTTTGTGTTCTGGTATTTCCTTTTTCCTGTGAAGCGTCTCCGGGCAAGTGATAGTTTAGACCTTTTAGTTCTGTCCTGTTCCTCTTCACTGTCTTCACTATCCAAAACAATAATAGCATCATCATCAGCTGATGGAGATGCTTCTTCCTGATCTTTTATCCCTGAAGTAAACCTTTCACCATAATCTTTACGCTGCTGCTTCTCATCATTACAGCTGTCATTTTGCAAACTTGGAGGCTTTGATGGGTCTTCAGATTGAATTTCCAGCTGGAGTCCAATATTTTTCACATCAACTGATTCAACTGATGGATTTGATGTTTTTATCTGCCGAGTCCCAGATAATCTACTGGAAGAATTTGTGGATATCTGCCCACAGTTGTTATAAGAGTTACCTGTTTCTGATACTTCAGAAGATGACGTAAGATTCTTCTGAATGTGTGAAAGTGAGAAACTTGAATTTAGAGTCATGTTTCCTTTGTTATTCATTTGAGGACATCGATTCCAACCTAACTTTTCCTGAGACAATTTCCTTCCAGATAAACCAAGCTTCTTCTGTTTTATCCTTGGGAAGCTACTTCCTTGTCCATTAGCAACATTCTGATTACTAGTAGTTTGAGGCCCCTGGAGAGTTTGATGTGAATCAGAAGCAAACTGTACTGAAGATTGTTGAGGAGCAAAGCAGAGTTTCTTATCATCTTCCCCAGTTCCTTGTCTCAAGGAAGTAGGTTTGTGTAAGTCCCTTTTTAACTTTGTTTGGGTGATGTTAAGTGTTGGCTTACTATCTTTATCTGCATTGAGATGTTGCTGAGAGCTAAAATCAGGCTGCACTGAGGGCCTGGACTTTGAAGGATCCATCATAGGAGATTGAGAAAGGGATGAAATTTGCATCACATCAATAATGTCATCATCATTCTTCTTCTGGACTGGAACAAGAAGTCCCAGTGACAGTTTCTTCCTAGGAAATTGCAGGTCCTTGTGAACTTTCTCATGCTCAATGAGAGTTGCTTCTGACTGTTGTTTCAGTCGCATAATTTCTACTTGACCAGCATCAAGATTACAAGTGGGCACTTCATTTACTGCCTTTCCATCGTTCCTCATTGTATCAAATTCAGAAGACTCCAGTGATAACTTCCTACTGACTCCAAATATTCTCTTCTGGCCTAGAGAATGATCATGGATCAATATCGCTGATGAATCAGATCCTTCAGCTTCACCCTGCAGCAATAATATTGTAACCACATCAAAGTCTCTGTAAATTTTGCAGACTCAGACAAAATCAAGCATAAAACTTACTGATTCAGTACTTGAAGTTGCAATAATCTGACTGCCTTGGGAAGCATTTTCAACTTTACTTGCTCCAACCCCTGCATACTTTTCAGTCATTGATCTTGCCTTCTGGTCAAAAACGTGCCTGTTGTACTTGTATTCCCTGCTCTACATATTAAAAGGAACAAGCTACTCAACAAGGTAAGCTTGCATATACAAGCAACTCACAGAGTGGTTACAAGAATATTACTCACAGCTTCATGCATTAGCCCATCATCAGGATTTGGTTCACTTAGCAATAATCCAATGCTCGTCAAGACTGTTGAAATATTCAAAGATGGCTGCCATGCGCCCTGCAAAATCCAAAAACTTAGCAAACTTTATGAGTAATTCCTATAAACCAAATGAAACCCCACAAAAGTTTTGTGGTCTTTACGATAATTTGCATCATCAAAAGAATGCATATGACCCTAAAGTCAGTGTAGCAAGAGCAAGAAAATCAAAGATTATTAATGAGTTATTATGAAGTTTCCTTTCAGGAGAGATAAGGGATGTCACATCTGTTGCTTACAACACTACTAAGAACTATGACTAAGTTGCAAACTTGTACAAAACAATATAAGATTTTGGTTGTCATTAACTAACAATAACATAAGAGATCTGCAAAGCTGAAAATTCTAAAGAAACTGCACTACAACATAAAAATGATTTTACTTTCTGTCCTCATGGTCATGATGTTTTCCTTTAGATTCTAGTACAGAATGATACGGACTGAATGCCAAGATTCATCTCCAACATAATATAAATACTTGAAACACCAAAAGGATTTTAGTTCTAGAGGCCAGACAATGACTAGCTGTCCATTAATTACACTCCTTGCCAAATTATTATAGAAAACATGACCACCCAGCATTTGCTATTTAAGAACATATCAAGGATATGACTCCATTCATGGCAGCTTAAGTTAGGGTTTCATAATGATCCATTAGCAGAGCAATTTTATGATATCATTTTTTTTCTTCAAGTATTCTAATTCCAAGAGATAATTTACTTATTTTTTACCACTCAGCAACCAGCCCAAAGGATGAGTTGTGCACAGTCTATATTTGATTCTCATTTCATGAAGCTAAAATCGTATTTTTTAACCTATAAGATGACAGATTAAAGTGCTGTAGAGGTTTTCAAATAGAAAAATACTTACACTAAATTGATGAAATTAGGAAATAACTCAAAATTGAGATTCTCACGAGACACATGCAATTGAGGAACTGAAGAATTAATAATAAAAAACAATAATTTTTTTTTTTAAAAAAATCACCTTGGGAGGGAGATTGAGAATATCCAAGCAAATGCGGCCACCAGTGTCTATGTTTGGATGATAAATAGGAGTGACAAAGGTTACATTTGGAGGCTGAAATGGATACCTGTGTAAGGAAGAAATAGCACAAAGAGGAAAAATAAAACCAAAGAAAACGGGGGAAACAAACAAACAAAAATCGCTCAAAAAAACCTGAAATGTTGAAAGAGAGAAATACCTCTCTGGTATTTGAATTTTTAGCTTAAAGATCCCTTTCTCGTAAACAGAATCCTCAGGACCATTTATTTCTGTAGATTCACCAAAAAATTAATATAGCAAAGTAAATATATATATATATATATATATATATATATATATATATATATATATATATATATATATATATATATATATATATATATATATCAGAAGAAGGAGCAAAAAAATCAAAAGAAAAACCGTGGAACTTACGGGCATCAATGGAAGAAAGAGAAACAGCAGAGGAATGAGATGAAAGAGAAGGAAAAGTAGCGCCAGGAGGTGGATCCGCTATGAGGAGCTTCAACTCTTTCTGCATACGGAGGTTGAATCTTGCTGCCTGCGCCATTGCTGGAACAAACAATTGGGCGGAAGAGTTTTTGATCTTTCATACAAATGAAGCCATGAATGGAGAGGGTTTTCGATCTAATGGGTGGGAAATTTGAGGGCAGATGCGCGGGTTTACTGGAAATTTGAAGAATTGAATATTGTTTTAAAAAGATAAAGGCCCAATAATAGTATCTGGATCTGAAATCAGCGTTCTGAAGGTCCAACATTAAAAATATATATATATAATGGGCCGACAGAATTAAAAAAATATATATATTTGTTAGACCAACTCGGCCATCTCAACATTTTTTTGCTTAAACAGAATTTTTGAGGGAAGCTTTATGAGTTCACTAACAAAATTCTTAAATTACTGTGTTGTCATCTCAACATTCGTTATTACATAAATGCGTTAAATAAATATGTTAAATAAATTTATTAGCTTTTTATGCTTTATACTTGTATGTTCATCCAACAATTTTTTTTTTCCAATGATATGTAAAATATAAAATTATTTCATTTATTTTATTATTTTTTCTATAAAAGAAAATATGAATTCCCAATATAAGTTATATAACCATACTATAATGCAAATTGTAGTACTATTCCTCTATGATTGGTTTCAAATCTTGGCTTGGGTATGAAAAAATGTTAAATCTTTTGGTCAATTATCCCATCAAATGAGGTGCCTACAAATTAGCAAACGAGATTAATGTAGGCATAGAATGACTTGAAGGTACCGCCTTTCGGTGACGAGACTCACTCAGGACACTCGTGCGATAAGAAAAAAAAAAGAATGTAAGACTATACATACTTTTTTTTTTTAAAAAAAAAAAAAAATCATTCAAACAATTTGACCAAACTCTTATTACTTGTTTCTCCTAATCTCATTGTTGATATTTATAAATTAAAAAATAATAATAATGGAAGAAAAATTCATTGGCCAACCGACTAAGCAACCAATCAATGAAATGTTTTTGTCTTTTATTAATTCTTTTATTTTCTTTTTTTAGTTAAAAAGTCACCGAGTAGTTTATGTGTCAATTAATGCTTCTCGAAGCAATATTTTTACCCAAAGAAAAAAGGTGTGCCTTATTTTTTAGTTGCGGCCTCTCGAGGTAATCCAATTAACTTGCTCCTTTTCCTTTTCTCTATATTTTTTTAATATATATATATATATATATATATATATAGTAATAAACTATTGGTTGATTTCAAAATTCTCACGGACTATGAATGTTTCAACCTTAACTTTGTGTGTGTGTTTTTTTTTTAATGAGGGGAGAACGACCGATGTTATGACTTTTCAGTTATATATATATATATATATATATATATATATATTATATATAAAATTATTGTACAACGCATTATAAATGTTACAAGAAATTGATGGTTTAACACTTAATATAAGTGTTATTTAAAAATTAAGGTGATGTCTTCCTTCTAATAAGAGTTTGACTTTACGGATGCAACTCGAGTCGGATCTAAATTAATTAGAAACATGATGGTTCCGAATATCGGATGGTAAAAAAAAAAAAAAAACTAACACACATCAATATTTTTTAAGAGAGTACAAATGTTGACTAGAACATAAATAAATAAGTATTAGTTATAAATTATTAGTTTGAAGGATATTAAAGAGAAAAATGTAATATAAAAATCTCATTAATACTATGGGTCAATGGGATACTAGTTAAGGAATTATTATTAAAATTTATACAAATTTAATATAAATGACCGATTAATATATTAGGAAAGGAACAATTAATGGTGTATTAAAAAAAAGCAAGATAACCCGGTAGCTTGGGGAGTTAGTATGTAAACTCCTAATGCTTCTTCCAGGGCGGATGATTGAGGTTTCGAATTCCTCTGGGGTGGTTAGCGCTATGTTAAAAAAATTATGGGTCGGACCCTCACCCTCGAGTAAGAGTTGAACTCTGCAGCGCTCTACAGACCGAGTCCGAATTAGTTTCACCAAATAAGGTGGGACATCAAGCGTCTCAAGTGGGTATAAAAAAAAAAAAAAAAAAGACAATAAATGCTTTCTTAATTTAGAAAATTAATTGATATTTTGGGTTAATTAAACTAAAAATATTTGATAAAATTCATTAAAGGAGAAATTTTCAAAATTGTCCTTAACTTTAGACTAGGCAGACGAAAGCCACTCAAATTAATTGAAACGATAATTTTAAATATAAAATGGATAAAAAACAAGAAAAGTGACAAAGAGCATTAGGAACATTGTCAACTTAATTTTGTTTTTGTTGGACGCTCCAAAGCACTATTCTTCTCTTTCAAAAAAAAAAAAAAAAAAGTTATCATATGTTTATTTTACCGTTACAAAAATCTTATCAATATTTTATAGAAATAAAATAAGATTACAATTATTAGAAATCGGTCCTCATAATTTGCATGAATTATACGGTTTGAAATATTTGAAGGTTTGGACTTATATTATTCTTTTATTTGTTCTTTTCCTAAATTAAAATTGTTGGAGGGAAAATCTAATATCATTTATATCTAAATTGATCACATAACTCAGTAGTTTGGGAGAGTTGGTGCGCGAACTCTTAATGCTTCTTCCAAGGCGGATGGTCGAGGTTTCAAATCTTCCGGCATGGTTAGTGTCTTTTAAAAAAATTCTGGGTCAGACCTTCTTGAGTAAGAGTTGAATTTTGTGAGTACAAACCGAGTCTAGATTAGTTTCACCAAATAAAGTGGGGACACGGGGCACCCAAATGGGTATAAAAAAAATAATAATAAGAGAAAAAATGTGGGTAATAATATTGTACAAATTAATTAATAGTCATATTACTTATCATCTGATCTACACCTGAGTTTGAGACAATATGTTAAAGACAATTTTAACTAAATGCAATAATTTTGAGAATATGTTCTTATGAATCTCTACTATTAGTCGACAGGTAGTTGTGTATATATGTATGGCGAGGTGAGGACCCTGGACCAAGAGTGGGGCGGGGGGGGGAGGGGGGAGACAGACATGCGAACCATGAAAGCAGCCAAAAGATCAAATTCGAAGCCCGGTCTTTCTTTTTAAAAAGTTTCAAAACCACTCTTCTTCTTCTTCCTTCCTCTGCTTTCCTTTCCTTTCCTTTTCTTTCAAAATCAAAAGTGATTTCAAAACAACCTCTCTTATTATGTAAAGTGAAAAGGAAAAGAAAAGAAAAGATAAGAAATCCGCTCTGAATCATCCCCCCATTCCAACGATCATCTCTCAAGTCTCAACAACCTCCTTTTTCTCTCCACTGCAATTATCATTCTATCTATTTGCTTAATGTTCTTATTTCTTATTTTTGATTTTTTGATTTTCAAGATTTTCACTTTACTGTATGAGGCCGGCATAAACGCTCTCTTTCACTACGTTTCTTGATTCAAAGATTTCAACTTTCTTTTCCCCTTTTCTCTGGTTGACTTACCTTAATTTTTAGCATTTGTAGAGAAAGATATCCTAATCAAGAAAATCTTGTAAAAAAGACCAGATATTTCAGAATAAGAAAGAAGAAGAAAGGAAGGATGAATGCAGTGGGTAGGCAAATGCAGAGATCCAGTTCAACAGGGCACCATCATCGTCAATTTTCAGATAACTTCATTGACACGGCTTTTAACAACAAATGGCTTCAATCTGCTGGTCTTCATCATCTTCAGTCTTCCAAGGCCTCCATTCCTCCTCTTCAGGTTCTACACTTTTCCTCTCATTACATTATTCTCTAATTCTCAAGTCAATTACTATGATCACTAGGTATGTCATCTTCATTCTTCAAGGGTGTGTGAGAAGAGATTTTTCTGATCACTACCTTGATTTCTTTATTTTTTATTTTTGGAAATTGGGTATGATCAATGTTTTTATGGCATCATTCTGAAAGTTAGGTCATCTTTAACAATTATGATTGAAATGAATTGCTTTTCCTTCATTTTTTGAAATTTATTTACAGGATTTTGGGTTTTATGCTAATAATGCGGGAGGTCCGGGTTCGAAATGGGGTAGAAATGGGCAGAAAGGTGTTAAGGGAGGAGGTGATGAAGACCCTTCAAATCTTCTGCCTTCTTCGAGATCATCCAGTTTGAAGAAGAGTGGTGGAATTGGGGAAGACATGTCTATGGATGAACTTAGCCCTGGATTGCTTGATTTGCACTCACTTGATACCGAACTCATCCCAGAGGTTTTCATCCTATTTATTTGCTGGCTTCTGTAGTATTTCCTCTTCATTTTCCCCTTCTCTTCTCCCCATTGTTTCATTTTTGTTTCAGTCCTTGTGATACATGATATTGTAAAATCTTGTTTTGGTTCTTAGGCATTTAGTTATGTTTCAAGGGATGGGTTGATTAAATCAAGTGAATGTATCTTTTGTTGATTGGGAAAATCTCATAGTTGTTCTGAAGAAAACTTTGCTCATTAATTGATTTGAGCGCAAACAATGCTGAGAAATAATCATTTTCATTTCATCTTCTTCGTGGTTCAATTAGATAAAGATACTATGGTTGACAAACAGATACCATAACATGTGTTAATGGAACTTGCACCTCTTCAATGTTGATTCTTTAATTTGACATTTGTTGTGGGATTGAAATTAAGGTTTTTCCTCTTCAATTTTGCAGTTCCTTTCCCAGAATGATGTATCTTTTGGTGGGCAACGCATTCGTGGCAGAAGTTTTGATGGTTCAGAGCCAAGTATCTCCACAAACAAACTAAATAGTAATGCTCGAGGCTTGACTGATAATAACCTTCTCAAAAGCTTATCTGACAGAGAGAAAGCTAATAACGTTGCTAAAATCAAAGTTGTGGTATGCCCTGTTCTTATTCAACTTTCTCAAAAGTAAACTCTGACTTCTCTCTTTGCCAATTCCACAACTTTCTGACCCAATTTGGAGATATGCTTGCTATGTGAATTTTAGTACTCACTTCTTATTTCAAATGAAGGTGCGAAAGAGACCACTCAACAAAAAGGAAATTTCTAAGAAAGAGGAAGACATCATAACTATCAATCCCATTGCTAATTCACTTGCAGTCCATGAAACAAAGCTCAAGGTAATTTCTGTCGGGGTTCTGGCCTTTATTGCCCAATGTTTTTATTCAGGAGATAGTCTTTTTATTAGAGTTCTTTGTTCATGTTTTCTTTCTTGAGGTCTTTTTTTGCTATATAATGTTGCAAGCACACGTTCATTGAGGTGGAGATTAGCTTCAGTAAAGCTCTTAATGCTTGTTTACTTATTATAATGATAATCAAACAGATTGATTTTGTTCCTTGAACTTATAAAGAATTGAAGGGTAGTTTCCCACTGAAATGGAGAGGCCTGCCCTTCCCAACTCTATGACTAACTTGTTCTTAGTGATTCTTTCAGCTTTGGGGAATATTTCTTCCTTTTTTCCTAGCAGTCTATTAATTGGCTGTTTTTACTGAAAACTCTGAAGTTTGAACTTTTCAACGTGTACCTACACGTCTTTTCTCAACACCTGGTTTTGCCCATTTGGCAGGTTGACTTGACTGAATATGTTGAGAGGCATGAGTTTGTTTTTGATGCTGTGATGAATGAGGAAGTCTCTAATGATGATGTAAGCATTTCCAGGTCCTATTCTATTACAAAAGGTATATCATGGTATCTGTTGATCATCCACTTTATTACCATAATAGGTCTATGCTGAGACAGTGGAGCCAATAGTCCCAATTATTTTTCAACGAACAAAAGCAACTTGCTTTGCTTATGGGCAAACAGGCAAGTGATTCGTTCTCTGTGTGTGATCCTTTTGTTTGCTTCTCTGTCTGGACTACTCTTAACAACTTATGCACATAATTGCATGAGTCCTTTTAAACTCCTTCAAAGCTTTCACAGATTCTAAATAGGTAATTTAGATCTCCCCACAGGCATGTGAGGTTTGTCCAATTATATTGGAGAACTAAATGAGCTACAGCATTAGAAAATTTTTAATCACTGTTTTAAGCTATCTCTGTGCAGTTTGGTAATTTTGTTGTAGAAATTGTTGATTTGTCATTATGCTGTGAGACATGTTGATGGAGATGACCTGTTATAATCCTTTCTATCATTTGAAAAACGGTATATAACTTTATTGAATTACTAAAGTAATCATCAATGTAGATTACTGTTTGATTTATCTTTATTCCCTTGATAATGTTCTGTATAATTTTGTTGTTGGTGATAATATAGGATGCCAATCTTCGGTCAGTTTTGATATGCCAGCTTTTTCTATGCTCAAACTTGCTTTCATATAATTTTCATGTTAAAGTTTGTTCCTTTTGAGGTTGACTTTGTCTTGAATTTTCTTCAGGAAGTGGAAAGACCTACACAATGCAACCATTGCCCTTGAAAGCATCTCAGGACATATTTAGATTGATGCACCACAATTATCGAAACCAAGGATTTCAATTATTTGTCAGTTTCTTTGAGATATATGGAGGCAAAGTTTTTGACCTCCTGAATGACAGAAAGTGAGATACTTGTGAACTCTTCAGAAACAAAACAAGCTTTAAATTAAAGAATTCACTTTCTTAGATAGTTATCTTTTTTGCAGAAAGTTGTGCATGAGGGAGGATGGGAAACAACAGGTCTGCATTGTAGGCTTGCAAGAATACAGGGTATCAGATGTAGAGACAGTCAAGGAGCTGATTGAGAAAGGGAATGCCACAAGGAGTACTGGAACCACTGGTGCAAATGAAGAATCTTCCCGATCACATGCCATACTTCAGCTTGCTATTAAAAGAAAGGTCGATGGCAATGATTCAAAGCCTGCCAGAGTTATTGGCAAATTATCTTTCATTGATCTTGCTGGGAGTGAGCGGGGTGCTGATACAACCGATAATGACAAGCAAACAAGGTAGTTAGTTTGTCTAAATCTTCTTCTGTATTTGCACTTAAAAGCTTAGGTGATGATTTGGTACAAGTAATTTGGTTTTCTGTCTTCTGTGCAGAATGGAAGGTGCTGAAATTAATAAAAGCTTACTTGCTCTGAAAGAATGCATTCGAGCTCTTGACAATGACCAAGGCCACATTCCATTCAGAGGGAGTAAGCTAACTGAAGTTCTCAGAGATTCATTTGTTGGTAACTCACGCACAGTTATGATATCTTGCATTTCACCAAATTCTGGATCATGCGAACATACTTTGAACACATTGCGATATGCTGACAGGTAAGACTTTGTTTCATGATACTAGAAGTTTTTCTTTTTTGCTGCAAGACAAGGAAATAACAAACCACTCGTGCATCAGGGTCAAGAGTCTGTCAAAAGGGAACAACTCAAAGAGGGAACCATTGTCATCAATAAACCTTAGAAATTCAATTGCAGTGACTTCAAGTATGCTCTCTGCATCAGGTTCTGATGATAATGTACCAGATGTTCCCAGGCACCCAGAAACCAGCAAATTCGGATAGGCTAAACAAGCTGAAAAAGAGTCCTCACCATCACCTCTTCAAGTGGAGCGTGTTCCTAGTGGACGAATGCAGAGTAGTCAGGTTCAACACATTGAAGATGTTTTTGATTACTCAGGTGTTCACGAACAAGACAAGTCATGGTTAACAAATCTGGAGAGTAAGTTACAAATTCCTAAGAAATATGGAGACTTAGATGTTGATGATGATGATCATGGTCTTACTGCCCTACTTAAGGTAACAAGCTAAAGCCAAAGTTTCTTGAATTCTTGCCAAAACATGATATATGAAAAAACAATAATAAACAATGGGTTTTTCATTGGAATTCAGAAAGAGGAAGATCTTATTAATGCTCATCGAAAACAAGTGGAGGAAACAATGGATATTGTCAAGCAGGTAGGTTAATTATCTTGTGTGCATCCATTCCTACATTTTAATAAATATATATATATATATATATTGAGAATCTTCTTTGGTGCAGGAGATGAATCTGTTGGTGGAAATTGATCAACCTGGGAATCAACTGGATGATTATATATCAAGACTAAATGTTATTTTGTCCCAGAAAGCTGCAGGGATTCTACAATTACAAACTCGCCTGGCAGAGTTTCAGAAAAACCTTAAAAGTCAGGAGGTTTTAGTGTTTAATTATGGTCAATAAATTGGTGGCTGTGTGAATCCCTCTTCCCCCTGACTTGTGAGTTGTGTGGAGTGAATGGTATATTTCAGATGACAAGTTATTTGCTTTGTTTGTAAAATCTTTTAGTCTTCATACTACAACACAATTGCTGGTGAATATGAGATTTTCCTGTAATAATAATCTTCTTGTTTTTTTCCTCTTTGCATATCAAAATTCCAGAGATTCATCACTTTTGATCCACACTCATATATATATATATATATATATATATATATATCGTTTAAATATGAAGCGAAAAATATTAAAAAAAAAATCATTTTTTGCTAACGAGAAACTCCAAAATTGTCATATTCTCCGGCCCCAAACCATTTTAATGTGCTTGTCCTTTTTGGTTATCTGTCTCCCCGACACCTCTACATTACCAGAACAAGTTCTTTTAGTCCAAGTGTGAATTCAAAACTAAACCAAACCGGGTCAAGCTGAACTTAGATGGAGTAGTATTTTTGGTAGTTTTTGGCCTGTTATTTTTTGACAGGTTGTACATTATCTGTGGTTTAATCCCAATGCTGGTAGATTTAGATCGTTACACTTTTTGGAAGACCCCAATACCTTCGGTAAGAGAAGTTTCCTACGTGTTGTAGAACTCCTCTCAACTTGGGTATAGGGTCTGTTTTATCCCCCTTTATGGTGGGTGGTTGTACGTTGATGTACATTCTTCTTCTGATTTCTCTTGAAATACAGACACGGATCAGACAAAAAAATAAATAAATAAACCAAACCAAAATCTCAATTTTTTTTCTTTTTAGAGCTGAACATTTCCAATCCGACGTCCATATTCCAAAACAAGAAATATTTGCAAGATTGATCCACAACCCACCAGTCAGAAGTAAAAAAAGAAAAAGAAGTGCACATAATATATAATAATAAGGACACCTTGGCCAATGATTCAATAACACATAACAAATTCTTCCAAAGCATTTGACAGATCCAATGTTGGATTTGTGATTCACTAACGATGTGTCATTTCACTCTAGGCCAATACAAATTTATACAATATATATATATATATATATATATGTGATACCCTATTTCACATCGAAATGACAAGTAAATGTGTAATGATATATAAGAATGAGTCTAGGTACTCATAGTCAACTTAGGGTATCTCTTATGGTGCAGCGAAGACAACATCAAATAGTTAATTATGGTACTGCCAGGTCCATAATCGTGGCATGGGCCTGCGGGTCCGAGTCTTGATAGTATCTCTATGTGAGTAAGTTATCATAATCTTTGGCATATCTAACTTCGGAACATTTACTTTGAGTTTGACTGTTGGTTTCACGTTGCCACTATGACTTGATCTTGTATATAATGAATGATGCACTGGTCTTTTTCTGGGGTTAATGATGCTTTCAGGAAATGCGGGTTTCCTTTGGAATGATGGAAAAGCTTAAAAAAAAAAAAAATTGCGTGTATTCGATTCATTGGTTATTGTCTGCTACACTTCAAACCCTACTTTTTCACTCTTTTCTTGCCATTATCCCTTGCGAAATGCCAAGTTTATGTTCATCTTGGTTATATTTTACTATTTGAAGAGATTCCCATATTCAATGCTTTCAAGAAGTTAGATACGTGGGATTGTAGTATTTAATTATAAATTTGCTATTTGGATTCTTTGTATCACTAACTTTTTACATGTAATGAAAAATGAATACTTATTTTTTTAATTATCTAATATACGAAAATTAAAATTACTATTTTAAATAATTTTGTATATGTTCGAATAAGTTTTTTAATTCCCATGACTTATACGTGAATATTTAACTTGTGATCTTATATACTATTTATAATGCACTATCTTTTAAAATTAATAAATGTTAATCAAATAATTAAGACTTCTAATGAAATAAAGTTTGATTTAACATGTTAATAAAATGTAAATCTTTATTTAGATGATTTAAAAATTAACAAGATTTGTTAATTAGTCAAAAATATTGAGCAAATTTCCTTATGATTAATGAAGTCAATCACATGTGGGGAACAAAGAAATTAACTAAATTAATGAATGACGGTCCAAATATTTGTTGGTTTGGAACTATTTACTATTACTATTAGACAAATAAGATACCACATGGTGAATATTTTACAAAATTACGAGTTCAATACTTATTATGACAATTATGTATGAGTTAAAAAAAAAACCTTTTTCCAATGAAAATAAAAGACTCTATTAGCATACCGTCTTTGGATAAATCTAAATTAATTGAAGTAATAAATTTAAATATCAAATGATGTAATAAATTTGAATATCAAATGATGTAATAATATATATATTACTATTAGAGGTAACTAGTGGTTTATCAAAGTTGGACCTTACTACTAATAATAATTAATACTCTAAATAATAAATTACCAAAGACGAATCCAAATTTTACCAAATTTTGTATCCTAATTTTGACAAGAATTGAAGAAAGGTCTGGAGGGATCGAGGGTAGTAGAATGACATCTGAAATGATACCAACGGCCATTTCTTGGCCTTACATTACTTCTCCAACAGGTAATTTAATTAAGTTAGGTGAAACATGAGAATCTTAACAAAAGTTGACTAATCATATCTTTTCCGTAAAAACATCTAATTTTCAAAGCTATTACTTTAACTCTTATATAACACTTATAACTTAATTAGAATCAAACTCGTGATTTTGTATAATATTTATATTATAGTTTTGTATTATCTAAAGCTAATCGTATCTTTTCAGGGTTTTATTGGGTTGGATTTGATTTGTAATTAATTAATTAATGTTGTCATTATTAATCGTACTTGGAAGCAAAATTGCGGTAGACTAGGACACTTCGATAAAAACAATAAATAAATACTATTGTAATATAGAAATTTTGTTGATGAACAGATTTGAAAATTAAATGACCTGATCTTTTCTTTCTTTCTTTTTTTTTTTTTTTTTCTAAATCACAAGAAGAGCAAGAAAACAAAGAAATGAATAGATATGATGAGGACTTTCCAGAAAGAAATTGCACCAAATATAACCAGCATTTCTTGAACATAAATAATTGAGGACTTACAAAAATTTCAACCTCCACATGATGTCTATGTTCCTTATTTAGGAAATTCCAACTCAAAATTGCAACAAAAAAAAGATGTCTCACTTTTACTGGAATTCTTTGAAAAATATACAATCAAAATACCTTTTTACTAAATTTGGAACACATAATTTGAATAGAAAGGATTGGTCATGAATCTTTTCTATTCAACCATCATTTTTTTAATTTGAATTTTTTGACGATATATCTCTACTCAAACTTATAATTTTTAAATTATATGTAAATGTATTTAACTATGTTCTATTCGTTATAACTTAATAGATCTTATGTTACACTATTATTCAAATCATCTTTTTGATATTTTATTAGTATACAAACCAATTTTTTTTTTCTTTTTAAATTACTCATGCAATAATGAGATTTGATATATTTGTGAGGAGCACCGTAGTGAGAATTTTTGTCACGTATGAAGAATGAGTTGAAGTGGATGTCATATTATGATCGATCATGGGGCTCTCTACTCGATTTTGAGTAGAGATCGGAGAGACCATGGAGATTGCATGACCTCCGACACTCGGATGCATCCCAGTATAAGAGTATTAAATGTCTCTAATCAACAGACATTGTTGGTGCCCCAAATCGGACCGATGGACAACCTCCCTTTCCCAAGTGTGGTCCCCCTATCAATCAAGACCCAAATATAAGCGGTAACATATGTACTTCTTAAAAAAATGATATCATAAATTATCCTAAGTGTTCTTATTGTATACTATCCTCCTTGAAAGAAGTAAGAATATACTCTCACTTCTTGATTTTCCGGAAGATACCAAATTTCGTTTCTAACTTAAGTATTAGAGAGTCAACGCTAGGAACAAACCCCGTCACTTGCCTTTTTGTAGGACACTTGATAGCGAGTGGAGCCCTCAACCTACGTGACACGGAGAAAAAACAATTCCCGATTAATTTGTATTAAAATAGTTACACAAAATTACGAGTTCAACATCATGCAAAAGTTGCACTAATGTCTCATATAAGAATTAGATTATGCAAGTCTAATCCAAACTAAATTTAAATTACTTGAACATATTGTGAATGTTATGTTTAAAAAAAAAAAACAAGTAAGTAATAATGGTAATGTAAAATTTATCAAAAAAAAAAATAGTGGTAATGTAATGAATGGAGATATAATTGGAGAGTTTATAAAGTAAAAATTGGAGACAAATCATATAGAATTTCGAGATTAAAAATGTGTTTCCCAACACCAAACACCCACTAACAATTTTTTAACATTAAAATAAGACGTGGCACACATAACCAAGTATCCGATGGAGAACGAGCCACGTCGCGATATTTTCCATATATTGTATGACACTGTACACTTTATGCTCCTATGCACGAGCGATAGCCAGTGGGAAAGCGGGCGATTTCGCCTCCAAAACCGTATCCAATTCCTAGCAACCGAATCTAATATAAGGCGATTGGTGGGACCCCTTTCTATTTTTTAATTTATTTTTTGGTTTTCTTAAGAGGAAAGGCTAACTTTCTCTTCTTCTTCTTTCTCTCAGCCTGCGTTTGTCCACGCGCGTTTTTTTTTTTTTTTCCTAAGCATCCGGTATTCGAACCTACACAGATCGATTAATTCGAATTCGGTCTAAGGTACGACTAGTAGAGTCTAAATCTTACTCGAGAATGAATATCCGACTCAGGGCGTTTTAACATTGTGCTAACCACACGTGTCTTTTTTTTTCTTTCCTATTGTTTCAGTATTTTCTAAATAATATAATATTTACAGAGTTATTTTTAAAATATGTTTACAGTTACTAAAAATTTATATAATATTCTAAAACAATTTAATATTTGTACTTAAAATTTTATATTCAAAGTATTATATATATATATATACCGCTTAACAAAAAAAAATATATATCATATATTAAAATTTTTTTTCTAAGAAAGAAAAATAGTTAATTAAAAGTAATTCATGAATTAAAATCCTATTGCATGTAAAAGCACTAAAAAAATTTATTTTGAATTAAATTCTTGCATTTTTCATCTAAATTTTTTTTTAGTAATTACGGAATAGAGGAATGAAACTTTTTATACAATAACACATTTTAAACGATTTTTGTAATAATCAGACATGTTTGTAATTTAAATTTCTATATTATTGTTCCTAAATATACTAAAACTAATAATATCACCAAACTCATTATACAAAAATGTAATAAAATGAGTAAATGAATTTTTATTATTTTTTTTATAAGTGGACTAAATGAATTACTATAGTCACCATATTTTTCTAATTTAATTTATCTAATAGTTTTATTTGTGTTAATTTACCATGACTTGTTTCATTTTTTTTTTCCAAAAAAAAAAAAATTTTTGTCAACATTTTAATTAGAGAAAAAGCTTGGAGAGAGAAAGCTTGTGAAAAAAATTTAAAAAAAAAAAAAAATTGAAAAGTAATGAGAAATGATGTGGTCCATAATCCACGATTCATGCTCCAATACTCCAATTCTTAAGGGTCCTTTTTATAAATATAAAATAAAGAAAAAAAAAAACAGCTTAGCTAAAACCCTATTGGTTGACCTTAATCAAATGGCATTTGTTGATTCGCCTAGCAGTACTTTCCATGTTAGCAATTTTGGCATCATTCCATGTGCTTTCGCCACGTTGCCTATCCTCATAGGGACCACCTCATTTTTTTTTTAACCACAACTCTCGTTCCCACGCGCGTGTTTATTTTATTTTATTTTACAGTCCTTACTTTTTTTTTTTTTTAATGTGTCAGGTATAAGACCTGTAGTAGCTATCCCAACTAAAAGAACTAGTAAATGTTCCGTTCGTTGTATAAAGGTCATAACTCACTGAAACTAAACTCAACTTGATCACCCTAATCCCGTAGCACACTACTACACTACTACAGTCCTTACTACTTTTTTTTTTTTTTTTTTTTTTTTTTGGTAAATGTACAGTCCTTACTACTTACTACTACTCACATAACTTGAAAAATATCTAAACACCCCACCCCCCACCTGACGTGTACCAAAAGATGATAAAAGCTTAGTCAAGTGGGTCCCATTTTTCCTCCTGACTCCAAGAAATATCATCGCTGCCTGGCCACCCCGAGCGTCTCCACGTTACCACAGATGTTACTGTACCTCACTCCCTCCCACTTATATAGATAAATACTGCCCCCATCTTCTTCTTTCCCTTTTAATTTTTGTTCCCTTCACCGTTACATTTCACTCCATTAATAGCTACACAAACAAAAAAATAAAAAAGAAAAGAAAAGTTCCCACTTCCCCGCCGCCAGCCACCACCACCACCGTTTTCATCGTCACGGTTGACTCTGAAGTTAGGGTGTAGAGATATATATATATATGTTTATATATGGGATGGAAGAAACAAACATTATTGCGCCGTTTGTTATGAAGACTTATCAAATGGTGAATGATCCCACCACGGATGGACTCATCACATGGGGAAAAGGCAACAATAGCTTCATTGTTATTGACCCTTTAGATTTCTCCGAAAGAATTCTTCCTGCTTATTTCAAGCACAACAATTTCTCCAGCTTTGTTCGTCAGCTCAACACTTACGTACGTCTCTCTCTCTCTTTTTTTCTCTGCTTCTCTCTCTTTTTTCTTTTTTCTTTTTTTCTTTATTTTTTTTTTTTAAGAAAAAAAGAAAGTGAAATTGATTAGATTCTTGATTGATTATGTAAACAGGGATTCAAAAAGGTGGATCCGGACAGATGGGCTTTTGCAAACGAGTGGTTTCTACGTGGTCAAACACATTTGCTCAAGAACATTGCTAGGAGAAAGCACAATAATAATAATAATAGCAGCAGCAGAAACCACCACCACCACAACAGCACAATATATCACAAGTACGAATACGAAGAAGGCGGTGGAGAGGAGTCGGAGGAGGAATTATTAACAGAGCTTAACAAATTGAAGAAAGAACAAAAGGAATTAGATCAAGAACTGGCTATGATGAACAAAAGGCTAGAAGCAACAGAGAGAAGGCCGCAACAAATGATGGCTTTCTTGTGTAAAGTCGTGGAGGACCCAGAAATCTTACCAAGGATGATACTTGAAAAGGAAAGAACAAAAAGACTTAATTATTTCAGTACTACCGAAGAGAAAAAAAGAAAGCTAATGATGATTTCCTCCTCCTCTGTTTCTTCACCGCCGACTTCATCGTCCGGAATGGCTATGACGGCGAGTTATTGTTCCTCGTCGACGTTAAAGAGCGAAGATCGAGATCACGAGGAAGATGCTGCAACTACAACACTCGGGAGAGGAATTTCGTCTTCTCCAGAGGCTAATTTAGATGCTGATTATAATTTCTATCAGTCTTCACCTTCGCCGGAGACAAGTCAAATTAGACAACAGCAACAACATCAAGAACCTATCTACTATTCCAATTCCGGTTCTTTGTCGTTGGATAATTATTATTATAACTACCCTGGAGCAGCAGCTGCAGCAGGTGGGATTGGGAGCGGTTGCTTCAGGCCGACGGCGGCTGTAGCGGTAACACCGTTAAGGGTCGAGGGTAGTAATATTAATTATGGAGGGTATGATAACGGAAATGTTGGTGATTCCGGTGGGATGCTGGTTGGGGAAGGTGGAGTAAGTGCACCGCCGCCTTATCCATTCTCACTGTTGGAAGGCGGTTATTAATCCTTGTCGTCTAGTTAGAAGAATGGATTCATTCACCTTTTTTAATTTCTTCTTGAACATTTACTTACTATATGTGGTATCTTTTATTCGTTACCTTCTCTAGCTTACATGAAAAAATTAAATTAATTCTGTACTTCGTCAAAATTAGAAATTTTAAGGTTTAGGGTATTTTAGCGTAATTCTTTTTTTTCTTTTTAGGTATTTTTACTTTAATTTACTAGGTTTCGAGGTTTCTCCTATAAATTTTCTGAAATATATAAAAATAGTTTAGGGTAAATGTATAATATATATATATATATATATATATATATATGTTACATGACACCACCAAGAATTTCTTTTAAGTTTTATTTGATTATATATATATATCATGAATTGAGTAGACTCAATGATTGTTTTGATGTAATAATTACGGAATTTTCTCATATAAAATAAAAAAGAAAAGTAGATTCATATTTTTATGTGTGGTTTATAATTCTCAAGAATAAGAGAATTTACAATTTTTAATTGAGTGACAAATTGATGGGTTTGCTCACTAATTTAATCCATAAATATAATTTAAAAGTTTTGAGATTAAATGAAAATAATAATAATTGGAAAATTAAGGCAAATAATCCAACCACTTAATACCTTTTCTTTTTTTTTTTTTTTTTATACATGGGGGAGAGAGGTGTCGATCTCCCAACCTGGAGGTTGTGGGGGTGACACTCTGTCACTCCTTCCACCAACATTCGACTATCAAATTCTCTCATTAAACATAGAAAAAAAAAAAAAAAAAAGTCGTAGTTTAAATAATAACAACATTCTCGCAACTTATAAGATTTTTAAATATTTATCGAAGCGCTAATATATTTTAAATTGTGTTAGAATAGACAAAATATAAACTATGAGAGTTAAAACACTATTTTTAATCTTTACTGATGGTTTTTCTCCATTATCCATTTACCAAATAAAAGTATTTACAAGAAAAAGTGTTTGCTAAAAAAAGAATCTTGTTTTTTTTTGTTAATTGGTTTTCTAATCTTTGAAGTCTTCCTACGAAATAAGAAAAGTTCACTTCAGTGGGTAAGGGATCTGATCCTCAATTCCTCTTTAATTATATCAATTTATTCTATTGTTTATTAAATTTTAATTTTTTATATAACTAAATCATACTTATTTTAATATATGATCGGACAAGGAAACAAGCTATAACTTGTTGCAAGACATTAACCAAAAAAAAATAATAAAATCATATACTAAAATGACCCATTTTTATATTTTATTTATTTATTTATTTAATAGATTAACAACAAACAAATACTCATTTGTACATAGAATTATTTTAGGATGGTAGAACTGCTTTCTATTTTTAGAATGTCATATTTACCTTCTACATATTTTTTTCCCCTTATATGTCATTAACTATTGTTCATTAATTCAATAAACAAAATAATGTAGTATTTTATAGTATATTTAGGACAGTAAAAATAATATATATATATATATATATTTTTACAAAATAACAAATAATAAAATAACTGAATTTAATCGGATTAATTTTTCAGACAACAGTTCAAATTAAAAAAAAAAAAAAAAAAAAAGGAAATATAGTAAAATGGAGTAAGGAGTAAGCAAGTAACCCCGCAAGGGGTGGTGGCCGAGTTGGTGCGGTGGGTTGCGCAGTGCGCTGAAGGTCTCGATTCGAATCGAACGCCTTATGCCTTTTTTGGTCGGCCTTGTTATACAAGATTTACCTAGTGTATTTTACCTGACTGGTGTGGTTTGCAGGCTACTGCGTTATGCCGGGAGTTTATCCAGAGCACACTCAAATAATAGCGACTGCAGGTTCCCGTAAAAAAAAAAAAAAAAAAAAAAAAAAAAAAAGAGGAGTAAGCAAGTAAGCATGGTTGTGGGTAGCAATGGCAGGAAGACAATGAAGGCCAAGCTGGCGCTGGGGTCCACAAAAGAAAAAAATAAAGGAAAAACATTTTTATCACCGCAAGATGCTTGTTGTGATTGGTCAGTACTGATACGTATTTGTTACAGGAGACCAAAGTTTTGCTGCACAGATTTCCCATCCTTACTCCACATGACCACATCCCCCCTTCTGTTTTTTTATTTTTTTATTTTTTTATTTTTTTGTACTCCTTCCCATAAATTATATATATATATATAAATTCCTGTTAATTATCTTTAAAATATTTACAAAAATTTCAAAATAAAGGAATTTTGAAGTTATTCATATTTAATATCATTTGCAAGGGGTTTTTTTTTTTTTTTTTAAAGTTATTATCTATTATACTTGAACAATATCTTATAATTGTAAATCTATTAAAATAAATTCTTATTGAAAAATAATATAACAATTAACTTTTTAATTTTTCATAAAATCTCTCTCTCTCTCTTTTAATTAATAATAATTTTAAAGTAACTATCTTGATAAACCCTTATTTATTTTTATTTTTATTTTATTTATCACAACAATTTTTTTTTTTATTTTAATAGAATTAAGACCTTCTGTTACATTATGTATTATATTAATAAAAAATAATTAAAATCAAGTTTTTTTTTTTTTTAATTCTTTCAAGTCAAACAAAAAAAAAAAGTTAAAAGAATTATTTAGGGGTAATTGAGTATAGTATTAGAATAATTTAGTTTTTGATTTTCCATTAAAAAACATAACAGTATAGTTGATAATGCTGTTGTTGGAGTTGGTTTGAAAAGTAAGTTGTTTTTCCAATAATATTAGGATTGGAAACTCCACCTCAAATCATCTAGAAGAATAAAATAAGTTTCGTTTTTAAATTATACCAATAAATAATATAAAAAATTCGAATACAAATTTAAATATGTTCAAATAATAAGTGATAAGTGACATCATTAATAAATGTAAATATTAATAAATTTAAACACTTGAAATTTAATATATATATATATATATATGTATGTATTAGCTTTAGCGTGCGCTTAATCGTATGGAGATTTTCTGACCACAAACAGAGTGACAAACAAACAACACGTGACTGAACATTGCTTATTTTGGTAAGTGAGGATGTATGTATTTTTCCTTCAGTAATTTTCATAAATTGTTTTTTTTATAGAATGAAATGCAATTTTTTTTAGTAGTATATCAGGCCCTTTCGGTCTAAAGGAATCCACCCATGAAGGTTTAACAGTACGGATATTCGGAGAAACTCTTAGACTAATGATCAAGAGAGATTTGAACCCTTAAACTTTTGATTGAGAGAGAACTCTTAGGCCATTAAGTCAAGAGAGGAACTTCGAGATGCAAATTAATCACCTAAAATATTTAAACTTTACTATTTATTGTTGAAAAAATATTTTTAAATAAATTTGGGAAAATAGTAATTATGTTTTCATTTTTTTTTTTTAAATTAAGAGTGATAAATTTAAACGAAATTTCAGTTAATTTATTATAAAAAATTTAAGCCCAAATGGAAAATTAGGAACGCGGTAAAACATTGGTGTCGAGTTGAGTGCTGGGTTTGATTGGGTTGGGTTTGGTCGGGAAAGATGATGGGCATTTGTCGTAATCTAGATCACGTGGTCCCATCTCACGTGGACGCGTGTCATTATAGACATGGGACCCTCTTTATTTACTTGAAAATAAATAATGTCGAGACAAAAGCTACGTGGGGCCCTCTTTCGTAAAATGCATCTCGTCTTTTTGATTTTTCTGGGACAAAAGGAAAAAAAAAATATATATTTTTTTTTAAAATACTAAAATTTTATTTATATATTTAATTAAATTTAATTATATATTGAATATATTGAAAGATTTTTCTTTTGAATGAATGATACATGGTAAAATAATAGTCATTTATTGTCACTCTCTTCATCTATCAATAGAGACCAAGAGAAACATTTGAAGTGAGGTGGAAAACCATAGATAAAATCAGTGGTGGCAAGAGAAGAAAGGAAACTCCGACGATTCTCTTTGGGGATCGTCTATAGTTTATGGCGCATCCTCACTTCGAGATCAAACTCCAAGGCTCTCGAGAAGTCAAATCCATTCCGAGATCAAGTCCAAAGACCATCGGAGAAATCAAATCAAATACAGATGGATCAAGATCAAGCCCAAAGGCCCTCGAAGTTCAAATTCATTT
Source organism: Cynanchum wilfordii (assembly GCA_025388415.1). Lineage (NCBI taxonomy): Eukaryota > Viridiplantae > Streptophyta > Magnoliopsida > Gentianales > Apocynaceae > Cynanchum > Cynanchum wilfordii. Next base: position 155,695 of record JAHSUH010004422.1, on the reverse strand, counting down.
CGAGATCCAGCCCAAAACGCCCCTCGGAAGAAATCAAAATCCATTGGATCGAGACAAGCCCAAAATGCCCTCGGATCCACGATGAAAAGAATCGGTGAAGAAATATAAAGATTCGAGCCCAACACCAAAATATATATTATCTTGTAACATTTATATTTTTGATTATTTATTTTACGGATAATAAATCGAAAAGATTTTTTTTTTTTGTTTTATATATATCTCTATATATTTGCTGGTTGCCTCATGTGGGGACGCTACAAATTTAGACACGTGTCGATTCCAAAAAACTACATCTGATTTGTCTCTTTCATTTTTTTTATTTTGTCTCCTCCCTTGTCCGCATAATATATAATTATTATATATTTTTTTAAAAAAATTATATAAAAACACCAATATTTAAATTTGATTTATTTACTTAACTAAATAAGCAAAACATTCTTAATTTGTTAAAAAATTTAATTTGAAATTGAATATTAATATTGATGAAGAAGTGTGCTTTGGAATGACTATGGCGAAAATGACCAGACGCCAACAGTGATGCAAAGGCAACCACGGGATGGCCTCAGCCTACATATAGGTTTCTTCCTTACTTATTAAAGTAAGTAAAAAAGTACTTGGTCCGTAATTAATTTTGTCTTCGTGGTTCACCCCACATATATATAATATATATATTACTTGCTCTGCTTTACTCAATA